>CM059286.1:8832165-9027165 GCA_030347295.1 Setipinna tenuifilis
AAGAAATCCTGACCTTCTTTGCCAGCGCTGGAAAAACAAAAGGAGTGAGGGGATGGCACACCGTGGAGAGATGACGGCAGCAGCCAGCGAACGCTGTGTAGCCCGTAGCCCCCCTCTCAAGCTGTGGCTGGCATTGTGCTGCCTCTGCCCTGTCTGCTCTACACCATCTGTTCCGGCTCGTAACACCACCACAGTTAGAGAGAGAGAGAGAGAGAGAAAGAGCGAGAGAGTGTATGTGTGTGTGTGTGTGTGTCAGAGAGAGAGAGAGACCAAGAGAGAGAAAAACAGAGTGACAACAGACAAGACAAAAACAAAAGGAACCCACCCTTTCAGACACGTCTCCTTTACTTCCTCTTCTTCAGTCTCCTGTGCTTGTCTCTCCCTTCTCTCTCTCTCTCTCTGTCTCTGTCTGCCTGTGTGTTTATGTGTGTGTGTGTGCGTGTGTGCGCGCGCGAGTGTGTGTGTGTGTGTGTGCACTTCTTCAATCAGCTGTGCCCAGGCTCTGTGTAATGGTGCCGAGTGTTTTCTCAGGTCTGTGTGCTGCACTCGCACTCGCGCAGGCTCAGGCTCCTGTTCAGTTTGTACACAGATCCCTGCTCATGTGATTCGCTGTCTGCATCATGGCTCTCTCCTTTCGAACCGCCCCCTCCTTTCCCTCCCTCCCTCCCTCCCTCCTTTCCTTTCTCCTCCCTCCCTCCCTCCCTCCGTCCCTCTCACCGTCTCTTCTGTCTCTCTCTCTTTTTTCCCTCTGACTCTCTCCCTCCCCCAGCTTCCAGCTGCAGGCTGTTAGGAGGTGGCCGTGGCTAGCAGGCAGGCAGGCAGGCAGGCAGGCAGGCAGGCAGGCAGGCAGGCAGGCAGGCAGGCAGGCAGGCAGGCAGGCAGGCAGGCAGGCAGGCAGGCAGGCTGAGCTCAGTCAACTGTGCTTTTCCTGGTGCAGGGTGACAGCCACTGCATGACAGCTCAGGGAAGCCCAACATGGCAAACACACAAGCAGCGCGGAGGTGAGGAAGTTGAACTCCAGCTGTGAGAGCACTGCAGGAGACATACAGTACAGCAAGGCTGTCAGCCGTGTTATCCATAGAAGGGTTGAGAAATGTGGACTCCCCCCTTTTTGTTTATGCTGTAAATCTGTGCTCTGTTTGGTGACTCAGTCAGATTCAAGTGATCAGTTGTGTTTTTCTCCTTGGGGGCTCTTCCTCTTAGGGTGTCGTCTTAGGTCCAACTCTGTAAACCATTCTGGTGTTCCCCTCATGAGAACCCGAAGTAGGCCCCCACTTGCAGCCTACTTACACCCTGTGAAAATGATACTGGGTTGACCTCAATCAGCCTTTGGAGTAGTCTTAGAGGAGCAATATACTTTCAAAAACTATATGTTATTCTAATGAAACAAACATACTCAAGCCACTAAGAAAAATTAACGCCTTGTGTACACACCTATGTGCCTTCCTTCTGATGAACAACAGCACTAATGTAGTTTAACAAAGGAAAAAAAAAACTTTGCCACCTGATCAAATAGAAATGGCTTCTTGTAGGCTATCACACACCTGGGGGCCAAAATAAATGTTTTAGTTATTATTAAGTCACCCTAAGTGTTTCTAGCTTTTCGTATTATTCGTCTTCTGCCATGGTGGTCTATGGCAGCCCCTAGAACCATGTGCAGGAAACATTAGAAAATGTGTACACTTGCTAAACACAGCCCCATGATACATTTCAGGAAGTTTCATGTCAATTGAGCATATGCTCTAGCGCCACCAACAGGACAAAGATGGAAATTCACATGTGTAACTTTTAATCTAATTCAAAAGTCAAATCTCATCAGTGGAATCCTAGGATTAAGCCGAGTCCAACAAACCCTATGATGTCAATTTTCACTCTGCAAATTTTGGTCAACAGTTATGAAACTTGGCAGAGATGATCTCCAGACCAAGGCCAACAAACTATACCAGCAGATTTTTTGGTCAGTGAAAGAGTTTGCCACGTCATAGCCAACCGAAATGAATGGCAAAGCTGCCAAACAGGAAGTGAGGTCATATCTCAGGAAGGATTTGACATATGCCACCCAGCCTTGACAGGGGCACTTGGGACACAATAAGGGGATGGTATATACAAGTTGTGTCTTGTGGCCAGCAGCGGCACCATTAAAGGCAAAATGAATTTGCCAATAGCTCTTGATGCTCTTTCATTAAAAACATAAGTTAACACAGCAAAAGCACCAAAAGCCAACCAAAACTCATGGTGAGGGCACCAAAGAGGAAGGGAGATCATTATCCAAGCAACACTTTGACATATACTAGCCAAATATGGATTATGCCATGGAGACCTGATTGGGAGAGTGCAAGAAAAAATTGTCATTATCATTCTGCTATAGATACATGCTTGGCCCCCTCATCGCTGCTTGCAGCTATATTTATTATTATTCTTCTCCTGCCATGGGAGTTTATGGCAGTCTCTAGAACCATATGAAGGAAAATGTGCTTTGCTTGCTGTGTGTAGCTATAGTCGTAAATGATTTCCCTTTGTGGACTTGGATGGTTCATAGTTGTCATTCAGTAGACATAAAACTGGACCAGAGAGCTGTTTGGTTTATCAGAGAGCAGCAGTTCAATCTACCCCTACTCTCTCTGCTTATCCAATGTCTACTACTGTAATCGTACAGAGCTGATGGACATGATGGCTATTATCCTCGACGAGGGCTAACAAAAGCCATCATCCATATTAGAGCATTTACTGTAGACAGGCTGTCGAGTGGTCCAATAGCGCTGTGATAGAGTTTAGACACAGCAGCTGCAGGTTGTAATGGGTCAAGCTCCAGCTAGCTCCATAGGATACAATCCAACCTTTGTCACTGAAGATATGATTAAGCATGTGGTATCATAAGACATAACAACTCTAAAGTCAGAGCTATTACAACATTATAATCTTTTGCTGAAAAAAAAATACAGCTACTTCAGATTTAACAGTGAAAATGGGTAATTTTATTGCATTTTACAATTTAGCAAGCCCATTTCAATGTCCTTCCTGAAAATTGTGACATCAACAGTCTGAAATCTGACCAAAATTCATTAGAAACTGATAGCACAGTGAGATTGTTTACATCAGAAATGACACAGTTTCCTTGTATGGCCGCCCCCGTGCGTGACGTGGTTGTGCAAATGTAGGTGAGCTGCAAAGTCACAGGAAAGTGGCTATTTTTAGCAACAGGCAACTGATATGAGCATAACAACTGTACCTCCAAGTGGTGAAAATGTGGAAATACAGGCAGTGGTGCATGGATGTCCAATCACAGTCTCTGACTGCAGGAGCTATAAACCACAGCATATGCCAGCTGTGTGGGCTATATAGTGGGTAATGAGTAAATTTATTTATTTACTCATTTTATAACATATCAAGCCAGGAGCATCTGTCTGTCCGTCCAGCTGTCAGTATTGTTTGTTTGTTGTTTTATCCTGTTGTCTTCTGTTGTGTTTTGTCACTGTTTTGTGTGCTGTTGTAAGCTTGTACTTTTTTTACCTGCAATCAAATCTACCCTTCTGGGTATCAATAAAGTCACCTTACCTTACCTTACCTTACCTATATAGTGATAAACAACAGAATTCCACTTAGACAGGGACTAAGACTTTGGAGGCCTCCCCTCGGCTACCAGTGTCCCCTCAGCCTAAGCATTTGTGGATAAATTATAATGGTGGAAGGTTTTGAAATCAACGAATTTCTGCACAAAAGTGACCATTTGTTTGTGTGTGTGTGTGTGTGTGTGTGTGTGTGTGTGTGTGTGTGTTGGGGCTGCTGTGGGGCCTCCCCCAGAAAAAAAGGATGTAATTTTCTGCATTCTGGTGCATTTTTAGCAGGCTGGTCGATTTCATTTCTTTCTAAAGAAATAGGCTGTGCAATTGTTGAAATGGCTTGATCCAAATGGCCCATCCCTAAATCCAAACCCTGAACAAGACTTCAGTGGCATGACTTGGCTTCATGATTAATTGAGTCATGCCAGTAAAATCTTTGAGGGCTCAGGGCAGGGACACAGATTCTTCCAGTGACATTCATGATTTTTTCAGGAAGACAGCAAAAAGAAAACCCATGCTTTCAGGAGTGTGTGTACGGCTAACCAAGGTGTGATAAGTTCATTTGTGCAGGGCAATTGTAGCAACATAGTTAGATTTAATGGCTATATTGATAAAAAATTGAAAGGAGCATTTTGTTATTTGCCCTCCCTTAGCAATATAGCTGCAGGAAAGTGAGTGAGACAAAAGCTGTAGGTATGAGAACCATAGCACCAATTACTAGGCTTACTACCAAAGCCATTTTCAGACATCACCTCAGGATAATAAATGTTTTATTGCCACCATTTATCAAACAGAGCTGAGTGTTCACACAGTGGGTTCTTGAAAACCGAGGTAATGCGAAGGGTAGTTGTTGATAATATAGAAAAAAATCTATGGTGGTTTAAGTGAGGGGTAGGGCCACGGCTGAACTTGCAGGCCGTGAGACATGACGCAGAATATACCTGGCCATAATTGCCCTTCTTTACTCCTCTCTCATTCAGAGGAAGTCATCTAAGTCTAACTGGCTATTGTCTATAGTACCTGCCATGTTTTTTTTTTTCTGTTTTTCACACCCACTTTCTTTCTTGCAACCTCCATCTTTATTCTTTATTTTCTTCCTCTCTTTTTAAATTGATTTGTTGGTCCACACTCATTCTGGGTATCTCCTTCTGTTGTGCTCTTTTTCGAAGGAATTCTAAGCCATTAAGTCTAACTGGAATTCTCTGCTGTATGGGCAATCATCTTTCTCTTATTGTGTTGTTGTGACATTGCATTGTTGTGTCACGCAAGAGCATGCATCAATGGGGCATTGCGTCATTACGCCATTTTGTTATTGTGTTCAACTGCTCCAGTGCCACTGGACTGCAAGAAATGTTGTCTTGTTGTGACCTTGCCAAACTGTAAAGCACTTTGAGCTGCATCTTGTATGTATGAATTGTGCTATACATGCAAACATAATAATAATAATTGCAGCTTCCATTCCTTTTTTTTTCTTTCTTTCCACCTGTCTTTAGGGTGATTTGTCTGTTTTTGCTCTGGTTTGTGTTTTCTATTACTCTGTCTGAACTCTTAAAATAGGCCTGCATCATTTACAGTCATAAAGGAAGCCCAACGTTTTCCTAACAGTGCAATTTATATTGTCATGCTATAACCTTAACATCTATGGTTGCACCTGTGCAAGCAGAGTCTAGAGACGACATTGTGAATGCATGTTTACCTTTTCATGTGATAAATTAAGAGCATTATATATTATATATTAATCATAGACTGTTGTTTAGGGGCATCTGCAAATATTCTTGAATGTGGGAATGTAAATAATTTAGAGTAACGAATGTTTACCTTTTCATGTGATAATTGACAGGATTATTGATTAGATGCATAGTAATGTTCAGAGACACAAGACTACATTATGTATAACTTGGCCATGCATAGTTTGGAGCAGTACATTTATGAGAATGGGTTTGGGGTTTCACTGACACATAAAGGCTATGTAGGCTAGATGGAACAGAAGTCAACAACCTCTGAAGTATTCTTGGAAATCACATACATATTTTCATTAAATGTATGTTACAGGAGAAGTTCAGTATGACTCAGTCCACAGCCCTGTTATTCGAGGTCACAGAGTGCTGTTGGCAGGAAAAAGAACAAGAACATTTTATGCAACATAGTCAGAATAATGAACTGGTAGCTAACACTAACTAAATGGAACATAGGAAAATTAAACTGAAAGTTAGTTTCTATGCCACATTTAGTTAATGTTAGCTACAGGTTCACTATTCGGTCGATGTTGAATCACATTTTCTCGTTCTTTTTCTTACCAACAGCCTTAAACCTCAAACAACAGGGCTATGGATTGATTCGCACCAAACCTTTCCTTTAAACAGCTAAATCAAATGTATGTTATTGTGAAATATTGACATGTTGTATATGTCTTTTCATGTTTGACATGACCTGTAATAAAATTACCCATAAAAAACCCTGCCACCTAGTAACACAATGGCTTGAATGGGGGCATTGCCTGGGCACTTACATGGCCAAGTAGCAATAAAACTGGAGAGCTGTCTGATTTGTCAAAGAGCAGCAAATGTACAGTTCAACCTTCCCCCACCTTTTACTATTTACCCACCAGGTGTAATCCTCTACTGTGATAGTGCAGGGTGGATGGATGTTGCCTTTTATATTACAGATATTGTCCTCAGAGGGCTCCCAAAGCCAGCATCCATATTACAGTATTATTTGCGCAGGCTGGGAGTGGAGTTCCAGTGCTCTGTGCTGGGCAGAGTTAAGCAACCGTGGCAACAGGCAATATCATACGCTTTATTTAGCTTAGCTAAGCCTCCAGGCCTAAGTTTGTCACATAAGATAGGGCAAACAGCTATTATAACCAAAAAAGAAAATTCTGTTGTTAGAGCTCAGCTCTTTGATGACTATAATCTTACACACACACAAATTCTATTTCACAGTTTTAACGGACTTCTGTTCTCTTGCTACAACTGGCATACACCTAAAATAGTTATAAAATGTTGCTAAATAATGCCAATTCCTTGTATGGCCATTTCATGCATGACTTGTATGGCTATGTTGTGCAAATAGTGGTAAGATGGAAAGTGACAGGAAAGTGGCTACTGTTGGCAACATCTGCTGAGATGAGTATAACAATCTACAAGTTAAGAAAATGTGGAAATACAAGCTGTGACTGGTATCCTTAATTGTTTATGGGGGAGCTCTCAGAGCATGGCTTAGCTCAGCAATTACACACCTAAGTCTGTTTTTATAAACAACATTTTATTTAGATGAAATGGCTTCTTGACATGTAGCAAAAACTCATACTATTTCACACATACTATTTCAGACCAATTTTGAATGAGTGCAAAGCAGATTAGACATTGAAAAAAGGCACTGACAAAGACATTGTTTTTATGTCATACTGTCTACAATGTCTGATAAATTTGCAGCAAGTTCAGAATAGTTCACATGGTAGGCTACAAAAATAATCTATGTGCATCAGTCTTTATCCTTCATGACCCATTACTTCCATTCATCAAATAGCATTCATCTTCCACATCTTCCATTCTTTAATTACATCCTTTCTGTCAGTGCACTTGGCTGAATTAAGGCTTTTCTTTCTCTCTAATAACTAAGCCCAGTTGAATGAACATCAATGATAAGAACAGAAAAAAAATAAGTAGAATAAAACAACCAGAATTCTCCCATATTGTGCGTATGATTTCGGTGAGACCCAAGCCCCCCCTGGTCTCTCTTAGCAGCTCATTTCCTTCTCCATGGCATCCATGTCGTCCTGCAGTTCGTAGTTGGACCACTTGTGGAGGCGGCTGTAGAGCGGGGCTCCCTGGTTCTCCCGGTACAGGTACACCCCCGTGATGCGGTTCCACTCCTGGCTGGGGATCTGGGCCTTGGCGTCGGCCGCTTCCTCCAGGAGCGCCTGCTCCTCCTTGTCCAGGGCGGCGAAGCCGAAGAAGCTGCGCACGCTGCGGATGGCCTGGAGGCGGGCGTGGGCGTCCACGGTGCGGTGGAAGAGGCTGCTCTCCTGGGAGCGAAAGCTGGACCAGTACGCCTCCTGCTGGTAGCCCAGGGGAGAGCAGCAGTGTCTGAGGCACAGCATCAGGAAGACGAAGAGGGAGACGAACCCCACCAGCAGCCAACCTATCAGCTGAGGAGAAGAGAAATTGCCAGACATGCAAACACAGGCAAACAGATACACACACACACACGCATAAACACACACATATACACACACACAGACATGCACACACAAACAAATGGTTACTTTTGTGCAGAAATTCACTGCTGTTCTGGGGAACATTTACGTCTCCATGTGTAAAAGAGGCAAAGACTATAACAGCATTACAGCTACAGTAGTCAGGGGGAAAACATCCCAAAGATCTGTGTTCAGAGCAGCAACCAGAAGCCATGCTAGACCCTGACCACAATTTTAATTTTGTGTACATGCATTGTCTTGTTCCTTCAGAAACAAACACACACACAAAGACAAAAGCACAAACTCATATATACCACATGCAAGCACAGACACATATGAATAACAAAGAGGGAGAGTGGGAGAGAGAGAGAGCGAGAGAGCAAGAGAGAGAGAGAGATTAGAGTGCATTTAACCCAAAGCACTGGGAGTTTCCCTACAGCAAACACAGACTCATGATGAGGCTATAATTCATTCCAGGACATCCTCACTTACTGGCACAGAGTTAATCTCATATAAATGTGCAAGTGATAGGCGATTTTTTAGGTGTTTTTTTCTCAGTCATTTTCATACTTATGCTAACACTAAGTAGTTTCTGTTTCCCCAAACAAATGCACCTTATCTTTGGACAATGTGAGTTAAACTGTATATGCTGTTGCGTTGTTCAGGTATATGGCCTACTTTTGTCAGCTATTATAGTTTTTTTCTCAGTCATTTTCACACGTATGCTAACACCAAGTAGTTTTTGTTTCCCCAAACAAATGCACCTTATCTTTGGATAATGTGAGTTAAACTGTGTATACTGTTGCGTTGTTCAGGTACATGGAGAATAGCATTCCATGACCACTTTCTTCAATAACTCGTGAATACCTCTTTCTGTCAGTGTTCATTACCAGTTATACAACTACAGCACTGAGACATTTCGTTGAAAACAGTTAACTTTCAGTTAAAAATCTGCCAAAAGATCACAGATCCAGATATAGACTATATGTGCATTAAAATGAAAATACACAAATGTGTTACTAAACTCAAAGGACATCATGAATCAGCATAATAGTGAGATTTGAGAGATGTAATTGACTCTTACATCAATATATGACATTTCAGCACTAATCTTTTAATATTTTTCTTGCTTATCTTATTTATGCAGCCAATATTTTGCCAAGAGGGCCATTTTCGTATCTTCACAACAGTCAAACAAATTAAAGGGATTATTTGCATGGAAGGACAGTGGGTTAACTCAAGGCAATTAGATGTCAGATTTTCACATCTGTATTTAGAACAACAGACAACACTTATTTGCTTAGGGAGAAGTTAGATAGCAGAAAGAATTTGCTGACTATAGGTAGTTAGAAATAAATTTAACTGCTCTAAATATGGTGCAATTTATAAAAGTAAATACCTTCATAAATAAATACACTGTGATGTTATGTAGAATCAGTAACACCTCAAAAAGCATTCCGAACAAAAATATCAATAACATTTTCTTAACGCATGGCAGGAAAACTATATATCACACATGCAACTTCTAGATTAGATACTTAATCATTGCTGCTAACATGCAGTTATGTGGACTCATTTGAAGAATACTCAAATTGATACTACTGTCAGACAACCCTACCTGGGACTCATATATCAGTCTCCTTTCAATCACGCCCCAGAACTGCAAGAGCGCCACAGGAACCTGTTTGCACGGGAAGCCAGCCATGATCTCCGACACATCAGAATAGTTCTTGGGGAAGTCTGGAATGGACGCCGGGTCCACAAACTCACTCAGGGCGCACATGTAGGCCTCACCCCTGAGCAGCGACAGCATTGACCAGGTGATGGGGGCCACGGACGCCCGTCCCACGATGGAGGCCAGCAGCGCAAACAAAGCCACCCCGGAGAGCTTCCGGCATCTTCTCAGGCGACACTCCGACAGGATGTCCCACGTGTTGTGGTTGAGCATCACCCCGACAAGGAACAGAGCAAGGGCGGGCATACCTATGGCTGCCAGGCCATACAGGTAGTTGCGAGCCGGGGAACAGGGGCAGCTGAAGGCGAAGATGTTGTAGGCAGTCTGCCCGGCGACCGTTCCTAGCGCGATAAGCCCATTGAAGATCATCACATCCTTGCTCTTGAAGAAAAGGGACATGAACTTGAAGTTCTCAGCAATAAGGGCAGCCATTGTCGCAGGTTATGTAGAGGGTGTTTGTAAAGCAGAGAAAAGCAGTAAGGGGTTTCTGGTTCCTTGCCTTATTGTGATATTGTGGTTTACACTTCAAGTGAAAGCCAATTATAATGATGGTCGAGGGCAAACGGAGAGAAAGACAGCAGAGAGAGAGAGAGAGAGAGAGAGAGAGAGAGAGAGAGAGAGAGAGAGAGAGCATGGATGGGATCAGTTTTCAGCATTCATATAATGTCATGACCAATATGCCGGGTGTTTAAGAGACCTGACTCAGGTTACAGGCAACACATGGCGAGATGACAGATGAATGTCACACTCTGAAATTACACTTTACACAAGACCATTCAATACCCATTCACTAGCCACTATTGCTCAGTACACATACACATGGAGGGAGAGAGAGAGACAGAGAGAGACAGAGAGAGAGAGAGAGAGAGAGACATAGAGAAAGAAAGAGAGAAAGATTTACACGTTTATTACATGCAATACAGTATATATTTTTGGCTGTTTATATTCAACTCCTTTAAGGTTGTATGCTGGTTAGAGGTGCAATTAGCAAGCCTACTCCCTGGATGGAAAACAATAAAGCAAACAAAGACACTCACGCCGCATGATCCTGAGATGTAGTTCACCGCTCTTTTCCAAACAGTCAGGGAGTTGATCTAATCCTCTCTTGGTACAGCACTAACTGGTACTTTTAGCTACAGATGTATACACTGGATGCATTAGTTAGTATTTGTATCCCTAAAACTTGGTGCCCATGTTTGGAACAAGCAGGGATAGAGAAGAGTGGGCAGGCAGATGGGCTGGGACTATGACTCAAAGGAGGCAGGAACTGGAGTCTGGTTTCCTCCCCGGTGGAAAAAAAGGCCGTTTTAAGTGGAAACATGTGGGGTGTGCCACGGCATCACGTGGCAGCCTGCCCCCCAAATGCACAGAGGAAACTCCTTCCAGCTAGCATGTCCACCAAAAGAGCCTGCTCTGAGGTTAAGGGCATTTCCTTACACTAATCTTACAAGCAAATAAAAAGAGAGAGATGGTTATACTTTCACAAGTCACAAGGTCTAGCAGCTCAATAGGTCCTCTGATGTTTTTCTTTTCGCTAAATGCCTTTCCAATGAATCACAATACAGCATCAACAGACTTCCCTCTTAAAAATACGCTCTCTGTTTTTAATTAATACACATGCTACCAATATACCAATCCTAAGAAAATTAATAATATGCAATGTTTTTTAAAAGACTAAATGAAATGTTCTTTTTTGGATATAGCCATGCTATCTTTGTTACTGTAATTAAACTGCCTAAAATAGAAACTGGATAGCAACTGGATAGCAACTTGGAAATCCTCCCAAGTTCAATCACTTCAATCACGAATAGATTTTACACTTTAGGTCTTCCTTACCGAAACCTAATGAATTTAATGCTAATTGTGTCCAGATACATTGAACATTCTGGTTAAACAGATGTCGTGCAACTTAAGCTGATCTCAACAGGGCTGTCTTTGTAAAAATTCTGTTCCTAATGTTTGGACTACATTCGTGACAAATTTTCAGAACAGAATTCTGTGAGACCCACTAGAGGGCGATACAGCAGCATCATGAATTCACACCCACACCCACACCCACACCCATACACACACAAACACACACACACACACACACCCACACCCACACACATCCACACACAAACACACATGCAAACATGCGCACAAATGGTTACCTTTTGCGAAGGAAATTGTTGTTGATGTTTTGGGGAACTTTCATGTGTAAGAGACTATAACAGCATTACAGCTACAGTAGTTGGGGGAAAAACATTCCAAAGACTTCTGTTCAGAGCAGCAACCAGAATGCTAGATGCTAAGACCCTGACGTCACAATTTTTATTTGATTTTAGTTTCTTGTACATGCTTCAAAAGCATCTTTAAATATAATATATATACTTTAAATATTTTAATATTATAACAAAATAAATGTATAATTTGGTCTGGTGTTAAGTAAGAACATCCTTCATGTTAAATAACTTTTCAGTTATTTCAGAGGTAGTGATACTTAAGTTGTTGCATGCATGTTAAGTGTTAGAATTCAACCTACAACATATATGTAAATATCTAAAACTTAACTGTATTACATTTTAACAGTATGTTCGTCTTCAGTACCACTGCTATTGTTAAGAGTAAGACTGAGCCATGCTGAACAAAAGCATATCTGTTTATTTACACTTGTTTGTGATGCATTTGTACAGGGTGAATAGGTAAAGAATGATTCATCACATGACAACTCTTTCATCGAGAACCTGATCTTCCATTCTTCACAGACTCAACAGACAAGGGTGATGGCAAGGTAGTCAAAGGTGTATGGGGGGCAGGTGGGTTATTCCAAGGGCACAGCATTGGAAGGACAATTAACAATTAATTAATTGACAATTAACACAATTAATATTATGATTTTAAACATGTTTTTCCCAATGTATTTTACATTATCCTCTTCATAGGGTAATCATTTCTGTCTGCACCCCTGACCATAGGTTTCGAGTCATAGTCAATCCACTAGACTTCTTTTTTTATCATTCAAGTGGAGAAAAAAGTCCAATTGTCCATGACTCAATGCGTATGGCTCCAATGACCTGGATGAATTTATACAGACTAACAGCAGCACACAGCTCTACTGAAAATGTGTCCTAAACCACTGCTATTGTTCAGACCAAGCCTTCATGAATGAATAAAAGCACATCAGTGTATTTACAATGGAAGCTCTTTCTCCCCACAGAATCTCATTGACCATGCAGGTGAAGTAGTCACTGCAGCTCTTGATCTGCTTGTTTGAAGAGGGTCAGAGGGACACTCCTCAGTTGTTTGCATCTCTACCCAAAGCTATGGGATATGGAGAACACACATGCAAATTCAAACAAAGTCCATCCAGGCCCATGTGTTTTCAACTGGACCAGGCACATACAATTTGACATAACAACCTCAATACCAGTCACATCCAGTCACTAACCAACCCCACTGCTTGTCTTTATTGATGTATCTATCTATCTCAATGGGTATAAATTGCTTGTTGATTTTGTGTTTCTGGTGTATTAAAGCCTATGCTTCACGTCAAGGACACCTTCTCCTTCTTCTGCCATCATATTCACATAGATTATAAGAGAATATGAATGTTAACAGCCTACATGTATATGTTTACATTGTGTATTTGATTTTTACCACAAACTGATTTATCAATGTCTAAAACCACTCTGCTGGCTAAAACTGTGAAATACACTAGCAGAGCACCAAATGTCAGCCCCTAGTTAATTACACATCAGAGAACACTGCCCTGCCACAGTCATCCTCCCAGGTGATACAGGCCCTGGGTCTGTAGGCCATCTTGGTTACGTCCAGTTCGGGCTTGCACTGGTACCAGGCCTGCAGCAGGTGGTCCACCTGCTCATGGCGGGTGATGCCGTGAAGACGCTCCTCTCCATTCACGTCCTCCAACATGTCCTCAGTACGGCGGGGACGGGTGACCAGGGCGCGGGCCAACGGCAAGCGCAGCACGGAGTCGTCACGCATTCCCTCGAAGAATTGCAAGACGCATTTTCGGGCAAAGTCGCGCGCGTGCAGCACGCAGGTCTCGTCAAACAGCTTTTGCTCGATGTCAACGTAGTTGCTCCAGTAGCGCGTCTGCAGGAAAGCGGCGTGGTTGAAACAGGGCTTGGTCACGCGGCCAACGGCTCCCAGCAGTATGAGAACCAGCAAGATGGACCATCCTATGGCCTGGGAGATGTTTAGGCAAAAGAGAATACAGATTAAAAACATTATAACAGCGAATCATGTAGGTTACTCAACCAGGGTTTGTAAAACATTAATAGTAGTTAACGGTTTGTTTACTTCTGAAATCATTCATGTTACTGGGAAACAATTTTGAAAAGGAAAAAGCAAACAAAACAAAGAAACAACTATCGAATCAAATGTGTCTCTCTGTACATTTGAACTCTTATTTAAATAACATTGTCGACCCAGTCACCTGTGAGTAGCAACGAACATAACGTGACACTGCCTTGCGGAAGGTGGTATTCCGGAAGATAGCATCCTCTTTGCAGGGCACCTTCGCCAGAATCCTGGTCATCTCCAGTCCTGTGTTGTTTGGAATGCCACTGAAGTACCTTGAATCCACGTTCATGCTGAACGCACACACAAAGCACTTGCCATCCAGAAGTGTCATCAAGATCCAAACCATCGGGGCCAGGAGGCTCCTCTGAATCATAGCTGAGAACAGGTGTCTGACAGAAACAAAGTTAACCCTTCTATTTACAAAGGCTAATGGTGTGGAGAAGGTTACAAAATACTATTTATACGGCCAAATGCAACAGCAGCAACACCAACGCCACGCACTAAATAATGCGTTTTAAAACCATAGTAATTCTGGAAGACGGGATACTTACTTGATCACAGCTGGGTTCTTGGACCTTTTCCCAACTGGTCTAAACCATTCCTCCATCGTTACGCCCGTGTGTCGGTTAACAAGCACTCCCAGTAGAAATAATATGAAAGGCGGTACAAACATGATCCCCAAGCCGTACAGTTTGTTATACTGAGGCATGCACGGACAATTGAAATCAAAACTTGTGTACAGTTTTACACTGATAAGTGCCAAAATAACACAGATTCCGTTGGATATTGACTCAGAGTTGGATTGAAAATATTGCAGTACTAACTTTAAACGCTCCATAACTTACCACGTCCTGTTTACTGTAAAGAGACAGTCAACAAGTTTCACTTAATCAGGAAAATAACAAGATAGGTAAATCTTGCGTGTTTACTTTGCTTAGGTAGAAACAATGTACATCCTCAGAAAATAAAAAATAACTCAATCACGAATTCGGCTTATCCTCAAAGTGTTTGACTAAGAATTTCCGCGAGCGTTCTTCAAAGCGTATTCTGCCTTTCAGGAGCAGCTACCATAACAATGGACAAACGCGCACAAAGAACTGCGCACCTGTCTTCTGGAGATCCAGACCGCGCCCTGATTGTAACAAGATTGGATATTAGATCCTGGGAAGATTTTGCGTAAACTATGTTTCTTGGTTTACTTAACAATATACTCCGGAGACAACACGAGTTCAACGTAGGTTTAGAATAACTGCAGGCAGATGTTTTAGTGTCTGAATTGATTATGTAAAAAAAAAAAAAAGAGTTGGTTGAACTATTTATCAATTATTGCCCTCTTGTGGTGACTTGTGATGAAGTGGCAAAGGGAGCACACCATAGACTGTAGTGCACACACGATATTTTGTGATCTTGTCTAAAGTAAGATTTCTCCTTGAAAATCCAGCACACCAACGCTGTAAAAACAAAAATTCAGATGAGCAGGTGAACAAAGTTTAACATATGTTGCACAAGCGTGATGGGGACTTTGAGAAGATATAAAGATGCAGAATGTTTGTGTGAGTGAAATCAAAGATAGGGATACACTTACACATACCCTTTTACTGTCTATGGGCCTTAAAGAGTACAGAGCCTGCCTAGATGAAGTAGAAGGAGCCTATATGAAGTTGAGGACAGTAGATAAAGTACTCCAGCAAAATGTCACCTAGTCACAATTCTGGAAGAAGGATTTTTACAGAGCAGATGGTGTGACACCTTACTGAGTCCAGCCAAGTCATGTCTGGGGGAAAGCCCCATTTGGAAAGACCTCTGCGCAGAGGGAAAGGATCCCTCAATCCCACAAAGGCCAGTGGTCACATTTGGCTGTCTGTATGGCACACCCCCCCCAAAACTATAACTGTGCAGAGCTCTTAGCTTGGTTTAGCTCCAGTTTTTAAAAAATTATATTTCGATTTCCCCCTACGTTAAATGTGTTGGGTATGGACACTTGTCTCTGATTAACACAGTTTTGTTTATTGGAAATTGTGAACTGCCTATACAAATGTCGGGAAAGTGGATTCCACAATGTCAAGTTGTCATGACAAACATCATAAATAAGTTGCATTTTGCTGGCCAATGTAAAGTCGTCATGACATTGTCAGGCAATGTCATATTAGTTAATGTAAAGTTGTCAATATGAGGACACCCAAAATAATGTCAAGATGACATTACAACAACCAAATGACACTTTATGACAACAGTCATGAACATTAACGAAGTGTCAGCAGAGAAAAAAAACATGATGGTGATGTAGCACACAAACAGTCCAAGAGTATTCTGGGTGTGATGGAAATGGACCCCAGTGAGTATAAAGACCAAACAGATACCTCAGCATTTACAAAAAGCTTCCTTTTGTTGAATTCAATGTTCTTATTTCCATGTATTCAAAAGGCATAATAAAGGCTGTGCTCTTGGATTGAAGTAAGTTGAGAAATGAGATCAATCTGGGCCTTAAGTCTTCTGCAGTCAAAGAATAGAGTAAATCTCACAGGTGTACTGATTTATAAACTGAAGGAAGGATAAATGTAACCTAAAACCCTCTTTGCACATTTTTATTTCCTTGCAGTTATTCAAGTCCAGCACCAAGCAGTTCGAGAGGCTGCAGCACCAAAGGAAATGAACAAGAAGGGAGCAAATGCCAATCACTGCTATGTTCTTTGGATAATTCAGGTGTAGGGTGTAAATGAGTCTAAAAAGGACACAGAAGGCCTGAGGAAGGTTGGCCAGCTTGTCCATCACCACACTGCCTTCCAGGATGATTCCCACTCCAGCTGGTTCAGCTTAGGACTTTCATCATCAACGCAGAGGATTCCCACTGGAGTGTGACTACAAGTCCTTGCCAGTTGCCCGCTGACAAGTGAGAGATTGACAAGTACACAACACAATAATACCAGTTAGATGTTTAAAATGAAAAGCCCCAGAAAAAAAAAATCAGTAAACTTAATGCAATTATTGAAAGGACTATAAAGACTGGTCATATCTGGATCTGTGTGTGTGTTAAGTTATTGGTTGCAAAATTGTGTAATGTTAAATCTTGTTTACCTAAAGCTAACATTAAGTATTCACATTATGAAAGCCATATGGTCGAGTAACATCTAGTTGACGTTAAAATGCCATAGCTAATTTGTCCCATGCATTAACTAAGCCATTTCGCTAGTTTGTTTGATTCGAATAATTAACCTTAACCTAGGCCATTTCAAGTCATGGTCGTCTCAAAATGCAACAGCACTTACCAGATAGAGTTAACCGTGATAGGCGACCGTCAGTTGGTATTTCTTTGTCTCTCCTCTCTTGTGCTCATATACAGTCTATGCTTGTGCTACGCAGACCGCGTTTTCTAGGCTGTCGGGCAGGTGTTCAATGCAGCTATCAGCTATTGAGCACTTAGCTAACCGGGGAAGAACGTACAATATATAACGATTAGACCTATGGTATGGTTGGGCTGTGTACTTACATTACCCATAAAGTTTTCAAAAGTGTTCGATCCAAATTCAGAGATTTGAGAAAAGCAACCCTAGCTAACAGATGAAAATGAGGTCAAATTAGTACACTGTAAACACGTTCTATTTCCTTCGCTCCAGGCCGCCAGTGCGGTGCTGCAACAAGCACTTGTGGAAGCATCTTTGCGTTAGCATGTTATTGAGAATCGCATACAACAGTTGTTTTCTCGTGACATATGACGTGACTGTCTACATCAGGGGTGCCCAAATTCTTCTGAGTGAAGGGCCAAAAATGAATTGGGGTGGAGGGGCATGGGCCAACAGTAAACATCCGTGTTGCAATACAATAAATTAAATACGCATTAAAATTGGAACATGGGGGGCGGGCCAAAAATAATTGGTTGCAGGCCAACTTTGGACCGCGTGCCCCAAATTGGGCAGCCTTGGTCTACATGAAAGACCGCCTCTCTCCAATATCTGTGGGAACTACTTGCTACGATCTACAGTGCAGCTCCTGGCTGAAGAGGACTTCAATGGGACTCTGCTCCGCACGAGCTGTTGGAATTAAGGTAAATTTGTTGACTTTGAGTTACTGTGAGTTCACTGAATCTTGGCTGCCAAGTTTTCAGGAACGACGACTGATTTAGTTTAATCACAAACTGCCTGGTTAAGTTCACTGAATCTTGGCTGCCAAGTTTTCAGGAACGACGACTGATTTAGTTTAATCACATAATACAACGGCATACAATGGTATACTTTTTTGTGTGCTAAAAACAGCTTTAAAAAGAGTAAAACATTTCCTGTCAGAATGACCTTGTGTTTATGCGCTAGCATCTCAGCAGCCAGACATGTGGACAGTCAAAAATGGCTGACCATCAGGCCCTGTCACATCAGGCCCTGTCACAGTGTATGAAAGTGAATGCAATGCCAACCCTAAATCTACTTTCAATCTAAATTTAATTACAACATGAAAACTTGCTGAGATTGCCCAATATTAATTTCCGACAGTTTAACATGTCCTCAATATGCCTGCATAGTCAGATCATCAAAACTTTCAATTTTTTTTTCAAGATTTTTGAAACTGAAAATGTACGCTTCTGGGAGAATGACCCGTGTGGTGCCTAGTGTCTTACATTGGTCAGCTAGCTCCTCATCTGCAAGACCTGGGAAATTTGCCCAACATTTGTCCCACATTTTCTAGTGTGGAAAACCTCTCCTTGATGGCTGATATGGCTGCATCAACAGCAACATTGAAAAATCCAACCTCCAACCTTGTAAGTCTCATCATGGGATTCATAAAAAAGTGGCGCTTTGTGGTCCTCAGTCTTTTTTGCTTTACAACAGCTTCCACATTCATTTTTTCACAAATGTCTTTGGCCGTCCTCTGTGCAGTCACAAAGCCACTTGCCCTGTAGCTCTGTAGACTTTGTTCAGTCTTCTTCAAAAGACTCACAGCTAGGTCCACATCCATTTTTGCAGACTGCATGAGTTTGCTGACATGCTGTACTGTAGATAGCATGTCATACCAAACAACTGTGCATATGCTGAAACGGTACAACCCCACCTCCTCAGACAAATACTGGGCCTCAGCCTTTATAGCAGGATCTTTGGTGTTGTCTCTCAGCTCAATTAAAGCCTCTCTCACGGCAGCTCCTTGGTACCTCATGGGTTCTGATCTCCGCATTGATCTTGCTCTCCCACCTTGTTTCTGCCCACATCTTTAAGGTGATTGTTACGCCCTTATGGTTTTCTGTTTTACATGTAGTCGTAGACCTGATGCTGCGTTATTTTTGCTGCTGCTTCCCATGTCATCCTGTACGTGGCTCCTTTAAGCAGGTTCTCGGAAGGGGTTGGAGCTGCAGTACATAAGACACCCCGTTGCCGACGATTTCCTTCTCTCTCATCCCCCTGATCATCACAATCTCGGCTCGGCAGTGTTTCAGCGTGGAATGTTCTGGCGTGCTCTTAACAGCAGCACGTCCTTCTTAGTGATGGCGAGATGAAGCTTCATGACACTTTGAAGCCTTCCAGCCAAATGTGTTGGAAAGTGATTCATTTCTTGAGGCTTCAAATGCACAGTGGGGACACCGACTGGTCAACTCAATACAAGAGTAGTGAAAAAGTGAACACTTTGGTGTGAGTACAATGACAACTCTGCGTGCCGTGTGGCTCGAAAATAGGCTAACTTTTCATGCACTGACTCCATCTTTAGCCTAACACATGTGGGATTAATAGCAGGCAAATAATGTATTAAATAATATATATTGAATGTGCGCCACTTTTTTAAGGTTCAAAACAAGAATTGAACCCCAGTTGCTACACTACCAGTTTGACACTCTACTTTGTGTGCCACTGTCATCTGCACTTACAATGTGTGAATTATGAGCTAATTGTATAACACATCCTTATGCTCTTTAGCTCATTAATATTTTGTGATGTGTTCTGTGATGACATTAAATGAACATTCTGTGATGACACAAATGAACATATAGCACTATATATACACTATTCTCATAGTGTATATATAGTGCTATATAGAGTACAGTGCTGTTGAAGTGTTTTTTATAATTAGAATGTATGTGTGTGGTGAACGTATGCTTATGGTGAATGTATGCTTGTGTGACAGGGTAGGAGGTGAATGCTTGGTGTTACTTGGGAAGTGGGATTAATTATTTTTATTCAGAAACAGTATCTGTTCCACCGCCTTGGGAGATAGTCGGTTTCTTTTCTTAGAAACCACTTCCCCTGCCTTTGAAAAGACCCGCTCACAGGGCACAGAAGAAGCTGGTATACATAAAAACCGTTGGGCCAGTATAAACAAATTTGGGTAGAGACTTTTGTGTGTGCTCCAATATGTCAGTGGATTTTCTTTTCTAGGTGTGTGGGCTTCTTGGATATATCGCTGAACTTCCACAATGGCATCGGCAGTTGAATTATGACTCTGCCTGCTCTGCTGCACAGTCGCATCTAAATGGCGCCACAGATTACCTGGGGGGGGGGGGGGGATAAGAAGGTTATGAAATGTGAAAATAAAATACCATTGTAGTGTGCAGCACTAAACATACCAGTGGAGATGGAAGGTCCCGCATCTTCACCAGCTGTTGGTAGCTGTGTTGCTGTGTCTTTGGCAGCTGGTAGCTGTGTTGCTGTGTCTTTGACTGCCTCATCGGCCTTGGATGGGCTGAGAAAGCCAAGCGTCTTGAACCTTGGGTCCAGCAGTGTTGGTAAGGTAAAGATGCTCATCATCTGAAACTGGTTGAGCTTCTCCCTCACCTGACGAAATCAATTTTCAGCAAGCTCCTTGGCCATGGTTGTTTTTTTTTTTTTTTTTTGTGGAATCTGCTCTCCAATTGTGTAGTCCAGCATCTTCATCAGAGGTATTATCTTAGAAGCAGACACCTTCTTCTCCGTAGACAATTCAACTGTTGCTTCATTGAATGGGGACAGCACGCCAAGGCACTCCTCAACAACAGCAAACTCTGCAGAGGTTAAAGGTGTGACATCAGTCTGGAGAGATGACATTGCTGCACTTAGTGGTTCACGTTCTCCATACATCCTCTCAAACATGAGAAATGTGCTGTTCCAGTCTCCACTTCCTTTGTCAACTTGAGAGTTGGTCGTCCCACCTGCACCTGGATCTGCACAAGTCTTTCCTTTACAGAGAGCAGGAAAAATATCAGGGCTAAACAACTATAGTCAGTCACATAAAACAGTAAATATATGTTTGTACGCGTGCGTGTGCGATGCACATACAATATAACATACCTTAGCAGTGGTGCTGCATCTGAAGAGATTCACCACTTTCCTGGCCCTATTGCGGAGCTCTTGAAGTCCATTTGTCCGGTCAAGAGCTTTCTTCATCATTAGGTCTGCTCTTTAGCTCATTAATATTTGTGTTCTGTGATGACATTAAATGACATTAAATGAACATTCTGTGATGACACAAATGAACATATAGCACTATATATACACTATTCTCATAGTGTATATATAGTGCTATATAGAGTACAGTGCTGTTGAAGTGTTTTTTATAATTAGAATGTATGTGTGTGGTGAACGTATGCTTATGGTGAATGTATGCTTGTGTGACAGGGTAGGAGGTGAATGCTTGGTGTTACTTGGGAAGTGGGATTAATTATTTTTATTCAGAAACAGTATCTGTTTCACCGCCTTGGGAGATAGTCGGTTTCTTTTCTTAGAAACCACTTCCCCTGCCTTTGAAAAGACCCGCTCACAGGGCACAGAAGAAGCTGGTATACATAAAAACCGTTGGGCCAGTATAAACAAATTTGGGTAGAGACTTTTGTGTGTGCTCCAATATGTCAGTGGATTTTCTTTTCTAGGTATGTGGGCTTCTTGGATATATCGCTGAACTTCCACAATGGCATCGGCAGTTGAATTATGACTCTGCCTGCTCTGCTGCACAGTCGCATCTAAATGGCGCCACAGATTACCTGGGGGGGGGGGGGATAAGAAGGTTATGAAATGTGAAAATAAAATACCATTGTAGTGTGCAGCACTAAACATACCAGTGGAGATGGAAGGTCCCGCATCTTCACCAGCTGTTGGTAGCTGTGTTGCTGTGTCTTTGGCAGCTGGTAGCTGTGTTGCTGTGTCTTTGACTGCCTCATCGGCCTTGGATGGGCTGAGAAAGCCAAGCGTCTTGAACCTTGGGTCCAGCAGTGTTGGTAAGGTAAAGATGCTCATCATCTGAAACTGGTTGAGCTTCTCCCTCACCTGACGAAATCAATTTTCAGCAAGCTCCTTGGCCATGGTTGTTTTTTTTTTTTTTTTGTGGAATCTGCTCTCCAATTGTGTAGTCCAGCATCTTCATCAGAGGTATTATCTTAGAAGCAGACACCTTCTTCTCCGTAGACAATTCAACTGTTGCTTCATTGAATGGGGACAGCACGCCAAGGCACTCCTCAACAACAGCAAACTCTGCAGAGGTTAAAGGTGTGACATCAGTCTGGAGAGATGACATTGCTGCACTTAGTGGTTCACGTTCTCCATACATCCTCTCAAACATGAGAAATGTGCTGTTCCAGTCTCCACTTCCTTTGTCAACTTGAGAGTTGGTCGTCCCACCTGCACCTGGATCTGCACAAGTCTTTCCTTTACAGAGAGCAGGAAAAATATCAGGGCTAAACAACTATAGTCAGTCACATAAAACAGTAAATATATGTTTGTACGCGTGCGTGTGTGATGCACATACAATATAACATACCTTAGCAGTGGTGCTGCATCTGAAGAGATTCACCACTTTCCTGGCCCTATTGCGGAGCTCTTGAAGTCCATTTGTCCGGTCAAGAGCTTTCTTCATCATTAGGTTGATGGTGTGGGCAATGCAGACACCATGTTTTAAGTTTAGCTCCCTGCCTGCAGCAATCATGTTGTTTGCAGCATCTGTTACAAGGCAGCTGACTTTATGCCTAATCCCCCACTCCTCCATAATTGCAGCTTTGGCAGCCGCCAAGTGTGCATGCAGTATGGGCCTGTGGAAAATGCTGTACCCCAAGAACAATTGTTTTCAGTTCATTGCTGTCGTTGAGGAAATGGCAAGTGACGGCCAAATATGCATCCATATTGATGGACGTCCACATATCAGCTGTAAGGCTGACTGCAGTAGCCTTCGGGACACAGGCTTTGGCCTCCTCTTTGGCTTTGGCATATTTTGCAGCCACCATAGCCTTTAAAGCCTGAGGAAATAATAAAAGTTATTGAATAATAGTTATACATTTTGTTCACAAACTGCAGTTATTTATTTCTTATTATTATTATTATTATTATTTATTATACCTGTTTGGTTGGGAGAACATAGATAGGGTCAAGTTTATGAACAAAAACTCTGAAGCCTTCATCCTCGACCACAGAGAATGGCTGGCTATCCTTGACCACCATGTTCACCAATTCCTCATCCAGTTCTCTTTTCCTGGAAGCTAAAGCAAAGTAAAAAA
The DNA here is from genome assembly GCA_030347295.1 of Setipinna tenuifilis. Lineage (NCBI taxonomy): Eukaryota > Metazoa > Chordata > Actinopteri > Clupeiformes > Engraulidae > Setipinna > Setipinna tenuifilis. The sequence continues at coordinate 8,855,397 of CM059286.1, forward strand.
AAAAACAACTGAATGAGATAAGTTAACAGAGGTTTGTGCTATATAGGCTATAACAGACACATAGCAGAACACACAGCAGGTCCAGAATCTTCTCGCTCATGCAAAGCACGGTAGTGCCTCAGCATGGATGAGGTGTTGTTGTATCCCAGTTCTTTATCAGTGTTACGCCCGGCTCGTTACTGGCGCAACATAAAAGAGGTACAACACAAACGGGTTCAATACACAAAATATATTTATTGGAAAATAGGAAAAACATAGAGAAAAAGGTGTCTAAGGGAAAAAAACAATGCATGGATGCGTGTGTGTCGGATGTCTGTAGGTAGGAATGAATGCGTGGTGTGGTGTGTGTGCTCAAAAAGGGATGTCTGCAAAAAGTGAGAGAGGAGCAAAAGCGCTGCTGGAGAGGAAGGGATGAGATCTTCTTATATACCTACACCTCTCTCAAAAAAAAAAAGTTACGTGGGAAAAGACAAAAATCCTACTCACCCCGGTATGGCCGACCATGCACTCCAGCCCTCTATTTACAACTACCTGTCCTACTCCTAGCTCTTCTTGAAACTTGCCGGGCTTGAGGCCACTGTCCTCCAACGAGTACAGCCATTCTTACGAGCCCCTAATGGAAGTCTAATTACTCCCGCCCAGGATTGTTTCCGACGAGTAAGACAAGTGCGTAAAAAAAAATAAACCGGAAAATAAAACAGCGCTCGATGGAGAGATCTTCCGACCCAGCTGAGCAGCTGCTTATTACCTGGAGTGCTTGGCAGGTGACGTCACCGGGCAAAAGTTATCAAAGAAAATCCGACTCACAGCATAAAAAAACAAGAATCCCGGAGAGCTCCCAATTTTATGTTACGCCCGGCTCGTTACTGGCGCAACATAAAAGAGGTACAACACAAACGGGTTCAATACACAAAATATATTTATTAAATATATTTATCCCTCAAAAAGGGATGTCTGCAAAAAGTGAGAGAGGAGCAAAAGCGCTGCTGGAGAGGAAGGGATGAGATCTTCTTATATACCTACACCTATACAGGTGTAGACAATTCCTCCAATTACCCACCCCTTAACACCAATTAGGCACCTGAGCCTCGTCTGGCCAGCACGAGAACTCGGGGAGCCCTGCAGGTAAAGCAGAGGGTCGTGACAATCACACACCAAGCATTTCACCTTCAAAAGAGAAAAGCCTTTATATTAAAATATACAGGAAAAATATATATCTTAGCAAAGAAATTTATTTAAATTTATTATTGCCAAATTTATGCTACCTTTACTTTACCTTGTTAGGTGAAATAAGATCAAAATGCTCCCAAACTGCCGAATATCTCCTCCTTTTCCTTGCACCTTCCATCGCTGAAACTCTTCTCAAAACTAGTTTCTTACCACTTACTAATAACCCTTAAGTAAACATCCCCGTGCGAACAGCTTTATACTTGAAGAAAGGAATGGAACGTCATTTGAAACAATGTCATTGGTTACCGCTCGACGAACACCGCTCCTCATTTGCATAAAGTTCAGCAGATCTCAACTTTTCCGCCCGCCTCGCTAAAAACGTGAGGCTTCATACGTGCAGATGACGTCACCTCACACTATTCAACGCCTCATTTGTCTTTGATCACGTGATTTTTTGGATACGACACAAGCGTCGAATCCTTGCTTCAAACGTAACATCACTAGTCCTTCTACTTAGACTTTTGTGTTACTCTTTGTTGGGACCGTATGGGTCTAGGTTTGTGTTTATTTTATTTATCGGACGATTAATTGAGTTGGCGGTGTTGGTGGTGGTTTTTCACTTTAGTTTAGTTTCAGTCAGAGTAGAAGGCTCCGGAAGACTCACCTATTTCCTGTCTTTTGTTTCACACGGGAGACAGAAATTGCGTTCGCTTCAAGGGAAGAAGTCTTAGGGTTTTTTTTGCTTTAGGTTTTTGCATTCGTTTCACCGTCCAGCGTTCTCCTTGTTTAACAATATATTTTTTGCTAGTAGAAATGTATCATTTCACCCATTACCGACTCTTTTGGCCCATTATGTTGTGTTGCACCATTTATACAATTGATGGTCTCGTAACAGTGATGTCTACATGTTTCTTCAGTATAGCCCAGCTTTGGGTGGAGGCTGAAAATAACGTATGGAGCTTTTGCAGGACACCAAAGTAGTTCATAGCATCAACAGATCCCTTGGCAGCATCACACACAACTAAATTCAATGTATGCACTCCACATGGCACACACAGGGCTCAGGGATTCTTTTCTAGGAGTATGGCATGAACTCCCTTACTGTTGCCTTTCATGTTTGCCCCATTATCATATGAATGTCCTCTGCAGTCCTAAAAAGGAATTCCCAGCTTCTCAAGTCTCGTCAGGAGAGATGCCAAGTGCTGGTCTGTGGACTCCTCTGCCCCCAAAAATCCCATTAAATGTTCCCTGACATGGGGTTTCTCCATCAGTGACACCACTCTAATAACCACTGACAGTTGTTCTGTGTGGCTTATATCTGGTGTGCAGTCCAGAATTATTGAAAAAAACTTGCCTGTTTGATGTCATCCACTATAGCAGATATGATTTTTCTTGATGACCTAGGCAGCTGTTGTAACTTGCTGTTCCTCTTTCAATACGGTTAAGGTGATCTTTCATAATGGGATCAAACTTGGCCATTTGATGGTGTGAACAGTGTTTCTGTGTGTCCCCTTAAGAGTCAGATTTCTAACTGCCAGTGACTGCACAATAGCAGTGAGATGTGTCAGTACTGCTCTCCATCTCACCCTCTCAGCCTCCAAATGTGCCATATCCTGCTTGTCAATAGTTTCTCCACTTTTTAACCTCACTGCCAGTTCCTTCCGTGCTTTCATGCAATTGAGGTATTCTGGGCTGTTTTCGTGTGATGTGAGGTAACTGCTTGCGTGTTTCCAATTTGACACTCCTGAAGCTGTTACATTAATACTCCTCTTGGAAAACAATTTGCAGCAGAAGCAAAAGGGGAATAGATCAGCCAACTTCTTGCCATCTTTTCACCACTAACTAAAGTCTTCTTAAAATATTGGTGGTAGCAACTTCTCCCATCAATCTCATTCCGTTGGAAAACAAAGTCAGATGGCAACTTACTTGGTCCTTTGCGAACCAGCTCAGTGCACATTTTGTCAAAAACTTACAGTGTCTTCATAGTTTCATTCACATCACAACTCAGTTCCGTGCTCAAGGCTTAAAGGCAGTCCATGGTCCAAGCATGCAAAAGAGGCAGCATGACAGAGATTTCCAATACAGGCAAGTAAGGACATAACAGACCAGGCAGATTCAGTACCGTGACCAAGCAAGGGTTTCAAGCAGGCAGCTCGAACTAGGGATGGCACTTCCGAAACACACGTTTCAACACAGTGCCGAGATCCCGAATCGTAAGTGTTTCGAAACACTGCTTTAAACCTCGTTTCAAAACGTCCGTGTCACGTGACTATGACGACACGAAGGTTTTGTGAGTTTTTCAACTGGGCCGATTGACAAGGTTGGCAACAAATCACACAATGTCACATCTGGATCGGGGTTGGGGCCACAAACTTTAAAAGAACTATTATCCCGCCATAACCCTCGAAAAGAGATATTTTCAGTTACAGCGATATTTTCAGTTTTGTTAGTTACATTTAAGCTAGATATAGATTAGATATAGATACAGATTGATAGGCTACAGGTAGTGATAGGATAGATAGAGCAATAGGCTACATTAATAAAATTAGACAGCATCAGTTAACTCGAGGTAGGTTATACATCTTTATTGTAGGCTAGCTAGTTAGGATAAGATAGAAGCTCCACGTAAAAGATCAAGAACATCTGTGGTCTGGAAGCATTTCCATTTGGAAACCCTGAATAAAGTGAGGCGCATGTTATGTTACTGCCCACTAAATTATTGGAAAGACAGGGCTGCATTGTTTCCCAATTTATATATACTGTCAAAAAATATCTTTGTTTCCCTGCAACAAGTGTTCCCTGTGAAAGGATTTTTTCAAAGGCAGGAGATATTGTAAGCAAGAAAAGAAGCAGGCTCAGTCCTAAAACTGCAGAACAAATTATATTTTAAATAAAAATCTTTCGGATTAGAAAATGTTCAATGTCATTATTATCTTTAATTTTCCTTAACATGTAATTTAATAGAAGTCCTTCATCCATATGTGTCATCCCAACTACACATACTCATTCACACTTCGGCCAGGAACCGAACTCTGCACACCGAATGTAGTAGTTCAGTGGGCTACAAAGTGCGCCACCACAAATCTTTGTTCACGGTATGCAGTTTTCGTCTAGATTATCGCCTAGATACGACCACTAGATGGCGCTGTGGAGACAGGTTTCAGATTGTTTCGGAGCCTTGAATCATCATGGCACAATTGTTTCAACTGTTTCAGTGTTTCAGGAAGCCTCGCTCTGCCCACCACTAGCTCGAACAGAGAGTTCCAACAGAGACAGTCCTGATCCACACAAGTAGAGGAGCGTAGGGCATTCAGCAACCGAGAGCACATGCATGAGCATTGACAAACAATTCAGGCCCCGTTTTAAAGGCAGCTGATTACTTCCTCTGGGCTGAGCGTGTCATTTGTTGACTTATTGGCGCCCTCCGCTGTTCTGGAGGGCTTGTGCTTGGACGGATTGTGACACTAAGGCATCTCCCACTGGCACCTGGACAGTTTTTTGGGCCAGCAGCAGAAGAAACCTTGACAGATGTGTGTCTGTTACAAATTCTCGTTCCCGTCACATGGGTGTAGCACCTGTCTTCAGGGCCCCACCCAACCCTGCTGTCTCACGCCCCAGGCATGAAGCTGCATGAAAGAGCAGGCCTCCACAGGTTCCTCCACAGTTTCTGGATTTCCATTAGGCAAGTCCAGTTTGTGCATGTCATGGTCCTGAAGAATGATCCGAATTTTGGCTTGAGACATTGTAGCATCTGTATGTGAAAACACAACACTTAAGGAATTGTTTCATTTCAGTGAAAATACAATTTCCTTTTTTTAGGTGAATTTTGTAATTAATTTAACTGAAACACAATGTAATACAACTAAATTTACAGAGATTAGAAAATTCCCACAGATTAAAATGATGTAATAACTTCACAAAAAGCCACACTCACATTTCGTCTTCCCTAAATATATGGAGCTCATATTTCCAACTACTTTTTTGCATTTGCATGGTAGTCTTGTGAGGTTAGAGATGCAAAGTATTAGAAAAAGACAATCCTGAGCCACTCAAGAGGACAGTAAATATAAAACGTCTTTATTTAAACTGGGCTATCAATTAAAAGCATGCCTACAAGACTGCTGTTTTTTACCTGCCCTGAAGAAGGCCATGCTGGCTGAAACATGTCGGCGTGCTTTTAATTAACAGCCCAGTTTAAATAAAGGCTTTTTACTCTTACCACCAGGGAAGTTGTGGCAGCAGAGAAAAAGAAACATGATGGTGATGCAGCACACGAGTATTCTGGATGTAATGGAAATGGACCACAGTGAGTATAAAGACCAAACAGATACCATTTACAAAAAGCTTCCTGTTGTTGAATTCTGATTCTGATTTCAATCTTTTCAAAAGGAATAATAGAAGCTGTGCTCTTGGATGGAAGTAGGATAAGAAATTACATCAACTTGAGCCTAAAGCTTTCTGGAGGTAAAGAGTAGAGTAAATCACACAGGTGTACTGATTTATAAACTGACTGAAGGATACATGTTAATTTAAAATCGTTGCCCATTGTTATCTCCTTTAGGAGATAGGACTACCACTAATTCATCTCTGGCACCAAACAGTTGGACAGGTGGGAGCCATAGAAAAGATGGGTCACAAAAAAAATCGAGGTACAGCAGTCTAAACAGCATAGACAGTTTTAAATACACATCACATTTCTGTTGTGAACCCTATATTTGCACTCTTTCAATGTAAAAATGTGGAATGAGTAGTTGTGGTCTTGATGTCGATGATGTCGAGTCAGCTCTGGGTGTATTTTCATCATCATTTTTGTATTTTCATCATCAATAGATTACCTTATAAATATGTCTGAAATGCATTTTCATCAACTCTCTGAAGTCATATATCGATGTATCTGACTTAATATCTGTCAGGAGAGAAGAAGAAACATAATGATGCAGCACACAAGCAGACCAAGATTATTCTGGATGTGATGGAAATGGACCCCAGTGAATATAAAGACCAAACAGATACCTTAACATTGACACAAAGCTTCCTGTTGTTGAATTAAATTTTCAATACAGGTAGAGAATGGAGTAAATTTCACAGGTGTACAGATTTATAAACTGTTGGAAGGATAAATGTAGCAGTTGGAGAGGTTGCAGCCCCAGAGGAGAGGAGCAAGAAAGGAGAAAAATGAAGGTATAAGGCAGTCTGAACAGCAGATACACAGTTTTAATGAAGCACATCACATTTTTGTTGTCAAGCCTTGATATGCACCCCTTTCAGTTTAGATCTGAAGTGTTCTCATAGATCTTGTAGATGATGTTGGGTCAGCTGTGGGGGTCTTTTAAAAGCATCACAAACACATCATAAATGTTTAAAATGTATTTCTATCCACTACCCGACTTACATATCGATGTATCTGACTTAAGATCTGCCAGGAGGCAAGAAAAAACATGATGGTGATGCAGCACACAAACAGCCCAAGTGTATTCTGGATGTGATACAACCTCAGCAGGATCTCGGCATTTACACAAAACCTCCTGTTGTTGAATTCAATGTTCTGATTTCCATGTATTCAAAAGGAATAATAGAGGCTGTGCTCTTGGATGGAAGTAAGATGAAAAATTAGATCAAGCTGGGCCTAAAGCATTCTCCAGGTAAAGAATGGAGAACACACATATTGGAGGAGGAGGGAGCTCCACTAGAATGGATAAGAGGGTGGAGATACTTCATTATTTGTATTCTCACATGAGGCACCAGTGTCAGGATTCTGTCTGTTTCCATATTTTTTGGGTTTGGTTTTGTTCATTTGTCTCCCCCTTTGTCTCATGTTTGTGTTCTTCGTGCCATGTGTCTTTGTTTTTGATTACTATGTGCTTTTGTTTGTTGTCCTGTGTCTCGCCTTAGTCTTTATTGAGTCTTGTTTTTCCCGTTCGTGTTCACCTGGGGGGTATTCCAAAAAGCGGGTTTACTGACTTAACTTGAGTATGTTAACCCAGAGTAAGCGGTAAACCTGGGTTTTCAGTTCCAAAACAGTCAGGTTAAATAAGTCACTATGGTAACATACGCTCTCAACATAACCTAGTAGGGGGTAGGTTTTGTTCAGGTTATGTTTAGGTAATCGAGTTATGTTCGGGTATTTAAGTCCAAGTTCAGTAAGACCGCTGCGAAACTTGCTACACAATGGCGTTTCCTTTTGATGAAGACCCAATCATTGACATTGAAGCCCAAGTTATCCGTGCAATTCACCGTGAGAGGGTGATAAGACCACGATATGATATTTTGGCTTTCCCGGATGATTACTTGCGAGAGCGCTACCGTTTTTCGGCGGAATCGTTGATCTATTTGAACAACCTTATCCATCCGTACATTTCTAATGTGACACATCGTGGGTTTGCCCTGTCCTCTCTGCAAACAATGTGCATTGCTCTCTGTTTTTTAGGTACTGGGAGTTTTTTGTACAATGTCGGAGATGCAGAGCACATTGGCAAAGCAACTGCCTGTCGATCGGTGCGTAAAGTGTGCCTTGCACTAAAGCGCTTCATACATGACTTTATTCGTTTTCCTGGCCACAAACCTACGAGAGTCATCAAGACGGAGTTCCACCAACTGGCAGGTCAGCAACTCTTAGGGTTCACCAATATGCACAGAAATATTTGCTGTTGAAACATTTTATGACCATTGGCTATTGCAGGCTTTCCGAACGTTATTGGGTGCATCGATGGGACACATGTGCCTATTAAAGCGCCATCCCAAAATGAGGCGGATTATGTCAACAGGAAAGGTTTCCACAGCATCAGTTTCCAAGTAAGTATAGTGAAACCGGTAGGCCTACGTTTCTTTCATTTTTGAGTGCTATCTTAGTGATCCTTGAAAACGTATTTTTCCCCAATTGCCAGATGATATGTGATGCTGCAAACCTCATAACAAATGTGGAGGCGAGATGGCCAGGGTCTGTGCACGATGCCAGAATGTACAGGGAATCACATCTGAGCACCAGATTTCAACAGAGTGCGTTATATTCCTTAGACTATGTTATATTGAGTAGAATTGCAAATCTTCATGAGTGTAGGCTACTTGAACACTGTGTTGTGTGTAATTGCAGGAGAATTTGATGGGTATCTCCTGGGGGATAGAGGATACCCTTGCCTGTCAACCCTCATCACCCCATACCCTGATCCAGATGCTGGTGCGCAAACGCGTTTTAACGTGGCGCACAACCGAACGAGGGTGAAGATAGAGATGACTTTTGGGATCCTGAAAGAGAGGTTCCAATGCCTACGTGGGTTGAGGGTCCGCCCAGAGAGGGCCTGCGACATCATTGTTGCATGTGCCATATTGCACAACATTGCAACGTTGCGCAAGGAATTACCCCCAAACATCGAGGAGCCGGTACCAGAGGAACCCTTCCACCAGCAGGAGGATATGCGAGATGGCCAGAGAGTGCGTAACCACATCTGTCACAATCACTTTAATTAAAGAAAAAGCAACTCTTCTAAACACTTTTGTTGTATTGGTTTATTTAGTTCTTTCCCATAGACTGTTTCATTGCCTGAAAAGAGAAACATTGCATTAGAGATCATACAATAAAAGAAGCATGCATTATTTGCTCCGCGCATCATTTCTTTACCTCAATCTTCAGTTTCAGATACTCCATCTCCAAATCTGCCTTGGTGATTTGCCGCTGGAGGTGTAGCCGGTAGAGTTCCTTTGCCGACATCTAAAATAACCAAGCGGCCATGTTCAGCATTTGATGATCGGTCCATGTGCGCTTATACTATTATTATTTCTTACGTTGCTGTATTGATTGGAGCTTGTCCCCCCAGAATCGGCCTCTTTTTCAGCCTGGAGGTACATATTCGTTTAACTGAAGTGAAGTATGAATGAAGGTAGAATAAGTTGCACTGGATCACGGCAAAGGCTTTACCTCTGACATTGTTGGGGGCTCCTCCAGGGCCGACACAGTCTGTTCATCATCCTATAGAAAAACGACAATAGGCTAGTGGCATGGGCTTAAGAGCCTAAAACACTGACTATGAAAAAACGACTTACAGCAGCAGCAGCAGCAGCATCAATTTCTGGTGGTGGCTGCTCCACCACCAGCAGTACTCCACCTTGAACTAAAAGAGGTTGAAATTGGTATTTTCGTGTAAAAGCAGCACTTACTGCACAGCACACAAGGAGGTTCCTATAGGCTACAACATAATAATCATGATTATTATAATTTAATATTTCCATTTCATATTCAATAAACCTGCAGTATAAGGGTAGCCCAATAGGTCACATTGGATACATGAAAGGCTGGCTATTACGCATAACCTAATAATAAGGACAAATACACTGGACAAGAGGGGTGTGCTCCTCCTGGGAGGTGGCCGGCTCCGATGATGTCCCCCCAGGAATCCCCTGCATCATCGGCCGGCCCCGATTCACGGACATCGCTAGCTCCTCAACAGGGGTGAGGGGCTCAGCTGTCCCAGCGCCAGTCCTCCGGGACTCTGCTGTCTTCTTATTAGCTTTAAATACAGTAGACGCATCTTGTTGGAGCATGACAGTTTAAAGGTCCACATGGGAGACATGATGTTCGCCTAGAAAAAATACTTACCATTTTGTACTATATTTTTATATTTCATTTTCACCTGCTTCCAGGTCCTTTTTTGCGCCCCGGGGTTACATCTAATTGATAAATCAATTAGATCAAGACAAGACAAGACGAGGAGTCTATTTTTGCAGGCGGCATCAAGATATGAAGGCAGTTTCCCGAACTATTTAATTTTATTTAAGATTGTGCGCGTCGCATAGGCCTAATGTCCCTAACTTACGTATTTACGTGATTGGCGACTCTCTGCCAAGCCTCGTCGCGTGCCTTGGAAGCTGTGGTGGAGTTGCCCTTTTTAGTAATTGCTACCCTTTCCTCCTCATAAGCCTCGAGGAGGATTTGTAGCTCCATTTCGCTGAAATATGCAGCTCGTTTCGCCATTTTTTCGTGTTTTCGACCCTCGATAGATGATGTCTTTATAGATTCGCCAGGAACGCGCACAACACTAGGTTAACCAATACGGGGTTAATTGAGTTAATTCATAACCGGTGTTTTGGAACCAACTTCGCGGGTTTAGTCATCCTGGGTTCAACTAACCTCGAGTTCAGGTTTAAACTCAGTGTTTGTTAACCTTCCTTTCTGGAATACCCCCCTGTTCCTTGTCTGGTGTTAATTCCTTTGTTTCTGAGTTGATTCCCTTGTGTACTTAAACTCTTCCTGTGTGTACTTTGTGCTCGTCGCCTCTGTCTAAGTTGTAAGTTTTCTCGTTGTGTTTTTTATATTTCACTTTTGGATGTCTGCCTTGTTTTGTTCCTAGTTCTCTTAATGTTTTTGTTTGGTTTTGTCTTTTTTTTTTTTTTTTTTTAGTTCCCTGGTCTTCCTTAACATTTTTTGTTTCGTTTTGGACAAAAAAAAATTTAAATAAAAGTGTGACTGCATTTGGGTCCTCCCTTTGTAAAACCTCACACACCAGTGTTTCCTTTTAACAAATTATTAAAATTAAAATATTAAAAATCAAACCACAACGAAGGAAATGTCTTTTTTCATCATTGTGAATTCAAGTCAAGTCGAGTCGTTTTTTAATAGCACATTTAAAGAAAACAACAGGGATGTCCCAAAGTGCTGCACAACACAAGGATGAAAAATAACACCGCAAAACCATAACCCAAAGACCATGAATAGGTATAGCCTACTGACACAAAGCAATAAAATAAAAACGAGATTAACAAATACATAAATAAATAAAAGATTGAGCTTGACAGCATCAGATACACGCCCCAGAACAAGGTAAAAAGAGAAAGAAAAGATATTGTACTGACTAACCCTATATAGTCAGTACTTGTTGCTGATGATATTGTTCTGACGTGCGCCTTGACTAGTGTTTCAATAAACAGTAAACCGCAGAGTTCTTTCGGTGAAATGATGGCTCCAATTTATTACTTACTTCGTATACATAATCCAATGTTTCCATCAATACAAACCACTTGCTTAGTCCCATAAACGTAACGTACAAACTAACCATACTAGGCACAGTCGAAAAACTGTTTGCTTCCCATCAGCAACTCTCCCATTCACATTTCCCTCTGTGTTTTAAGTTGTTGCTGTGGTTGGCAGATTGACCATTAAACGCATGTAGGTGCACGTAAACGTTTACATCAGCCCGAACGCGCCTTATTTTAACTCGCTCTGAAAAAAGCACCCTACGTCCCACCGTGGCTGTTCTGCTCACCTTTAGTATACATAGAAACAAAGAATATAGCCAAAACAAGAGCTTATCAAAGTGTTCAGCACTTCCTAGATATTATGTATGGGGATACAGTACAAATTTTTACAGATGCATCCAAAGAACCAGAAGGGAAAACAGGTGTGGCCATATATATTCCAAGTCACAATTTATCCATACAGAAAAGAACCTCAGATCACCCCTCAATCTTCTCTGCAGAGATGATGGCCATTATATTGGCACTGCAGTGGGTTGAAGAAGTCAAGCCTCAAAAAGTAGTAATATGCTCTGACTTTATGTCCTCTCTTGCAAGCATTCAGTCAGGGAAATCCACTAGCAGACAGGACCTGTTAGATGAAGTTCAACAGTCATTATTCAGATTAAAGCAACAGAATGGCATTATACAGTTCACCTGGGTTCCAGCACACACAGGAATACAGGGCAATGAGAAGGCAGACAAGTTGGCGAAAGATGCACTCAAATCTGAACACGTAGAAGTACAGGTCCCTCTTAGTAAATCTGAAATTAAAACTGTTATTAAAGATGGAATTCAGAAGCTCTGGCAGGAAAGATGGGATAAAGGGGAGAAGGGGAGGCATCTATATAACATCCAAAAAGAGGTAACAGGCAGGGAGATCAGCTCACTAACACGACAAGAAGAGACCTGGATCACCAGGTTAAGACTAGGACACACAGGACTGAATAGCGGCCTATACATCGTAGGGAAACATGAAACTGGGAAGTGTCCACACTGCAGTGAGACAGAATCAGTTAAACATGTACTTCTATCTTGCAGGCACTACACTGAAGAAAGAATACATCTTGAGAGAGCTACAAAGAATTCAATGACATTGAGCAACTTGTTGAGAACTCAGACTACAATCAGAGCAGTTATAGACTTCTTAAAAGAGACACAACTTGCCAGAAGACTGTAAAACGTTTTGTTTTCTTTGTTTTGTTTTGTTTTATTTTTCCTTCTCTTTTATTTTGTTTGTTTTGATTGTTAATGTCCTACAGTGATCACACCTCAGTCCAGTAGATGGCGGTAATGCAGCTAAGCTTGCAAGCTGCCAATAAAAACCCACTGAAGAAGAAGAAGAAGAAGCACCCTACGTCAGGTGCTTTTTGGACAGCTGACCAATGAGCGACAGCTTGCGTCACAGTGAAGGCGAAGACTGAAATTCTGTCGTTTCAAAGAAGAAACATGGCGGCGAAAACAAAGTCTCTCAAGTCAAACAAAATTCCAACCGAACAACTTATGGTACTCGTAAGTGAGCACACAGAGCTATATGATATGGCACACAAGTTATACCACAACGTCTACCACAAGGAGACCATTTGGAGATCGATTGGGGCACTTTTGGGACACAACTGTAAGTATTAGTTTCAGTACTTTTCATCCACTCACATCACAAGCTAGGCTAACCGTTAGTGTTTACGGTCACAGATGGCACAGCTGATGGGGCTGTTGTTTGGCACCGCCCCCGTTTCATTATACTTTTTGCTTTGTAGGGGAAGATTGCCGTGACAAATGGAAGTACCTTAGGGGAAAATATGGCAAAGTAAGGAAGGAGGCAAGAGAAAGACGGAGTGGAGCGGTGGGAGGCCCCAGAGCGTCCTGGAAACACTTGAACAGATTAACATTTTTAGAGCCATATATTCAGGACAGGCCTACCGCAAGCAACTGTCAAGTGGACAGTGAGACAACAGAGACGATTTTAAACCACATCTGCGATATTAATGAGGTAAGCGGAGAGTAGATGACCTTGAGATAATGTAGGCTTATCACTGCACAAGTTAATTGATAATTGTAAATACAGGACTATTTTTAAATACTGACAGAGGCTATTGCCATGTATATATTCTTAAAATTCAGAGCTGGTTTTCAATGTATCTTAAGGACTGAGGTGAAAACACTCTGTATTGTTTGTTATAATGATGTGTATTGGCATGTATTTTATTTCCATGACAGAATTCGCAGGATGACTCTGTCCCAGTTTCTCCACCAGAGAGTTCAAGTGAGAGTTCTTGCCCTCCCCAAATTGCCCGACCCTCCCCATCCCCACCACAATCACCACAACAGCAGCAGCAGCAGCAGGAAGTGGGGCCTGTCCGAACAGGACGAAAAAGGCAGGCAGCTCCTGCCCTCTCCCAGTACCAGCAGCAAGTGCTCAGCGCAATAGCGAAAGAAGAGGATGAGCATGAACGCTTCCTCCTCAGCTTTGCTCCAGCCCTGCGGAGACTTGAGCCACGTAAACAGGCCTTGCTTAAATGCCGTATGCAGGCTCTATTTTTTGATATTGAATTCGGGGGGGAAGGTTGGGCTGGTACCTTTTATTAAATTACTGCAGTTAGGAAGTCAGACGCCTCAAGCAAGAGCAGACGTAAATGAATGTGTGTGTGTGTGTGTGTGTGTGTGTGTGCATGTGTGTGAGGGAGAGTAAATCCATGCCTTGAAGGGACAAAAGGAAGGAGAGCGATTTTCATCCATGATAGATGATGCCCAGCCCTTTAAGTGAGTGCGTGTGTGTGGGTGTGCGTGCGTGTGTGTGTGTTGATTTAATGCATTATTTGGGATTGAGAATAAATTATTTCCTGTACATATTTGGGGAAAGCCAGTTTTGCAAACCCAGCTGCAATCTTCCTCCACTCCAGGGTGTCTGGAACAGGCATGTACTCTTCTATAAGGCAGCTCCATATTGCTTGACATATTTCTTTAACGATTCCTGCCACAGTGCTTACACCAACCTTGAAGTGGAAAGCAACAGAATGGAAGGAGTCACTGGTTGCCAGATACCTACCCAAAGAGAAGTACAATTTAGTATGACAGGCAGTAGTACTAGGCTATTCCCATTTTTTATTATAACACAATACACCAGGACCAAAGTGCTTACAGTAAACATAACAAGGAATATAATAATGGTACTAAACGGAATAATGGAATAGGCCTTATAATATGGAGTAATATTATAATGATGTGGAATAACAACTGAAAGTAGGCTAATGCACGTAGGCTGTAGCCTATAATCAATGTCCAGTGAGGGTTGCTATAAGGGGTGACTTGCCTCAAACAGATGCTAAGGCGTTCCTGGGGACTTATGGCTGGCCTCATTGTGATGGTTTGTTTACAGATTGCAGGCGCTACAATGCTCAGGAGGCTTTCAAATTGACTCTTGTCAAGTCGGAAAAATAAATAAATAAATAAATAAAACGCTCGGTGCTTTTTTGGAAGGCTTTTTTCCTCTCTTCGAAAACCACCCGGGGCAGGTGTTTTCTGTCATAAAAAACCATCACGTAACACGTAATTGTTCTTTTAGAACTGTGGACATGAACCATCTCACCAGAAGGCGTGTTTATCTCACTGGGTAGGGTGTCTACCTCACTAGGTGGATTGTCCTCCTTCAAAAGAGGTGTGTTTATCTCACCAGCATGTGTGTTTAATGTTTATCTCAGCAGGGGGAGTGCCTACTCAGAAGCAGAGGTGTTCATCTCTTGAGGGGGAGTAGCCACCTCACCAAGGGGAGTGTTCTCATCATCCAGAGGTGTATCCACTTCATTGGGAATGTCCATCTTACAAGATGGAGCAGCATCCTCTTGAGTTGACAGAGGGCTGGACACCTCCATCCCACTGTTGTGTCCAGTGCCTGAGTTATCATCCAATGGCATGCCACAGTGGGGCTGCAGCAGCTCTGATTCATTATGACCCTCAGTCATGACCTTGGGCCTGGGATCCTTTCCCAGCTGCTTGAGGCTCATCACCCAAGAAGGTTCAGTCCAATCCCCCTCCAGTTTGGCTGGTAGTATGGCACAGAGCTGCAACACAGCACATAACAATTTGTTACCATAATAAAATTAACCTGAAACAGTTATCTGCCACATCTGACATAGACTACAAAGAGAAAAAGACTTGAAAATCAGTTACCTTTAAGACATCAGACAGAACTTGTTTATCTGCTGAAGAAGATGCTAACAACATCATTCCAATGGCCTTAGCATATTTCAAGGCTCTGGCAAAATGTCCTGCTGTGATCAACCTTTCAGCATACAGAACTTTAAACATCTGTAATGCAAACATGAGCAGCACAGCATGTTTCTGACTTAGGGTTATCTTGAAAATGTCAAAAGGTATTAATTGAGGTATGCTATATTTATAATAAATATATAACTGTCAATATGTATATATAGGACTGAAAAAATACATGAGTGGATGGAAAAAAACTACCTGGAGGTTTGGCAGACAAAAACTATCCTGTCTCAGCGAGAGGCCAAACTCATAAATGTCAGTTAACTGAATCGCAGTGTTGTTTGCAAATTTCTGCAGCGGTAATCTGCAATGTGAAAGACAACAGATTGGGTGACATAAGGAGCAGCTATCAACCTAGCTATCTATCAACCTCATGAACTACATTTGTATATTTAAAGCACAACTTACCTGAGGTGCCCACCAACAAGAACAAACCTGGCATTTTCTTGGTATGTACCAGGTTCCATTTGGACAGCCATGTAGCAGAACTAAGCTGCATACAGCTGGCCTTTGGATGCTGCACAGAATAGAATCATTTGCAAAGATATTCTAAAAATGAAGGCCTAAACTTTCTCACTATCAGAACAGGCATAGTGAATAATCTTTTACCTAAGGTGTCTCCCATCCGTACAATAACTTTTTTTTCAAAGTCATAATTAAACGAATTTGCCAAATTTATGGCCAAATGAGGGCGCCAGTCACCACAACTCTCATCTCCACAGTTCTAGAGAAAAAAGATGCAGTTTAGGGTCCTCTTTTGTGCCTCTTTACAGACATGAATGTAGCACAAGCTAATTTACACATTTATCCATATCACTATACTTTAAGTGAGTGTATGGGCTGGGTCGATACGCCTTAACAAAATTTCATGTTGTTCGGTGAAATGTTGGCTCTTGGTGGCCAAAAGCTTCTAGTCGCTCAAGAAGTTCTAGGGCTACATGCCTACAAAGATGCATGTCTCCCAGAGTTATCGTTATTGGAAAATTGTTTAAAAAAAAGTCTCGGCAACACTAATATGACCACTTTCGCTAGCTTCGCTGTGGTCATAATAAACATCTTTAGTGAGTATGACATAGACACTTCCATCCAATTGAATAACTGCTCTGTACTACTGAAATAGTTCTAACTAGGTTCTTTAAAGCCCATAGTGATGTAATGTTTATTTATTATTTTACGTGTTATAAAATTATTTACAGGACAGTTTGCATCATTGCCTCTGTAACTGTACATGAAAAAAAGAAGAGACGAATATGCCTGCTGAAATGCTTTATTAATTGATTAATAGAAATTAATAAGAAATTAGTTGATATTTATTTAAAGAAAAGGTCTCTGTCTATGACTGTATGAGTAAGTGTGTAAATATGTGTGTGTGAATATGAGTGTGAGTGAGTGAGTGTAAATGTAAATCTTTATTCCCTCTGTTCTCTCTCTGCTCCTCTCTTGTTGTCTGTCTTGGGTGGATGGCACCAGGCCATTATAGCTATCTCTTCAGGTGTGGGTAACTGGGCCAATTGACTAGTTTAACCCCATGACAGTCCTGTCTGATGATGTTCGGCCACTACAGAGAGTGCAGGGGTGCAGTGGGTCTTCCATCACAAGTGGCTGTCAAACTCTCCCTCGTCCACCTTGCTGCTGCAGAGTGCCCAGGTTGTGGTGCAGGTTGGTGGTGGTGGTGCACGGGACACATGGAGCATAGGCCTAAGCGTTGGAGGAGACATGGGTATCCTAGCACACTCCATGCTGGGAGCCAGGTGAGGTTGGAAACTGGTAGTAACCACCTGTCTTGTACACCGACTCCTGTTCTTCTGGGTGGCTCGAGGGCACTGAGCAGGGGGGGCGGGCGTACAAAGTCTCTGTGTGTCATTGGCATGTTGCTGCATCACTGCACGCCGCTCCAGTAGGGGGCGGTGTGGAGAGAGGATGTGGTGGTGGCGGTGTGGGTCCTCACGGTGCCCACGGCACTGTTGAATCAGGGCGTGGAGTGGACGCTATTCAACTGGTCAGCATGGGATGGCCTCTGTGGTGGGCTGGAAGATGGAGGTGCTGGAACCTTCCCCTCCAAGATAGTGCTGAGTTTCTTCCCCTTAGACTTCCTGTAGACAGGCTGGGAATCCTGCCGGCCTGGAGGATCCTTGGTGTTGCAGCCTGGCAGGGCAGCATTGCTCTGGGGCTTCAGGGGCTTAAAATGGAGCTGGTCAGTGGACGGCAAACTCTGCTCAACACCCCTCATGCCGCACATTTTGGACTTAGTGGAGCATGAGGCTTTGGGTTCTCTCGGCAGGTGATTCACCTCAGATGCGGCTTTGGTAGCAGGGTTCAGGCAATGTCCACCTGTGGTTGTGCATGTTGCAGAGGAAAGCATGTGACTCTGACCGGTGCTGGAAACCGCACTAGTGGAGTGGGTTGACTTTGCTGCGGGCCTTAGCTCAGAGAAGACTTTGTCCTCTACGTATTGCTGTTTGGTTTTTTTGCTGCTGTGATCTGGACTCGGTTCCTGAGAGGCCACTCCATTGCTGGTGAACGGAGAATAACTGGATGCCTTCGGTGAAGGTTTGGGCTTGTGTGGAGCTAGTACATGGGTTTGCATCAAGCATGGCCTAAGCGTTCTTCCCCTGGTCTTGAGAACTCCAGCAGCAGTCTTGGGTTTTGTCGATGACTTGAGATTAATGAGATCATGATTGGGAACAACAGGAGGCTGAAGCCCTCTAATTTTTCTCTTGGCTTTTGATGCTACTGAAGTCTCCCCAGACTGATCAGCAGTTGAAGAAGCCAAACTTGTATTTTCCTTTGCAGGTGGTGTGGGCACAAGGAGAAATTCATCATCTTGGTTGCTCTTCGCCAGGGCAGGTGCTCCAGTCTGGCAAATATTGTTGGGCCAGAGTGGCAGGTTTTCTGGGGTTGAAGGATGAACAATTAGTACCTCTGCTGGACTCTGTTGGTAGTGCAAGATTCTCTCCCTTCTCCAGGAAGCAGAGGTTTCCATTGCAGCAACATGGGTCAGCCCTCCAGCAGAGCATTGCTGGGAAAAGGATGCTCCTGCCTTACTTACATTTTTATCAGGCTCAGGTTGATCAACAATGTCTGAGCTTAGTACTTCTAAACAGTTCAATCTGTGCCTGCCTGATGTATCTTTCTGTCGTGGCTTGCTTGGTGGAGCTGGGACCTTATTCCACTGGAACGAGTCCTCACTCCAAGGCATAGCCTGTCTCTATCTTTTGGATTTACATAAAAAACAGGGAGGTCATCTGATTGCTGTTAATCTTATTAACTAACTTATCAAACTACAACATGCAGATTCAGGTGTTTAAAACATTCCACTCTCAATTATGATGTAAGAGGAGTTCCAGTGTGATGTCACTGTAACTGCAGAGTCTTCAAGGACACACTTTCCTTTGGAACACGTCATTCTTACAAAGAAGTGCCTTGGGCTTGAACCTTGTTAACACATTGAAGCACAAAATTATATAGCCTACATGCCATTCTGCACATTGTTTAAAAGCTGACATCGCTGTAATTCACAACCACTTTTTTGTTGATCTAAACAAGAGAATTGCTTTCATTAAACCATCTCACACAGATGTGTTTAACCAAGGCAATGTTCAATGAAATAATCAAATTAAATTATATTCATTGCCATGATAGATCACACAAAAATCGCGTGAAGAGCTATTGTTCTTAATTTTACTTTACCCACACGTTGTAATACGTTGGAAATTACGGTCCTATTACGTGCCCAATCCTTGTATGTTGGAGTCGTAGCCTACTTCAAAAATTATGACCTTCGTTGCCAGTCGTAGCATAGGCTGCCCAAGAACACGCACATTTCGACTGAATTAGATTTTGAACCTTTGCCAAAGCAACATTGTATGAATAACATATTTTCTGATATTTATTGCATACATGTATACGTGGCTTTAGGATACCAATCCCCTTGGTCACCAAAATACCCTTACATGTTTTATGAGCAGCCGACAAGAAACGGACTGGATGATAATATAATTAGCATGTTTATGTTCATACACTATTGGATAATTCGGTCTGTGGGTATAATTGTATTCTTCCTTTTAGTTTTATCTATCATCCGTAGGATTGGGGAGAGAGAGGATCTGCAGCCTGGCATCCGCTGGGGACAGGAGACTCCAGAACTCTGTGTCTCTCTTTCTCTCTCTCTCTCTCTCACTCACTCACACACACACACACACACACACACACACACACAAAAAAAAAAACCTGGTTGCCTAAATAAGCCAAGTAAGCTACCTGGTGTAGCTCGTAGCTAACTAAGTCAGCCTGTTACCTAATGTTATCCATCGTTAATTTTATCCAGTATTTTACATTGTAATATAACATAATATTTTACTCATGGACACATATTCACTTACACTTTCATATTCATTTTTTTCTGACAAACTATTTCCGAAGCTAGCTATTAGCGAAGCTAGCTATTAGCGAAGCTAGCGAAAGCGGTCATATTAGTGTTGCTGAGACTTTTCCCCCCTTTTTTTCACAGATTTTCCGTCAATGATTGCCGGGACACTGGAACTCTGGGGGACATGATTCTTTGTAACTTTTTGAGCGACTAGAAGCTTTTTTCCACCAAAGTAGAATGAAGTTGTTATAGGCCATTCATGTGAATCTCACCAAATTTGGTACATGTCATCTACAGACTGCTGACAAAAAGTAATCAAAGGATTTATCTTGAGATGGATTGTTGGGTGTAATCAGTCCTGCTATGACATGGGGGCGGGGAGAAGCCTCTCATTCAGAGCCATTGATGAAAATTTTACTAAATTTGGATTTATTTCTGAAAGATGAGACTGTTGTAAAACTATGTACAAGCCACAGATGGTGGAAGGGTGGTGGAAAAACAAGCAGATAATGCCAATACTCACAAATAAAGAGCCACCGCAAGAGCATTATTCGATGTAATTGCAACTTTTTTCACGAAATCCCTGCAGTTGTAAAACATGTAGTTGCAGAAACAGTAGCCCCGTTTATATGGACACCTTTTTTGAATCCGATTGAATTTAATCAGATTATTAGAATTCTACCGAACTGTTTATATGAGCCTCAAATAAAGAGATTCGCGTTACAAGAAAGGTGTAAACCACCTATTTTAATCGGTTTGAAAATTTAAACGGTTTCATTTGAATCCGATTATTTGACTGTATATATGGGACGTTTTTAATCGGTTTCTGTAAATAAAGAGATTAAAAGTGAAATTTTGTGTCAATGTAAACGGGGCTAGTGTCACAGAAGACTGCAGAGGTGAGTTGTGTCACAATGCCAGTAAAGCAGATGGTCTTAAAGTGGACATGAAACAACGGCATGTAAGGCATTTTAAATAAATTATATGTAGTTACGATTTATTTTGAGATGAAAATAAAAGCAAGGTAATCGATGAACATTAAAAAAAGTCATTTCAAGTACATTGGTTACGCGGGCCCTTATTTTGACTCGCCGCCATATTGTATTTACGTGAACGATGACGTCACCGGGTTGGTTTCCCTTGGTTTCCCCACCCGTTGCTACCGGTTGCTACTTGTTAACAACATTAGCATATGACTACCCAAACCATGGAAGATGAAGTGGAGAGGTTCACTGACTCTTACACACTTAATCCAATGGCTTATGCTTTCAAGCCCATTGTTAAAGAAATACGGGACAGGGATTTGTCAAAGGATGATCTACACGGCGAGCCGGTTGTAGGAAGTGAGAGGGTTGGCAACACTGACTGGTGTCGTTGCAGTTATTGCCAGCCAATGTGCACGTTGTGGGAATCTAGGTGTTGTTTAGAGGCCAGTCTAGGCCATTTGATTGCGGGTGAAACATGTATCACCATGTCTCGGGTGTTCGGCATGCTGTGTTGTGAAAAAGACGTCTTGGAAGTGGCAATGCTGTCTTTACGTGAGGTACGAGTTGTGGAACATCACATTCAGCGGTGCTGTCGCTCTGCCTCAAGTCTGGATGTATGCCTGACCTACAGAAATAAAGAATATGTTTGCAGTTCAAAGGCATCTGTTTGCTTGTGTTTGTTTCAGAATTATTAAGGAGATGTGGTATTTTTAATTCGTACATCTATTAAAGCTTTGTGCATTGTGTTATTGAGTAGGCCTAGTAGAATAATCAAATGGTTTCATTCATCCTGTGTAAAGAAGTTGTATTTATGTTTACAATGCCTGAATGCCAAATTAGCATTCCTAGTTCAGAAATAAAACTTCAAGGTAAACGTGCAAAAGTGGTAAAATGGGTTAGGCCTGTTTGGTGTAATCTAAAGGCATTATTAGGTGCATCTAAACTTGGAAAAGGCTGTTTAAAAATCGGCAGGAGGGTTTTTTTCTCTTCAGCGCGGCCAGCCAACGGTGGAGGACTGTTTTGCGCTTCAGTGGTAGATGGTGAAAATGAACCGTCTTTCCCTTGTTCTTTAATCTGTAAAATTCGTTATTGCAGCCAGGTGCTATACAGTAGTACCCTCCTTTTGTCCGCTGCGTATTATTGCTTTCCATAGCTGCTAATGCTAATCTTAAATTGCTGTAAAAACTCGTTGTCCGTCTTCCAATATTTGCTATTGAATTTCCAAGACAACCAACCCGGTGACGTAACGTTCTGCCGTGGAACATGATGGCGATACACAGTTGAAAAAATTTAACTTTCTCTAACTTGTTATATTTTAACCAGCGTCACTGACATTGTTTAGACAACTCAGATGGATACACTAAGTATCAATATTTCCAAAGTGGAAAACATTGTCTAGTGTTTCATGTCCACTTTAATGGTCCATTAAATAAGTACACAGTGACAGAAATGTTTTTTTTTTTTAATTTAATTTACAACTTTTGCTGCTACTCAGCTTGTCCAAATGAAACACAATGGTTTTATTGATATAGTGAATATTCATTGTAACTGTGAAATTGTGTCACTCTACTACTTGTAAAAACATGTTACACAGATATTTGCATTTTTATGACAGCAAAAAAAAAAAAATCCTCCGGCGGTTTAAGAGAGGGCATTGTAGTATTGAAATACTAAATATGTGGAGGTTGAAAAAATCTTGTTATACAGAAAATAATGTTTGTTTTGTTTTAATAAATGTCTTAATAGTTTTCATGTCAGTTCAAAGGGCTAATCCTATGCCTCTACCATTGACCTTAATGCCTAATCAGTTGATTTAGGCTTAAATAACCATGTTGGGTTAATGAGGATCCTTCAATCTGTTTGAGAAGTATAAAACAATAATGGCATATCAAGTATGACCTCATGTGACCTTGACCTTTGACCCCAAGATATTGAATACCTCCTAAGTTCAAGATCAAAGACTTGGTGAGTAAGTACACCAAGTTTGGTAAAGATCCTTTTACCAGTGTGGGAGATATCAGCTAATATCTATATGTGATAATATACAATTGTGGCCCATTAATCATTATACTATGTTCCATACAAGGCCCTATATATTTTTTCTGGTACAGATTGGAACTGTAGGCGCCTGAAATTCTTAACCCACATACAATTACTGTTTCATTGATACCCAATATGCTGTCGCTCCATTTACTTTCACATTCAACCGTAATTGGCTCAGACTAAAGTCATAAGCATGTAGTCTTATGGATAGAACATGATAAAACTGTAAACAGTTTGATGAAATTGACTCACCAAACATGGTGAGGATATGAGAGCTAGTAGGGCGTACTGAACTCACTTCCTCTCGTTCTTTTCTTTATTTACGTCATTTCCATTAATTACCAAGAAAACGAAGATGGCGGCTGTCGTAGAGAGGGTAGATGTAGGCGTAGGAGCTCCGGATTCTGATTCTGTTTCTCCCAGATTGTCCACTCCACCACCAGATCAGCCACACCAGAACAATCCGCTGTTAGGGCTTCCTATAGTGGCCATCGAGACGATTCTAAATTTCTTGTCTTACGATGAAATAAGCCTGCTACGCCTGGTAAGATGGAACAAAAACAAACCGTGTTTCTATGCGGGTGTTGCTGCTGCTGCTAAAGGGGAGTGCTGTAGACTCAACCCAGTCTGCTTACAGTTGGATGTTTAGCAAGTTTTATTGGAACTATTGTTTTGCTTGATGCGTATAAATATTGGTTGCACTAGGGTGATATGTTCTTATGATGTCGTTTACTGGACCTTAAATTTGGATTCGATGTTTGCCCTTCGGGGAATATGGCCCTCAGCTGAAGTTACCCTAGCCCTGTGTTAGCGGTCCAATTACCTTATATGTAGCAGCTATCCAGATCCAACTAATTTTGTAAAATATGTGCTTCTTACAGTGTTTTGGCACTTCTAATTTTGTAGGAGTTTTTGTCAAGATTATTTTAACCCACTTTCCTATTGTTGTCTCCTGTTGCCCCGATCAAATGTATGACCAAACCTTTGTCGGTTTTGCTGATCTTCTTTGCCGAAGCTAGCAAGCTAGATACTGTTGCAGAACTGCAAAACAGCGGCACGCTTGGGAGCCTATTTTCGAATATATATTCTTAACCACTGTTTAAATAAAACGGTTCTGCCAAAAATAATAATAGGATGGGTAGCTTAATTGTTATTTAATTCAATAAGTTTTGTGTATGCACTCCTCTCGCGTGTGATGCATTGTCACCTAATGATGGGCTAACAGAAATGGTAGGCCAGACGCTTAAAATCACTTTGGTGTTTCATTAATTATGCAGTCTTGGATAACGGTGTCAATTAGATTTAGATGTCACATTTCACCTAATCGAATACTATGGATACTCTTGTCCCACTTGACACCAGGCACGGGAGTTGATTTAGTTCTTGTGTTCTGTCTTCTGTCTGACGGGATCATTTCACGTCGTGTACAATGGCAGATATTTTATCATATCATATAACATCAGATAGATTTACAGTATAAGTTTACAGTGTTATTGCTTTATGACATTTTTTGTCCTTCATTGTCCTTATTTTGACACAAGCGTGCTATCAAGTCATCTATGTTGTGATGCAGTCCCATGTGTTTTGACTGTATAATTGCTGATTCTGCTATTGTTTCTTGCTTTTAGATTTGTTTTGTTTACTACATCTAACACATTATTTGATCCATTTGTCATGTTTTGCTTAAAATATTTTTTCCAAGCCATTTTTATGTGGTGTGGAACGCACTTATGGCTCTCATTGAAAGTCAGTGTCTGTTATAAAAAGGTTTTTTTTTTTTTATTAGATATAGTTTACCATAAGATTTGCTTGTACATTTCAACCCTCTACCAAAAGTAGTGTATTTAGTCATTGTGTCTGTTTAACGACTTATTTAGCATCCCACTGCCGGACGTTCTGCCAACTCCCCTGCTCCTTATGTCTACTGAGGTGTGTGCACTCTGTAACCATGGTTACTTTTTCACCCTGCTGCAGGTGTGTAAGCGCATGGATATGATCTGCCAGCACATGCTAAACCAGGGCTTCATCAAGGTGGAGCGCTACCACAGCCTGTGCCAAAAACAGGTCAAAGCTCAGTTGCCAAGGTCAGTATCTGCAATACACCCACAACTGCCCATTAGTTGAACAAGTACTAGCTGACACAAATGCAAAGCTTTCTATATAGTTAATATTTTGCTAGAGATTTTTTTTCACTTTTGAAGAAAATAGATAAAATGTGTGGTATTTTTTTTCTTATAGGTAAGGCAGTATGAATGTGTTCATTTGCATCAGGATTGCAGCCAGATTTATTATGACTGTCCTAATGGATATGCAGTCAGTGTAAACAAATTTTGTCTTGGGTTGTTTTAAATTGGTACCATACAACGTCAGCATACAAGCTGCCACCGTAGTCTTTACAAACCAACAGGTGTACTCAAAAAAAAAAAAAAAACGTTTCAGTTATTGCCCAGTCAATAGCCCAGTTAAGTCATTTATCTTAACTCCAACTGGAGCCATGTGAAGGAAATCATTGTCTTGAGTTAGAATCAAAGTAATCAAATCTGCAGTGGGCTGTACTTTCCACTGCAATAGCTGCAAACCACCCTACTGCATCGTGGGTAATTAAAGGAGGGAAGACATGTAAAACGGGATAGCTGGGTTGACACTTTAGAAACATGTACCCTGGAAAAAAAAACTACTCAGGATAAATATTTAAAAGCAGCTGCTGGCTTTCAAGTAATTGAGTAAGCGTGCGGAACCCTGTGTCATCAGCAGACTGACGTGGGGTTGTGTGGTAATTGCTGAGCTGTCAGCTCTCACACCAGGCAAAGAAGCAGTAACCTTTCAACACAGCTGGGTTGGACATGACCGAGTGGAACCTACAATACCAATGCAGTCTTGTGTGTCAAAGGAACAAAGTTGATTGACCAGACGGAGTCAACATCAACAGCAGTGACTGAATGACTGGTCATCCAACTAATTGGCAAAACCTGTACCTAGGGTTGTCCCTGTGTTGGACATGTTATCTGTATGTGCAAATAGGGGTTATTTTACTTGTACATTTTTGCTGTGTATTGCTTCATGTGTAAGTACTGATGGTGTGCATGCATTTGGTGTACTGACAGGAGGGAATCGGAGCGGAGGAACCACTCACTTGCACGACATGCAGACATCCTTGCTGCCGTGGAGACGCGCCTCTCCCTGCTCAATATGACCTTCATGAAATACGTTGATTCAAACCTGTGCTGCTTCATCCCTGGAAAGGTGCAGCCTTTTGCATGTTGTGAAAAACTCTTAATGGACAACTGACTGTTAATATGTTTTTGTATTTAATCATGTTTTAATCTTTTTACTGTTATCAGAATCATAAATCACAATCGTAATGTTAGGGTGGACAGTGTTATGTTGCAAGATGCCATCTGGACTTTGTTTAACCAGAAGTAATTTACTGCTCAATATATTTACCTATACTACTGGACAACACCAGTCTATTTCCCTGTGATTCATTTAAATGACTTTTCTAGGACGGTCTAAAAGACAAGCCATAACGAGAATGACCGGTGCACACGGTCTGCCTATGACCAAATGTATATCCAACTGTTTGTTTTGTACTCTGCCACTAGAGGACAGTGTTGTTCTTACAAAGAGGTACCATACAAGGCAATCACACTGCCTTTGTTTGAATTAGTCATTTTAACCTTTTAGTGGTGCCAGTTGTTTAGCCATGTTATAAAACCTCAAAGTTGAATTCAGACGTGATGCACAGTGTTTCCTGGAGGAAATTTGTTAGTTAAGGTGGCGGTTGTCCAAAGAGATTCAGGATTATGGTTGAGAATCACTCAAATTATTTATATTAGTCTTTTGCATCTAGCCGGTTTTAAACTTTCCAGCTGGTATGAATGGAAGGCAACTAATGAACTTTGTTATCATGTCTATAATTTTATCACCTAATTTCAGTGTGCTGTTAGGACAACTTCTTTCCGTTAAGGTGGGAGGGATATGTTGCTAAAGTACCTGCCTTAAGTATAAAGTACTGGGTGATACAGTGGCTACAGTTGTCATTAGTCAAAATATGTAGCCAAGCACAACAAGGAATTAGTGATTCCCAAAAACAAAACTGTTGGATGGAAAGCTGATGCATCCAATGTGATTGGTCTGGCAGGTGATTGATGAGATCTACCGCGTGCTGCGGTATGTGAACTCCACACGGGCTCCCCAGCGCGCTCATGAGGTACTGCAGGAGCTGAGGGACATCTCCTCCATGGCCATGGAGTACTTTGATGAGAAGATCGTCCCCATTCTCAAGAAGAAGCTTCCGGGAGCCGATCTCTCAGGCCGGCTCATAGGATCTGCCCCAGGTAGCCTTGATGGCAATGCTGATAACTGTATGTATGTATGTATGAATGTATGAGAACTCAAGGACTGGTTTAGATTTTAAATTGATTTGAGATGCATCAGCAGATAGTTTTAAAGACTATCAACTGCAGTCATATACATAGATACATTCAATATAACACTTGTAGAGTTACAAAATCACTCATCATAGCAGTTGAAAAAAAATGTTGTTCTGGCACGTCCTCGTCAACCCTCTTTCCTCTGCAGTGGCCGGACCTTCGACCTCTCTGACCACCATGTCGCTGTTGGCCAAGAACACGCCGTCGCGCTCTGAGATGACCAAGGTGCAGCAGCAGGTGAAGGTGAACGGAGCGTCCATGACGGCGCTGAGGCGCGAGATGCAGGAGGTGCGCGTCAAGCAGCTGGAGCAGCAGAAGCAGCTGCAGGACCAGGAGCAGAAGCTGCTGGAGCAGTCGCAGGTCATCGGCGAGCAGAACGCCCGCCTGGCCGAGCTGGAGCACAAGCTGCGCGAACTGATGGACCGCGCCGCCGTGGGCAGCGGCTCCACGACCACCTCGGCGAGCACGACTGTAGCAGGGGCGAGGGGCTCAGCGGTGCCTTCCGCCTCTTCATCTTCCTCCTCTTCCGCTTCAACAGCCGTGGCTGTGGCCAGCACATCCGCAGGGGCATCATCATCATCAGCAGCTGCGGTTGCTGTCGCACCGGTGGCGACATCGGAGGTGTCCTCCATTGAGGAGGATGGTGTCCCGTCTCTCAAGCGCTCCAGGAAGAGTCTGGATCTTCCACGGCAGTCCAAACGTCTGCGTAGCAAGAAATAGATGGACATTGCAGTGTCGTATTTGTGCTTTGGTTCATCGTTTTTTGTTTTTGTTTTTTGTTTTTTTGGGTCATCCACATGTCCACATGCATAGGCTGTGCGGATATGAATTCAGAGGGAGATCGTGAACTGACACTGTCCAGGTTGTCTCAGTTCATTTTTGCATGTTAGTCAGCCACTCCCAAGGCCTTTATCAGGCATATGTAATAGCACATACAGACATCAACTTTTCTGTCGTTTGTCTTCTGGTTTAAATCTTTAATTTCGTTTTTATTTTTATTTTGTTTGGGGGGGGGGGCATGAAAGAATCACCACACAGAACACAGAGACTGAAAAAAGTTGAAGTTGTACTCCGTGCCATGTCCTGTATAGAAAGAGGTGACCCCTGTATCCAGTCTGGGATGCAGGATGGGAGATGAGGCCCTCAGCTGGTGTTAGAACTGCCTGCTTTGTCAGTCATTTGCTGTATGTAACCTCTGTTTCAGAGAGGCATGTTAAATAAATGGCCCTCTTATCGTGGTGAAGTTGTGTAGATGGTCATGTGCCTTTTTGTCGGCACTAATATGTAGCGTTGACCACAGGCTGTGGTGCCCTGTCTGTGTGCATGTGTATATAGATATATATTTATACCCAACAAATCAAATCACCAATCCGATCAGGAGAACACTGAGGCCTGGTGTGCAGGGTGTTTGCACGTTCTCTCAGAATCAGGTAATTTTAAATTGACTTTAGTGGTTCATCCCGTGGAGCTTAGTCTAAAAGAAAAAAAAATCCAGTTATGTATTTGCGAGCCTCTGAATATGTAGGCCCATCTTTGTCATATTCTGATGGGATGAGCTTGAAGCTTTTGGAGGAAAGGGGTGGGTGCACACGTAAATTGACCTCAGCCCTGTCTTGCTCCAAGTAAAAATGAAAACATCAACTACTGAGCCTAGTATCATGTGGTGGTTTGTCACTGGTTGCCTGTGCTCATGACACTCACGGATATTATGAGCCCTGCCCTGTAATGGTGCAATATGAATGGCTGATTTAATTTCTCCTCTTTTGGTTAATGTACTCTACTTTGTGCGTTGGCAACTTTGGACAAGTTCACACTTATGTCGCAAAAAGTTTATAGTGCTGAGCAAACTAGAGAAGTGCTGTTTCGTTCAAGACATGGCTCTTGTACGGTCTTCATAAATATGGCATCTTCATAATACACCGTTTTTGCATTGGGGGGTTCTGTCATAGTTATTGCAGCAATAGCTCTGATGTCATTGCAGATGTTAAGCTTTGTGTAGTCATCTGTATATATTCCCCACTCTCCTTCAGTGCATCAATACTGGTTACCATAGGATTCCCCAGGATTCCACTGGCAGTTAAAAAGCATCTAGAACAATCAGTGTTGATGTGATCATGTTTTAGAAAACGACTCTGCTCATACATTGTATGGTTTACCAAAGTTTGAGTGATTGCCTCAGTATCTTGAAGCATCACAGAGCCAAAATGGCATTTGACAAATTACTGTTTGTTCATTGAAAAGGGGTGTTTAGTTTCATATAGAGTCAGTGAGATGTTTTCACATGGTCTAATACTAATGAAAGAATTGGCCTCATATGATGTTTTGTGTAATACCACCTCTGGCTCATCAAACCATGATAGTTGGTTTTGTCTTAGTCTTTGGAATACTATCTGTGTATACGTTCATACTAAAGAAAATGATCCCTTTGGAAGCAGTTCTTGAATTGCCCATTGACTGCCTTTTGATATAAGCAGTTGGCTTGAGAATTAGAGACGAGCTGCGGTCAGGTTTCTGTCTTTTCTACTCCTAGTGGAGAGATCCTCTGCAATGTAAGGGTTTTAACGCATAGTGACCTGCACACATATTGCCTTGATCATTCTGTGATCATGTTCTTGAAATACAAGCATTTCTCTGGGGTGACAACACTCGCGGGGCAGCAGTCCCTAGCCAGCTGGCACTGTTGTCTCTCTTAACGTTTAAAAGTGGTTGGCGATGAAACAAACAGGCATACTGATGAGCTCCCCGTTCATTATGGCATGAAGCAGCCCTTGGCACTGGTTTTCTTTGCTGATGTATTCTGGAAATGCAGCATACCACTGAAAAATTGGGAGACTACCCTCAACATGACGGCGCGTGAAGCAACTAAAGGGATGCGCTCAAACATACATGTTAAAAGTGTGGCTTAATGCGAGACTGTGTCTCTGTTTAGAAATGACTGTACTGTAAACTTTATGTATTTCAAATTTAGATTGTGGAATTATTTCATGTATGTAAAAGGAATAAAACCTAATCTTGTAATCTAGCCTGATATGGGCTTAAACACACATGATTTGTTGCACACATTACTGTTACAAATGTAAAAATGAAACATATTAAACAAATTAACGTATCAATGATGACATGTTTCCAGTGTATTGTTTTTAATTGTTTAAACTTCGAAACAACAAGTCTTGAGCTACCTACACAGTTCATGGTATGTTGCTGCTTCAGTTTGTTCTGTTGCCTATTTTTCACTATCAACCTGTTTCTACCTCCTTCAGTATCAGAATTAAGTGTGCTGCACAGTAGGGACGTTTCCAAGGATTAGAACCCTAACCTATCCCGAACTCTGCAAAGACAGCCCCCATAGGATATGGTGAGCTTTATATTGCAGTTGGCAGTATTACTCTCACAAGGCCTGAAATGTTAAACTAGCTTTTATGAGAATGTTGGCCTGTCCTCAAAGCTCCTCTGCAAAGACAGCCTGACCTCCCCCTAAGCCAAGATCGGATAGTGGAGTTGGATTTGGAATTTTTTTTGTTAGAGTTGGAACGGTGTCTCTATCTCCAAAGCCTGAGGACTAGTAACGTCTTCAAGATCTGGTTCAGGAGAATAATAAACGGTGGGATAACAATAAGTGTGCTCTGCAAGCACACTTCACTAGTAGTAAAATTCACAATTTTGCCCATGGGCTTGAGAAGCAACATACATCTATGATGATAGAAAGGTCGTGTTTTGTACGTGAAATTAAAGCACTAAAAGAAAGACAACAAACCATGTTTCCAAATATGTCTATTCCGATTATATTTGGATTGGCCTAGTAGTCTTTCAGGAATCTACTCTCTAAGGTATTAATTATATCACCCCACTGCCTATGCTCTTGTAATTGCCTTTGGAGAATAAAGGTGAGACCAATTAATGACATGTTTGGTTAGCATTTGGGGGAGGTATACAAACATTCCAAGTTTAATGGGCTATTATGGAATTGGTGTGGATAGACTGCATGCTAATTATTTCACTATTTAAAACTTCATTGGGGCATTTATTTTCGTTTTGCGTGTAGTAGGCTTACCGAATGCTGTAGTGTAATCCAGGCAACTTCTTCGTATTTGTAGGGCATAGTACAAGAAATAGACCTTTCTATACATTGCACACTGAGGGCATATTGATTTTGTGTAAAAGTCGGTAGCTTTAAAATGCTGGGGAATATGCTAGTTATTTGGACACTTCGGGAAGAGGGCGAGAAGTTGACCCTCCCAACTGGCTACGTCAACTAGCTGCTGAGAGACGCGGTGGAAAAATGACATGCACACAATCAGTCCGAGTAGGCATGCCAGGCGAGTGGAGGTACAGCCTCAGGTTGCTACACAGTCGACGGACCTAGCTGCCTGGTTTGGAGTGGTGCGGCGAGAGGAAGAGATACGTTTTTCAAAAAATTGGAGTTTCAGATTATAATTTTGAATAGTCTGTGCTACAATTAGAAGAAACATGGGTAACCGGGTTGCTCGGGAAGATTATGAATGGGTGTATACTGATCAGCCCCATGCCGACCGGAGGAAAGAAATTTTAGGTGAGTCTTATCAGTGTTTTGTAGGGCAGAGTTTTCAGTGCTCTGGTATCATGATTAACGTTGTTATACAAAACATATTCAACCAAAGTAATATATTGATGGCTTTAACTGATGGTTGGTTAAAAACTGTGTGCCAGCGTTACTGGATAGCTAACATGAGTTATGTGAACGTTAGCGGTATTTGTTCACTATGGAGTAACTAGTTGTGTTCTTTTACAAATAATGTTACAGACATTGCTAATGTAAACACGTTTGACAACTTTTGTAGTAGGTTTAATGATATGATGGCTAGATAGTTGTAACAACACAGAGGAAGCCAAATCATCTAGAACAAACCTCGGCTTAATTATTTTAATGGGCTAACGTTAACATTTGGTGGCTGCGTAAGCCATAAGTTACCATGGCAGTCTCTAGCCAACAGTGTGGGAAATAACTGACCTGCCGTTTGATTTGTACCCTTATTTTAATAACCGTAGGTTTGCCAGTTTGGTATGTACAGCCGGGTTTGCAGTCATAAGTGAACGGCGATACCGTTATGTTGGTCAGGTCGGTGCTAGCTAGCCATAAAAGCTAACAGACTCAGGCCACTCCCTGGACTAATGCGAAAAGATTGGTTGGCTAGCCTGCTTGCTAGCTGGGGTAGGCTGACATAGACCTAGCGAACATGCTTCGTCCCAGTGGAAGATGAAGTGACTTTACAGTTATCTCCCTCAGTGCAGTGGATGTGTCATATAGGTGTAAATAATTAATGCACTGTCTCGGTGTAGCAGTGGCAAATTAATTATCAACCAACTGAATTCAATAATTAGTCAAGTGAACCTTAAATGACGGCGTTAGAAACTATAATCCACGTCTTGCTGTCATTCATTAGCTATAACGTTAGCTTATTGCATAACTTAAGTTAGCTAACGGTTACCTTCCTTCCTGTAGTTGTACCTCCTTCAGCATGTTTGTTAGTATAAATCATAGACTGTATAAGGTTTAAAGTATAAAGTTTTAATACAGCCCAACATTGGCGTTATTCAGTGAAATCCCCGCAGAAATAGCGGCATTTTTGGTGTGTAGAGTAATATATTTATGGTTGGCATGTCCGTAGGTTGTTTTCTCTGGCATCTTCCTTTTTGTTCAGCCGGCACTTCCTCTCACCATTTAGTGGAGAGTTTTCCCGAAGACAGATCAGTTATTTTGAATTCACTTAAACTAATAGTTTCAAACATAGGCTATCATTGTTATCATTGTGGTTCATTAGGTTGAAGATGTTGTTTTTGGTAATCGTTTATTGTCAGAGAGATAGTCTTCAAAAATATGACATAAGTTTAATCAGTAAGCTTGTGCAAAGCACTCTGCGATGACCATCACGTGATAGTGGGTCAAAAATGTGACTCGCGTCTTTAGGACTAGCCTTTTGTTCTTTTGTAACAAGGGGAGCCTTGTGTACAGCAAGACTGACCTGTGCCATTTCCAACTTAATTTAGGGTTGGTTCTTGCAACTAAAACTTCTCTGAACAAATAGGCACTTATCATAGGCCTGGACTGAAATGCAAACTGAATATAATCCTATGGATCTCTCTGTCATGTCTTTATGTAACCATATACAGTTCCCCTGAAGAAACCCACCATTTCACATGCTCCCTCTTAAATGGAACACAACAGACTCTTTAGCTTAATTGCTCGGCAGAGGGTTTTACCATTGTGAATCGCTGGTATCCTGTCAGAGCAATAAAGCAGTCATTGAAGTAGGCGACAAATCCCATTTGAATAATTCAGAGGCAAGTCCCTTGTGTGCTTACCACAATTGCGCACCAAGGGACATGAAGAGGACTCTGTCATCACTGTTTGGAGACAATAAAGCCTAAACAAGATGACATTGTTCATCATGAGCAGAAATTTAAGGATGTGAAGGTAGTGTTGCACAAGGTAATGTCAGCTCTCTACCTAAAAAGAGTACTAGGTTCTCAGTTTACTTATGCTTTCCATTAGGACATTAATGGCTAGCCTAATGTTTAGTAAAAATAAAAAAGTGCCATAACATAAACTTAGGTCCTGTTGCAGGTGTTCTTGGGTAATTTCATGCTGACATGTACTAATTAAAGAGGGATCAGTGGGCTAGTGTGCTTATGGAAGGCCAGACAGGGCGTTGCCTCAGGTAAATTTGGGCGTAAACACATTTTACAGTCTCTTGAGTGGTGTAGTGCTGCACGACAGCTGAACTACTCTCAATTTCCACAACACGTGTGTTATCAAAGCGTCTTGTTTTCTGTTGCCTGTATCATTGTATGTTTCCTTGTGGTTGAGTGAAAGTTTACAAAGTACTGGCAAGAGTATAGATCCTTTCAATGGTAAAAATGTCTGTACCTTTTTTTTTGTTTCCAAACTAATTCCGCTATGTTTTACATTGTTGAGAGTGATAAATTGGGGAAAGCCCAACAGTTATGTCTCTAATAATCAAACTTCCTTAAAACAGTCTATTGAGTTGCCTCTGTCATTACAGTCAGAGCAGTAGACATATGGATAAACAAGCAAAGGTCACTGCCCAAGGGGCTGTAACAGTAGGCTAAACCAGAGATCTGCGTAGGTGCTCCTTACACCAAAGCTGTGGGCCTCTGGCAGGATATGACATGTTTGAACAGGGACAAGAGCAGACATGTACACACACACACACACCCACAGACACACCAACCCACACAGTCACTCACTCGCTTCCTTAAATGATGTAACACAAGTATTTCATACACCTAACAAATTCCATGGACTGTGCACTAGTGCATGTCCCGTAAAAGTCAGTCACCTTGACCCAAAGCAATTAGAGACACTTAACAGACGGCAGCAGTAACGTATGGCTGTGTTTTATAGTGTAATTAAAAATGCTTGTACAAGACAGAAATGGAGGTCGCTGAAGTGCTGGCACTGTATTGTTCTCACAGTTTTCTGTGCAGATAAGGCTTGCACTTAGGCTGATTACCAGTCCACCTCTCGTGTGGTCCCTGTAAAAACACAAGCGTAACCTGATGTTTTCTTTCCCATGTTCTTTTGTGCCAAGGCCTAGTTTTTAGGGGAAACCTGACTGTATACTTCGGAAAACATGCCTATGTATGTGTCAGTCTGTAAGGTGGCAATGGTTAATTACTTTTTTTTTGTGTGAGCTGCAGGCTTGTTTGAGAGGACCTTAATTGCCATGTTGTACAGCTGAAAGGTTCTGTCTTATGTTCAGCAGTTGGCTGAAGGTTAATATTTACATTGTGCACTTATCTCTAGTGCTGACAACATTAGCACACCAACTGGTTAACATCACCTGACCAGTAAGCTCTGTAAAATTTAAGTTTTCATCGGCAGATGTTAGGTTTTAAGTCATAGGAGTACATTGAAGATTTCTGCAAGCACAAATTAAGATGGTAGGAGTATAGCTCCTTCCTAGTATGAGTTTAGATCAGTCTTTTGTTTCATTTGAAGTTTTGAGTACTTTTGTGAAGTGGTTAGTATTGAAACAAGCAGCTTTCATCTGCCATTGTGAAGACAATTATTTAGTTCAGCTGTGATGTTACCAACGACTGTCTGCATTAGCAGTTTGACATAAATATCATGGGCCCCTCAGGCGTTGCTATTCTAGGCTAGCACATAAAATAGCAGAACTTCAGCTTAATAATACAATGGTGCCTTATGCTTGTCTTGCCTGTCCATTTAAATGGGTTGTCAAATTTCCTGGAGGCATACTCCCTCAACAGTGGTTGCTGTATTCATCACCTTTCCGGTTTAGCTGCCACATCATTTAAATAGATAAATGAGTAGTTTTAACCAGATATATGGTGATGGAGAGTACCTTAAAAAAGTGTGTACATTTCTTGCACCTTTTCCAGAAGAGGGTGGGGCTCATTGTAGAGACCTGATGAAGTTACGGTCCATTTGTGGCCCTTGTTGAATTGTCACATTGGGGTGTTGAATGCACACAGTCTCTCCACATTGGTAAAATTCCATTAGCTGTGTGATGCCATCTTACACCGGTTATCTTCACAACAAAATGCATTGTGCTCATTGTAAAGCGGTTGCGAGGGGTTTCTCATGTGTCGTGCCACTGTGCATTTCTCCCAGCATTTCCCAGAACTTCACAGCGTCTCAATCCTACCTATGGATTTAAAAAAAAAAAAAAGAAAACAAAAGTTCTTCATAACTGTCTTACTTTTCTTAGAATTGCGAGGCATCTGCACCCTTTAGAATACTTGAGAAAGTCAGACTGTGCAGTACAGCCAGTCTATTATTGCAATCCATCCAATACAAACCGATAAGATAAGCTCAGGTAATGATGCCTTTGTTTGCACAGGTTAGTGATTTGACTAGTGGCTTCTGGGATATTTTCACAGACAGATCTGCTTTTTGGGTTTTGAGTAACTCTCCCCACAACTGTGTTTGTGCATTGCACCATCTTTTACTCTTAAGCAAGAACCGCAGAGCTTAACTACAGGACCTGCATTTTACCACCAGGCTGCTCAGGACCCAAGGTTGGCTACTAAAATGCTGCTCCCCATTCAAATGCTGCTCCCCATTCAAATTCTACTACTTTGGCATTCATGTCAGGGGGAAAAGTGGTTATAATTTGTCTGTTTGTTAAGCAAAGCCTTTATTGTTTTTTCCTCCCAACAGTTTAAGCACTTACAAGTTAAACATACTTCTTTAGTATGTAGAGCAGGTTACAAAACTGTTTAGGAAGGATACTCCTAGTTCTTTAGAACACATTTTTAGTTGCTGTTTCTCAGCATTCGGTGACCACAGGTTAATATTTATCCTTTCCATATTTGTCTTTAAAGTAACACCATACGTCCACGACTACATCACGGAGTGCAAACAAGGCTCCACCTTTGGACGCCCATGTATCCTTGCTATGCTCTCACAGTCACATCACTCACAGCTTCTTAAACCAGGAGTCATGCTGATAGGAGTGAGTCAGGGCAGGAAGTGTTTCCTCCCTTCCCGTGTGCCAGAGGTAAATACAAGAGAATGTGCAAGGTCTTTGTGTCTGGCTGTTTGCTGCGCTGTGCAGTGTTGTTCTGTCTGACTATCTCGTAAAGTGTTTCTTTTCATTGGCCCTCAGCTCTGGAGTGCAGTAGCGTTTTTTTTTAAGTATTGTAGAGTTGGCATGAAAGTGTTGGACAAAATAATCACAAGTTATTCAACACCGCATGAATGGGGCTGACCAGCCTGGCAGGTCAGGCAGACAGACACAGCAAGAGGTGGGGGACTTAAGCTAAATCATGTTCAAAGTCCAGTAGTTATTGCGGAGTCCATTAGGCCTACGTGCATCGGCAAGCAATTACTCTGCTTGGAGCAATTTGATTCATCACCTGATATGGTGATTCCATTAACCTCTTTAAAATTCCTTCCCAACAGCCAAGTACCCGGAGATCAAATCTCTGATGGGCCCAGACCCCCGGCTAAAGTGGATCGTCTGCATGATGGTGGGCATCCAGCTGCTGGCCTTCTACTTGGTGAAGGACCTGGACTGGAAGTGGGTGATGTTCTGGACGTATGTGTTTGGCAGCTGCATCAATCATTCCATGACGCTGGCCATTCACGAGATCTCCCACAACACGGCCTTCGGCAACAACCGCGCCAAGCTCAACCGCTGGTTCGCCATGTTCGCCAACCTGCCCATCGGCCTGCCCTACTCGGCCTCCTTCAAGCGCTACCACCTGGACCACCACCGCTACCTGGGGGGCGACGGCGTAGACGTGGACATCCCCACCGACTTCGAGGGCTGGTTCTTCTGCACGCGTGTCCGCAAGTTCTTCTGGATCATCCTGCAGCCGCTCTTCTACGCTGTCCGCCCGCTCTGCATCAACCCCAAGCCAATCTCAGAGCTGGAGGTGGCCAACGTGATCATTCAGTTCACGTTCAACGTGCTCCTCTACTGGCTGTGGGGGGCCAAGCCTGTGGTCTACATGCTGGCCGGGTCCATGCTGGGCATGGGCCTTCACCCCATCTCGGGCCACTTCATCGCCGAGCACTACATGTTCCTCAAGGGCCACGAGACCTACTCCTACTACGGCTCGCTCAACCTGCTCACCTTCAACGTGGGTTACCACAACGAGCACCATGACTTCCCCAGCGTCCCAGGCCGCAGGCTGCCCATGGTGGGTTGTTTGGAGTGGTGTAGCGGGTTGGGGTTTGGGGTGATGCCGATCCCCCATGTTGACCCTCTGTTAAATAATCACCTTAGTCAACAATGAGGGGATAAGGGGTTTTACAAACTTTAAACTGTCAGATTAAACTTCCTTGAAAGGGTCATTCTTCATTACATAAATTGTTAGAAGGTGAAATGATTGAAGTACAGTGGTACTGAAAACAGAATATGGATTATAGATTTGTTAGCCACGAAAAAAGAAAAAGGCTTTAGGTACAATGGAAATAAAATTAACCTGATTTGTTTATGTTGTGCTTATTCCTTCTCAGGTGAAGAAAATAGCATCCGAGTACTATGACGATCTTCCACAGTACACATCGTGGGTGAAGGTGCTGTATGACTTCATCATGGACGATAACCTCAGCCCGTACTCCCGTGTGAAGAGAAAGCTGAAGGGAGAGATTAAACAAGAGTGATTTATTCTTCTCCCCCACATCAATGTCTCTCTCTTCCTCCCTTTTCCCTCCTTTCACATACTCACACTCATCTCGTGAAGCCACCATCTTGAAGTTCACGTCCACCATTACTGCCTTTTCCAGATTAGTTAACAGTGTCTGCATTCATAGTTATTGTATGTGTATGTATGTTGTGGATGAGCATCTGTGTGTGTGTGTGTGTGTGTGTGTGTAGCTAGATGTGTGCAATGATTGATGTGTGGGTAGATTCATTTCAGAAATATATTTTTTAAATTGTTTAAAGTTTAGAGTCCCTTTGCATAGTCCCTACATACAACTACTACTGTCCACACACTGACAGAGATGTGCTTATACCAATCACATTAATTAATTTTTTACTGCACAGTTCTCACTTGTTCTTTTGTGTTGTGAAATTTGCTGAACTTAGTTTTGTTTTTGAACCCTCTCCAATGGTTTGGAAGTGGTTATGTCTTAAAATATTTAAGAGCAATTGTAGACAAAAGGCCAAAAAAAAGCAGAATAAACTGCTATTTATTGACCAGTTTTGTTAAAACCTCCAATCAGATTTTTATAAACAGGAGGTTCATTTGTTTTACTGCAGTTTGTTGCATAATTCAAACATTTAGCAAGCTATAGCTGGCTGAGCAGTTGCCTGCGTTGGTTACACCCATGACTCCCTCACTGCAAACACACAGAAAGAAACACTGGCGCAGGAGTGTGTATAGTAAAGTAGGTTGCTGTGTAATCTGAAAGGCGTCGCATTGCATATCTCTCCTGTTATCAGTTGCTTGTTGCATATGCTGTCTTTTACAGAGGATTTACGAGGTCACTCCTGTTTAAAAAAAAAAAAAAACCTGATAGCTTACCCAGTGCCTGTAGAAATAGCTGCTTCTTTTCCTCCACCTGTCTCGATGGATGCTGTGGGCAAAAAATGCCCAGACAGGTTGCC
Organism: Setipinna tenuifilis; assembly: GCA_030347295.1. NCBI lineage: Eukaryota > Metazoa > Chordata > Actinopteri > Clupeiformes > Engraulidae > Setipinna > Setipinna tenuifilis. Next base: position 8,894,755 of record CM059286.1, read on the forward strand.
TGATCCCAGGTCAGATTGGCCTCCAATCCTTCCCAGAGTAAACCTGTGTCTGTGGTCGGTTTGCAGATGATCAGTTGAGCGTTGCCTTTACCACATCAACATGATGGAAGGCGTTACCCAAAGCTACCAAACACAAAGTGGTAGTACATTTGGTATGCAGTGATATACAGTTGTGCTGTATAATTTATGTACTGTATAGGTAGAGATGACTTGGAGTTGTAGGAATCTTCTTGGAAGCAATTTCCAATGCTGGGTGTGATTTGGGATTATGTTCCCTTCTCTGTTTATGTTGAGAGTTTGTAAGGAAAGGTGATGGCAAATCTTTTTTTATATATATAAATACTGAAAGACGCTTTTTGGGTTAGGACCATATGTGGCCTTGTGGAATGTCATGCACACAGTGTTGAATGATACTTCAGAAATATTTTGAGTGATCAGAAGCTGTACAGCAGCTTCATGTTCTTGTTATCACCTCATTGGAAATGCAACAGTGCTTTGAATATGCTTGTTCTTGCATATTTTTCACTTACCTATGAGGTGTGTATGTATGTATGTATGCATGTGTGTGTGTGTATGAATGTGTGTCCATCCAACCAAACCCTAGCCCTAACTCTGAGGCTGAAACCGGGCAAGTTATGTCTGGAGAATGACTTCGCCATTGTGATTGCTTTTTCCCCTCTCCCCTTGCAAGCCAGCATATGTGCACGCCTCCCTCCTGATCAGACTGATTTTCCTTTTTTTTTGTTTTTAAATCTTTCAAATGGTGTCCTTAACATTCGCAAGGTGGCCAGCTGCACTGCTGGCTCCTCTGTCATTGTCTGTGCCTCAGCCCTCCTTCAAAGTTTTGTTCCCTCTCCTCGCCTCTGCTGTTTTTCCTCCCTATCTCTCCCCTGTGAGGTTATCGGCCTCCAGTGGCTGTTCTTCCGTGTATGGGATGCCATAGTGGTCAGAACATGAAAGCCATAACCTTTGCTTTAATGAATCTAGTCCACACTACGGATCAAGGGTCATGGTGTAAATGTTCTCGTAGCTGCAGGTTGTAAACACAGAGAGGATGGCCGTTGAGCAGTACATTTTAAGACCTCACAAAATTCAATTCCAGATACAGAAACTAGCAAATAGTCTTTAATGACTTAAGCCCAGGGAATACTGTGCTGTCTGTTTGTTTCCCCTCCCCACCCCCTTAAGAATGTTTTTGTTTTCAGTGGAAACATTTTTTGCTCAAATTACACCACGTGAGCACAGCAGGCACTTTCTTTTTGAAATGTGTATTTACTGCAGGTCATTCAGGGCTCTCTGAGGCACCCCCCCCCAACCCCAACCCCAATTCCAGTGAGACAGAGTCAGAGTAGCACAGTGGACATGCCCTTTGTCAGTATTATTACCAGCCTGGGAGGTTGAAATGCTCCCCCAACTCCCAAGCTGGAAGCACACATAGTCTAGCCCCTCTGACATCTCATGTGTAATGTGACCTCTGTCAATCAAGGTTAAAGGTCATACACAAGTCAGCTGTTCTCATTTTGCGCTCATCAGGTCAGGTGAGGGCAGATGGTGTCCACGGCAGGCAGGGCTTTTCCTCAGGACTGCATCTGTGATATTTATTGCCTTTATGATAAGAGCAGTTGTAACACCTGCTGGGAAGTCCTTGAATCTGCCGAGTCAGGTAAGCGTCCACCTTGAACCCATTGGACTCATTACCTTGTAGTTCCTGCTCGTGGTCACCCAGCAGTTGGCCTCACCTGACTTGGTAAACACCACTCATGCCCTCAGTGATAGCTGCACTTGTATGTGGAGGCAAACATTTTGTGTAACAAATGTCTGTTTTTGCTTCATTGCACCCTTGTGATTTTATTAAAGAACTGAAATGTATTTCTGTTGACTGTCTTGTTTTGCTGCATGAATCATAATGGCCTGTTGACGATGATTGAGTATATGACAGAGTTACCAGCAGAACACAATGGGACATGCATGTGTATGTAAATATGGAATTACCGGTGGTTAGATCCTTATCATTAATAAATACATTCATGTAAATTTAAAATGAAAAACCATGTTTGTTCTTGTAAGCCTCCCAACTGTTAATATAGTAAGTCAAACAATAGCCCTTCTGTACATAGGAAAATTGTTTATTTCAGTGGCCTATGAAAGTACTGGAAATGCTGCATCTGCTTCCTATAAACAAGGCTTTTCAAAGGAGCTTTAGAAAAGTATGACAAGGTAGACATGTTGGCAAATGTTTTTCTAGTAAAACACGTTATCAAGCACTGACATCCGATGATTTGTGTCCAGGATATCCTCCAGTTCCTCATCTGCTTAGAGATTCTTTTAATTTTTCATACATGAGCTGGTCCTGCAATGACATAAAAACACAGTTAACATCTTGTCGTTAAGCGCTGACATGAACAATATCGCCTGCCTTAAGCATTAACGTCAACAATCGCTTGATAAAAGATAAGGGAATGTTTTCATAAAACAGATCCACGCCATGAGCAACCCGTTGTGAGGACACTCTTGTACCAATGGCTGGGCTGACACACTCTTCCAGGCCATCGCGGCTGTAAACACTGATCACTAATAAAGTAGTGTGCTCTGCAAACACTACAGCAAACCAGTCCGGCTCCGACATGCACACAATGCTTTCAGTTCAAGGGCTAATCTCACTCAGTGCTAATGCAAACAAGGTAGCCCTGAAGACTACGAATATGGTCTTGAGCTGAAGTCATGTGCCTCCCCTCCCCTCCCCCAGGTACTGTGGTGGCACAAAAAAAAGTTAGATTAGCTACACATCAGCTACATGTAAAATAAGATGAGTAAATAATGAACATCCTCAACATTAGTGGTAAGTCAATGCTCTTGTCATTTAAAACAAAAAAAAAAAAACGATGTAAACTGAGTTTAAGTACAACTGCCCTCCGCTACACCCCAGGCTATGACCCCTCAACACTAAAGAACCCCACCCCCCCCTTTGATTTAACGCAAGGCAGCGTGGGAAATCACCCACTTTCCCTGAAGCCAGTCCCCTGTAACTCGAACCCATGCTGGTTAGGACAGGTAGGACAGGTTTACCTGGGAGCTGATACGCATCGCAGTTACTAAACACTCCGTGTGCTTTTGTATTGGAATGTGTTTTGTGTGCCACAGGAGCCCACAGGGTCCTGTACAAGTGGCACTGTCCATCATTTACAACCTCCATTGCACTGGATCGAGCAATTTGTCAGCTATGACGCGCTTAGGGACAGTGGCAGGAATTTCGTAGCAGATACAGTACACTCGCTGATTACATGAGACGTCACGTTTTTGGAATGCTAGATTAAAGGCATACCTCAAAAATGCCTAATGCCACTCAGTCATAACAACATGCTATCGGGTCTCGACACCTGGAAGTAATCTCATCTACATTCTGGTGGAACGATAAAGAGCATGTCACTGAAACACGTTCGTTATGCCCTGCACTAAGAGACTGGTATGCAGAGGATGTTTTAATCCACTTACAGGGTTGGTACCCACCCCAAAACAAGGGTGGAGGTTATTGATATATTTAATCCACAATGAGTCATTAATGATGGGTAACTGATGTTTCCACTGATGTTGCTCTGACAAACACCAACATTCTAAAGTTAGCAGTTGGCACCTGGCAGGTGGTAGTCTTTAGAATGTTCATTATACAACAAGGTCCAGCTGAACTATTTAGCTATTTCTGATTGGACGAGACACATTCTACACATCACTAGGAATGAGGATATCTCATGATATACCATGGGTGACTCTTTACAGTTAATAATCAATCCACCAAAGATACAATGTAACCGTTAAAACTTCACACTAACATTCCATTCTATCGAATTTATAAACAAGCGAGAGAGAAAAAGAACTAAATCGAACAAATTTCTGAGCTATGGCAGACTTTAACAAGACACTCAAGATTGCACAAAAGCAGCTGTGCAATTAAGCCTAGTTCGGACTGTGGACAACAACCATATCTCAGTGGCTGCACAATACAGGGGTATGTCCAAATCAATGTGTGTAAATACACACTTGTTGCATAGCAACCATAGCCGTTAATTCTAACCAGAACTATTATGTGGGGCAGACACTGGAACGAACTAAAATGCAATTAAATAAAACTTAAAATACGAATGTAAAAAAAATGTCTATAAACTAATTTGGTTTGCAATAACTGCTGTATAAAAGCAATATAACACTTGTGTTTGTAGTTGTGGTTACCTACGGCACTCAGCCTTTGCCTTCGTGTCTGCGGCCGAACCACACCCGTTGGAATATCTACGAACAACCTTACTCCCGCTTTGTTAAATTGCTTAAGTAAATTAGCTGCCAGTGCCACACAAACAACAAACAAAGATAACTTTCTTTTAACAAGCTACGTCTACCAACTCCATTCAACAAGATTAAACTCAGACTGATGGTCCACACTGACACAAACTGTAGGTGTTTGTTGGCATTTGTCAGGGCACTGTGTAAGTACATTTGCACTTTAAAAGAGTAATAGTTTTCTTAATATGTTTTAAAAATATCATGTTGGCTTCACTGAAAATGAAGGCTGCCCCAACAATGATTTACTCTTCAATTAAAAAAAAGGTTAGAAAAACACCAGCCATATCTACTTAGGCACTTCCTCCTCATTATATTCAGACAAGCTCTGGTGAGCTCTGGTGTTTGGCCTAATAACACTTCCTGTTTATGGTGCAAATGGCCCTCACCTTCTTTGACACAGATGGACGCACTTTTTTAAAGGCGTCCTCAAAGTTCTGTCGACTGACACGGATGTCTTTAACAGGACCAGAGGAAAAGCTGTGACCTATTCAAACACAGAGAAAAACAATGTCAGCATTTTAGGATGGACTGTGTGTCTACACAGATATTCATTCACAGTCATTAACAATGCCACACCTGTGCAACACAGTAAACAAGCAAAATAGAGAACTAATTAAAAGCATAACATTCAAGCCATGTTCCTCTTCTTTCTGGTGAAAGTGAAAGCTGAAATGCCTTGCTATGGATGGTTGCAAGCCAAGTGGCAGTAGGTGAGTGGCTGAGTGGCTGTACCTGAGTGGGTGGAGGCCGAGAGGGCATACAGGTGAACTCTCAGGGCATTCACAGAGGCCTCTCTCACCAGAGCCGACAGATCTGCCCCCCTGTTGTACAACGCAGACATGTTAGACACGAGGCCTCTCACGTTCAGTGAGGAAGACAGATCCTCAACCATATAATCCACATTTATACACTGACAGAAAGGTCACGTTACATGAAAAATTCAAATGATTGAAAGTCTGATCTTATCTGACTGGATTGGTTTCAGGAGTAATCATGTTGTAATGATGTATCTATTAACAATGTGCTTACGTGAAGCAGTCACAACGTTCATCGTGCGCAATCTCTTCAAGGTTCACGTCTGCGTTGAGCCGGGGCTTGGTGCCACTCTGAGAAGTAGATGTCCTCCATTAGTGTTTTCTATTTTACTGTCGTGCTTAATTCGTTGACTTTCAACTAACAGTTGTAATTAAAAGGTATTAAAACACATTCATATATAGAAAATAAAACTGATAAAAACAAGAACAAGAACAAACATACAAACATAAGAACAAAGTACTCATTGGAAACACATTTTACTGAACAACCCTGAAAAGCACTTAAGTATTTGAAGCTGAAGCAAGAGAGCAATTATACAAACTCTCAACAGGGACTGATGGAGCCTGACAAAGAGGTTGCTGGTCTGCTGTTCCAAGCGCTGTTACCTTGGTGATGGTGAGCAGGATGGCGTGTCGGTCCTTGGGGGGCGGCAGGCCCACGTACAGGGTTTTATCCAGGCGTCCTGGTCTCAGCACAGCCGGATCAATTATATCTGCAACCAGAAAACACCACCTGGGACTTAATAAGGTTTGGCCGGATGAATGGTAGGATTGTACATGATGAAAACGCAGTTGATATTTATTGTTAATTCATAAAATAAGCTTTTTGTTTTAAGTCTTCATTATTATTGTACATGTACAATGGAATTGAATGCCAACCTTAAAGTGCAATGACATAAAACCCCAGAATAAAAAAATCAATAAGTATAAAAATGCACATACTACATCTGCACGAGTACATACACACACAAGACAGTTAACCACATTCAGCTTGTAATACATGATGAAATCATGGTATTCATGTTACAATTTTGATATGATACTACACATATGAAATTGTATATAAAACTATAAAATTGCACAATGGGATTTTGCAGCTTTAAGTGAAACTTTTATATCAAGAGGGAAAAAGAACTCCTGCACACAGTCCATTCCGGAATGGATTGTGCGGCAGTTCTTTTTCCCTTAAGTTAGACCACGGTCATTTCCGACGCACCAGTCTTCTGTAGAGGCACGCAAAAGTCATTTTTTCCTTTTAAATTTTTATATCAAAAATGAAAATAAAAAATGCAACTACTTGTACTCCTGTGCTGCTTGTTTATGCGTACCTGGCCGGTTGGTTGCAGCCATGATGAAGACCTGCCGCCGACTCTCCAGACCGTCCATCTCGGTAAGGAGTTGGTTGACCACACGCACACTGGCTCCAGACTGCACACATAGATGATCAATGAACAATGAAGCCTCCATCAAACAACCACCAACAACTTTTTATTTATTCATTTAGTCAAGTCAAGTTTATTTGTATAGCGCATTTCATACACAAAGGCAGTTCAATGTGCTTAACAAAAAAAAATATATATATTTTAAACAAATTAGAATTTTGAATTTCAGTGCCGACAGATTAAATGAAGTATCTTCTGTTTCACTGACACAAGCAGATGTATTTTTCCAACCTGCCGTTGTGCTGGGATTTTAGCTGAATCTGATGATGTGTACCAGAGCACAGTGGGGGTTCACAGTCCCTCTGTGCAGCAGGTGGGATGGGGGTGTGTGTGTGTGTGTGGGGGGGGGGGGTTTAACCATCTGTAAGGGGAGACCTCCCCAGGCCTTACCTCATGCCCAGAGCGACGCGGACAAAGCGCATCTATCTCATCAAAGAAGATCACGCAGGGAGCTGAGTTACGGCCTCTCTGGAACACCTGTCGCACGGCCCGCTCGCTCTCTCCAACATACTGTGACAGACACACACACACACATACACACACGTGCACAAACGCACGCACACACAGGGAGAGAGAAAGAGGGATGTGAGAAAAAGTCCACATCTCATGTCTGAAGAACCCGCTTCTTGATAACATGTGATGGTGTAAAGTTACGCCAAAAGGGCCCATGTGTTAAGGCTTCACACCTCCAGGTGTTGGTGGCTCCACCATCCTCACCTTTCTAAGTAACTGAGCTCTAATACACTAAATAATGAACAGGCCGTGGGCTCCATTACTGAGCTCCAGCAAAAAAAAATGGTCCCTTCCCGGGATATAAACTTCTCTGGCTCTCATTGTTCACCGTCTCGATCCTGTTGCCTTTAGTGATGCACAACATTTACCACTGAGTGCAGGCAGAGTGCAAGGTCCATTATATTCCATGTTTTTATGGTCTGATTAAAAGAAAAAAGAACTCGTGGAGGTGTTTGCTTTATTGAACTTTGGCAATGAAAAAAAACCTGCACAGCTGCACATTTGAGTGTGTTTGGAGATGATATGGTTAACGTCATGAGGTCATGTGGGGGGTTTGGATTTGGAAAACATATCTGGGTTGTCATGGAAACATGAGAACGCAATAGAGACTGTTCCAAGAATGAGGAATAGGGGCAGGGAGAGGGAGAGAGAGAGAAAGAGAGACAGCAGGAAAGAGAAAGAGAGACAAAGACAGGGAGGGGGGACGTGTAGGAAGGAAGAAGGAAATGAAAAGAGTCTTCACTCACCATGTTCAGCAACTCAGGACCTTTGACTGAGATGAAATTGAGGCCAGATTCATTGGCAACCGCCTGATGCGAGAGAGAGAGAGAGACACACACACAAAGACCCGTGGTTACCGCCCGCACTCAAGGACGACGAGGTACACAAGGTTAGCATTCTGCAGACATGTGCGCTGGCTTAGTCAGCGGCCAGTCACTTCAGCCATGTCAAAGCACGAGTTGTCTGCTGTTGACGGCGTACAACACGTTCTTGCCATCAGGCCAGATAAACAGCAAAAAACACCTTTCCCATTAAAATGCAAGTCATGCCATAAAAAAACACACATAGGTCAGTCATGAGGCAATGCAAAGATTAACTTTACATCACAGAGTATGAGAGGGTCAATAATGTCAACAAACATTTCTTGTCATTCAAGTCCATGATGGGCAAATGCTGCTGCTGGATGAATCCTGATCATTATCTATATTAAGAACAGGCTCAAGGTTTCCCATGGAAAAGGGGGATGAATGCAGGGTGTGATGGTGGCTTGCAGGTTTAAAATATTTTAAGGAAATAGAAGAATACTGTACTTTTGCCAAAAGGGTCTTCCCACAGCCTGGTGGTCCAGCCAGCATCACCCCTGCTGGGGCACTAAGGCCCAGAGCTTTGAACTGTTCCGGGCTGCGGACAGGAGCCTGCGGACAGGGACACGCACACACACGCACACACACACAAACATACACACACACACACAGTTACTTGCACAGTTTGCCCTTGCTTCAACCCTGCTCGGACAATGCTAGCATTCATCCTGAAATCCATGTAGTGACGACCTGCTGGCCAGCCAATCAGAAATTGAGCCTGCATGTAATGACTAGAAAGGGGGTTGGACTTAGTTTTAACCCATTTCCTGAACAGAAAGCCTAGATGAACTGATAACTGCTGGGTCAAGACACAATAGCTGTCAGGTTACATCTCTTTGTTATTATTACGGTAAACATCTCTTTTACGCGAATCGTCTAACACTTTAAACCAGCTTGAACCTAATTATTCTTCACTCAATACCTTGGCTGAACTTGGCTTGGCTGAAACCCCAAAAGGCAGTGTACTTCTTCATGAAACATGCATTTTTAATTAAAAAAGGTAGAACTTAAGTCAGCTCTTCTCACAAAAAGTTAGGGACATTTGGCCTTTGGCTAAAATTTATGGAAAATGTCAAAAGTCCACACTACAGTGGTATTACATCATGAACGTAGGGCATTTAAGTAGAAGCATGCAATGGTGATATCCTCATGTCAAACAATTTACTGAAACAAAAGCCAACAACAGTAGTGGGTATACAACAACAAAAAATGTTTTTGAATTAAACATGTGAATTGTTAGGTGTCATTTTGATCTCCTGTGTCAAAATGTGAATAGCACGATAAGCAAGACCGCTTAAATACCAATTCTAATTGAACAAAGAACTGTATTGGTCGATTCTTGGATCAAACACCTGTTGTGAATTTTGCCATCAAGCTCCTTTTCAGAGAACAGCAAGATGTGCTGAAAAAAAGTCCTGAAACATGTTGGACATTCGAACGTTTAAAGGTCACATTAAGTTAATCTGTGGAGGTTATAGTGCATTTTAGGTTTATCCTGAAATTTTGCCCAAAATGAATTGAATATGCTGACTATCCCTAACTTTTTGTGAGTAGTGTGTGTATATGTGGAGATACGCACTAGGATGGCCATTAAGGTAATTTGTAAAGGTTATAGTGCATTTTAAGGTCATTCTGAACAGTGCATTTTAGGTTTATCCTGAAATGTCACCCAAAATGAATTGAATACGCTGAATATCCCCAACTGTGTTTTTGAGTAGTGTGCATATATATATGTGGAGAGATACGCACTAGGATGGCCATGGTCAACTCCTCTCGGATGTCCTGCAGGGCGCCCACGTCCTCCCACGTGACGTCGGGCACGGTGGCGAAGCCCTCGCGCTTGGCCGAGGGCTGCACGCTGGCGAGGGAGGCCTCGAAGTCCGACATGAGGATGCACAGGCCCTCCAGCTGCTCCTCCGACAGAGTCTCGTTTCTCTTCATCAGCCAAAGCAGCTGCTGTAGCTCCCCCTGCTGGCCAGAAAGCATATTTCTCAAACAATCATACAAGTGGGATTAAAGTCTGCTGCTCACAGTCATGCAGTGTGCCATCAGTTAATGATATACAGTCACACAGGCACATGTATACTAGCCTGGTAAACCGGCCCCTCGTACTACACTTCATTTCGTAGAAAGGGTCTGGCTGTGCTTCCACTGACATGGTTGTCTTAGGCAGCATTTTAACTGACCAATCAGCAAACAGAGGAAGTGTTTGTGAGCGATGACGTCAACTTTGTGTGCTACATTTGAATTGTAGTGCATAGGCAGGCCTATAGCCAGGCTAACTGCATACATTATGACCAGATGTTAGTGATTGGGTAAAGACAAATCCAATCATTTTAAACTTCAGCAGAGTCTACCCCTTTAGGAAGAAAATGTTTCTCAATACAGCACAGCCAGGCCCTCTGTGCGAAATGAAGTATAGTATGAGGGGCTGGTTTACCAGGCTACATGTAAACATCATAAGCAGTGACACATATATAAACCATACAGGGACATATGTAAACCAACTGTACGCAATCACAAAGTAAAAACTGGGTTCTCCCCGTCACCTGTTCACATATAGCTGTGGTTGTTGCCGTCTGAGTCTCCATAGGTTGGCACTGGCTAGTCTGCTCCAGGTCTTCCACAGCACTTCCACTGGTGGTCGGACCATGCTGGGACTGGGACTGGGCCTCTGAGTGTCCAGTCTGCTGCTGCTGGGCATCAGGTGTTTCTGTGGCTGGCAGGACAGCCTGCTCCTCCACCGAGGTGAGGACCCTCTCCTGCAGCTCCAGGAGGACGCGGTTGACGGCGCTCATGGCGGCCTCCCGGCACAGTGCCATCAGGTCGGCGCCCACGTAGCCCGGGGTGAGCCGTGCCAGCTGCTGGTAGTTGAAGTCCTCGGGCAGCCTCAGCTTGCGACACAGTGTCTTCAGAATCCTGAGGGGAAAAAAAAGGTAAACAGCACAAATGTCAGCTTTTGACCCCTACAAAAACAAAGGATGTTTTATTACTCTTTATTTTACTGTCCCTGTTAATCAATTAGCTACAGTGTAACAAAGTGTGTAACAATATGCAACATTATGTAGCATAGGGTTAGTATTAGGTATGTACAGTGTAAGTACATGTTATTATATGTTGTTACATAGATACACTATATAGGGAACTCTAAATTAAAGTGTTTCCAGATGTTTAAACTGCAGGGGTCTCTATCCAAACAACAAGAACAGTATATAGTGGCATAGTTATAGTGGCACTAATTTATATACAATTACACAATCAACAGAAAAAAAACAAGGGAAACCACTAAAACACACAGTATGCTTAATTTCACTATTTATAACTTTAGCGGTCTACTTAAAGGAGAACTTCCATGATCGTTATTTTTATTCATATTTCTGTGTTGCCACTATGGTTGAATGCATTGTGCGTCATTTATGTGAAAAATTATGTCCTAGATCTCTTGTTTGACACTGTTTTCTGTAAGCTATAACAGGTCTAGTGGTTGAACGACTGGCTTTTCCGGTGTGCCTTGTGAATATCCATGACGTGTCAATAAGGCACTTCTGATTGGGCAAATTCGCTGTCTTTTGCTCACCTAGCTTCTGTCCACCAATCCTTTGGGATGTGGGCTTGCCATACATGGCTCTGGGCGGGGCTTACGACCTAGTGACGTAGATAGGTTTAGCATGCTCTGATCCGCTCGTTTTGGTTAGCTCGACCATTCAATGACCAGTAAAACCATGAGGGTCGAATTTCACGTTTTGGAATGCTGCGTGCATACAGTAGCGGTTTTAGGCACGGGCGAACCGGGCAGCCGCCCGGGGCGCCATTTCGTGGGGGGCGCCACGAGCGCTTGGGGAAAAAAATAAAATAAAAAGCTCCGTTTGTCATATCGCTGCAATCGGCACATTGGCGCCCCCTGTAATGCTGCAATCGGCACAATGGCGAACTGCAGGCGCCCTTGCTTGCTGAGAAGGTGGCATGCACAGAAGCAGCGTGTCTCTCTGTCTCGGGGGCAGTGCCGTAGCTCCGCACACGCACATAACGCAGAGTGCGTAGGGCACCAAGTGCTTGTGGGGGCACCACCAAAAAAATTGGCTCGTGAAAAAATCATCACAATAGGCTAGGTACGTGCTAGTAAGGATATTTTAAAAATGTGCAAAGCATGTTAATATTTATTTTAAGCAATACAAAAGCAACATAGGTCAATTTGCTCCTCTCCTCCATTCTCCTCCTGGTGCCCCCCCCCCCCCCCCCCTTTCAGTGGTCTGGTCGATTATTGCTCAGTCTTAGTTTAAGTTTGGCAGACAAATGTTTGGACAGGGCCTTGAAAAGATATCTATCTAAAGTCGGGAGCGGAAAAAAGAATAGAAAGCGAGATGAATCTCACGCTTGCAGATAAGACAGTGTTTTAAATAAATAAATCATAATAATAAAAAGTTCATTTTGTAGCCCTTGCTCCTTACCGTCAACAAACTTTGTAACGTTAGCTCCCAGGCTACTAGCAATGTTCAGACTGTGTTAACAAGTGTTGCAAATGATTAAAGTTGTAAATGATTGATGCTGGCTAGCTAGTTTAGGTTGTGGATATAAATATGGATATGGATATTTGAAAGCAATTCATCATGGTCACTCGACTGTTTTCAGTTAACGTTCGGATAAGACTAGCACTTTCTTCCTTAGGTTGCTAGCTAGCTATGCTGCGGTTGCCCTCAGTCACAAGTAATAGTTCTCGTCGGTTTGCAGGTTCATAGGCCAAGGGCAACATCTGCTGGTGAAACTAATATGAAAAGAAACAATCTTACTGTTACGTAGATTTTCCGTCTTCGTATTTATTTCAAACTCTGTACACAATGTTTTTGTTCTCCCATATGAAACCTTTATAAATGTAAAATAGAGTGAATTTTAAATGTACCAGTGATTTACACGTAGGCCTACATAAACCTAATTTATATGCAGTTTTTTGTACTAAGTTCAAAACTGTATTTCAGTAGAATTCCTATATATTTTGTCTTTTAATTCTGAATGTAGAGCCGTCTGCAGTCATTGCACAAATCTTTGTTTAATAATAACGGTTGTGGTATTTATTTAATGTTTGGTGTATTTGTTTGGGGGGGGGGTGCTGAGAGGTGGTCTCGCCCGGGGCGTAAAACACTATAGAACCGCCACTGCGTGCATATACTGCTTGTTGTGACCCACCACATTGTAAATAGAGCTACTGAAAGTGTTTTTTGACAGAAGGACCCCTTTAAAAAGATAAACATATTTAAATGGGCAGATATTAGGGTCATAGTAGGAGGTGCTGTAAAATAAATGGATGAAATTGCAATCATGTGCTCCTAAACAACTGATAAGAGTGATTTCTAAAGATCACAGTTACTGTCTTTGTTAAGTACTAAACTTTTTTAAAACTTTGAATACTGTTAACATACCGAACAACAAACTAAAGGGACAAACTGGGATAGCATCTGCTGTCTGCTTTAAAATAAACAAACAAAAAAACATATTACTGACCTGAGGCGTGCACCCTCATCTGGGATGCCCAGGCAGATCTCTCGGTCAAAGCGGCCTGCCCGGCGAAGCGCTGGGTCCAAAGAGTCTGGACGATTCGTGGCTCCAATCACCAGAACCTGCGCAGGAACACTCAGAGAATTTAAGTCTGGAGAACAGACAGACAGACAGACAGACAGATAAAAAGAGAGAGACTGTTTAAATGTCATGTTTTAAAGCCCAAAGTTCCGTTTTATCCTACAGAAACACACCAACTTTACTCACCATCCATGCAGGTCAACAGCTGAGCGACTATCCTCCTCTCCATATCTTTGGAGGCCACCTCTCTTCTTGGCGTGATGGCGTCAATCTCATCGATAAACAAGATGCATGGGGCACTCTTCTACAAAACCCAAACACAATTTAAAGAAGATTTAAAAAAGGGTTAAGAAGGAATAAGTTGGAATGTCTTGGCTACTTGAAATAAATCAAAGCTAGGATGTATCTAGAAGCTAGGTAGGTATTAGATACAAGATAGATGGGCTTTAAACCTATTTTCATTGGTTTTCATTGGGTCAAGATGTTCAGATACTGATATTGAATGCATTTGACCATTATCTACTCTATTAAAAAAAAATCATTAGATAGGACTAGTTGTGCCTCTCACCACAGCCAGCTCAAACAGCTCCCTCAGCTTCTGCTCAGACTCCCCTGAGACACCAGACACCAGTTCTGGGGCCGACACCTTCAGCATGGGAAGCTCCATCTCCTGTGTGGTGGAAAATAAAGAAGCGATAAACAGGGACGCCACACGGTCAGAATTAGACACAGACTACCCCAACAAAGCCTCATCCTGTCAAAGTCTCGGTCATGCAAAATTACGGAAACAGGCCAAAATCTGATTAAATCAGCAAATGCATGACACTGAACAGGTGGTTGAATTTGTTTTGGTGTGTGCGCACGTCACTGTGTGTTTGTGTGTGCGTGTAACCATGTCTTGGAGACCATGGTTGGTTCCTTACCCCTGCTACAGCCTGTGCCAGCAGGGTCTTCCCACAGCCTGGGGGTCCATGGAGAAGGAAGCCTCGTGGGGGCACCACCCCCAGCTGCTGGTACACTTCAGGGTGACGCATATGGATGAGCAGCTTACAGACTTCCTAAGAAGATGAGAGCAAAAGTCACAACATTTCAGTGAAGTGTTTGGCATTTTGATTAGCTATTATTCAGAAATACAGGCGCTGGATATATAATTAGAATATCATAGAAAAAGTTGATTTATTTCAGTAATTCCATTCAAAAGTGAAACTTGTATAATGTATACAATAATTTTACACAGACAGACATATTTCAAGTGTTTATTTCTTTTAATATTATTTTAATTCAATAATGACTATAACTGACCTAATGCCAAACCTAATGAAAACCCCAAATTAAGTATCTCAGAAAATTAGAATATTGTGGAAAGGTTTAATATTGAAGACACCTGGTGCCACACTCTAATCAGCTAATTAACTCAAAACACCTGCAAAGGCCTTTAAATGTTCTCTCAGTCTAGTTCTGTAGGCTACACAATCATGTGGAAGACTGCTGACCTGACAGTTATCCAAAAGACGACCACTGACAAGGAGAGCAACACACAAAAGGTCATTGCTAAAGAAGCTGGCTGTATACAGAGCTCTCTGTCCGTTACTGTTACTGCAGTAATTCAGACAAAAGGAGCCCCAACTAAGTATTGAGTGTTTTACATGCTTATACTTTTCATGTTCATACTTTTCAGTTGGCCAACATTTCTAGAAATCTTTTTTTGTCTTAAGTAATATTCTAATTTTCTGAGATACTGAATTTGGGATTTGGGATATAATGATCAATATTAAAGAAATAAACGTCTGAAATAGATCAGTCTGTGTATAATAAATGAATATAATATACAAGTCTCACTTTATAAACTACTGATATAAATCAATTTTGTCATGATATTGTAATTATATGACCAGCTCCTATATTGCACACGTTTTGTTTTTCTGGAAGCCACATTACTGGTGAGCGGCTGTACACATACTAGAAAATACTACATGTAAAGTAACACAGACCTTGATTTTAAGAGAAATGTCTTAAAAAGATGATCCCCAACATTTGCATCTGCAACGTCCAGACACAGACTACAAAATAATGCACACCGGTAGCTACAAAGCTACAAGAGACATGTTTTTTTTCTTATGTCAAAAGGAAGCTTAAATAAAAAATGAAAAAATGGAAAGACAATGGGAGAAAAGTACCGTCAAAGTCTCTTCATTACCACCAACATCCTCAAATTTGACTGTTGAGTGCTGCAGTTCCAGGGCCTTGGTTTTCGCTGGAATGCACACATGTGGAAAGAAAGACTAACTTTACCTCAGACAAAATAACACAGTTGCTGTTATCTTGAACAAACATTTTCTTCTGAAGGGAGTACCTTTTTTCGCCAATATCTGGGCCTCTATATCTGCATCATTTTCTTGGGATTGTTCTTGCTTTCTTCTTTTTGATTTCTTTAAGCTGCCCTTTTTCTTCTTTTCTGGCTCCAGCATAGAGACATCTGTCTTTTTCTGCAGTTACCAAACAACAAAAGTGGGGAGAGGAAATATAACTAATGCAACCACCGTGATATGCATATGAAGCACATTACTGTTGACTGTCATTCATACAGGGTGGGGCAAAATGCAGGACACATGTTAAGATATAAGCTTTTAAAAAGTGTCCCATATTTTTGACCCACCCTGTATATAATGACACTGGGATGCAAAAAAACGTACATACATTTGTGGATGGGCTGCTAGGCTCATCATCACACAAGTCTATCAGAATATTATCTGGCTCCAAACGCCCCCTCTTGTCAATAAACCAGCCTCCACCTGACACCGCGGTGCCTTGGCTTTGGGTGGTGGAGGTGCTGCTTGCGCCCCCTGTGGGCTGGTCTTTGGTCCCCTGAGGCCGTGCTGGGCTCTGTGGCTGGTCTTTGGTGGACGCTGCATTCTCATCGGGGATCCCTTTCCGGTACAGCGACATCAAGGAGTTGTTCATGTGATTTGTGTGCTGCGGGGGATCGGCGAGTAACATCCGTTTAGATTACGATCATAAATTCAGCTTTTAAGTTTTCATTGACTAGTTTGATATAGTGTCATTTTAGCAACGTTTCTAAAGTGGGCTTTGTATGCTTTTTCAACTTTGTGTAGTGTGACATATACCTTTTGTGCCTTTACTTGATAGGACAGGTAAGATCAGACAAAAAAGTGAGTAGGAGAGAGATGAAGTAGGGGTGGGAAATGACCCTGCCAGATTCAAACCTGGGTCCCCACTGGCACTAGCTTTTTCACGATACAGGTGTTCTAACCACTGCCTCACAACACCCCGCAAGTCATACACCTTTTGGAGCCAGTTTGAAAGGTTTCATGAGGTCCAAGTACATGCCTGAGGCTGTAAACATTTCCCATATAAGGCACTTTTCTAATGTTGGCTTCTGCAAACATAAATAACCCAAACCACTCATAAAAATTTTGAACAGTAAAAAATGAGCATTAGGAAACAGCAATGTACCTGGTGCTCAGGAATGTCGTCTTCACTATCGGTAGTGTCATCTGTTACACTGCTGCCATCCCTGTGAGATTAAGACCAGCAAAAATGTCTTCTATTGAACAGCAGTCCAGTGAAAGAAAGTATAACAACAAATGTGATCTTCTGAACTGAATCAACGTGGGTGACACTGTGGTCAATAGTCTTACTGGAGTATGGACATGTGAGTGTAAGATTATGTTTGGGTGAAATGAACATCTTACTCTTACCCTTCGTCCTCTTTTAGTCTGGCCCGTTTTGCCAGATGTTTGTCTTCCAGAGTTGTGATGTCAGACTCTTTACTTATCACATCGTAGACTGGCAAAGACAGAGCAACCCCTTGAGTGAGCATTACGATTAGCATTATGAATTACGATTAATTCAAACAGTTTCTCTTCTCCCGTGAGTAACTTACCTTTCTCCACTTGTATTCTGAAGGCTGTTCTATTTCTTCGCCCATAGTCGAATCTATTGAGCAGCAAATACAACCATAATAAAATTCAGTATTAGGTGGGGGGGGGGGGGCAACAATGTTACTAGCACACTGACGCACAAGCTCTTCCATAAAAAGTCACTCACCTATACAATTTCTGAAGATCTGTAGCCAATGCACTCAGGTCCACATACTCACTCTTCTTGGATTTCAAGTACTAAAGGGCAAATGCATAACACAACGTTGGTGATCTACATCCTCTGTGAATTCCGTAAACAACTGACAAACAAATCTTTCACACTGTTTTAATTAGGATGCGCGACTATAACGTTTGTGCTGTATGCTGTATGGACGTAGCATTTTTCACGCATCCCACAATATTTACTGCATATTACCTGCTCAACTCTCTGTTTCAGCTTGTAGTCAATGCCCATGATGATTTTCTTTGTCTAATGTCCCATGCCGTTTTTATTCCAGAAGAGACAACGTTCAACAAGTTATGTGATGTTCACTCATACACACTACAAAAGTGTGTTAATAGCTAGCTGGCTAGCTGATTAATTGCAGCTTTCTTTATAAAAAATATGCCACAGTCACTCATGTAGGAAAATGTATGAACGGAAAGCAAAGTCTTTATATTGCGAAACAGTCTAACTTCATGGTGTGGTCAAATCAGGCTGATTATTTATTGAAAAGACAGATAATATGGTCAAATAAGTGCACACTACACGCTCGCTGGCACATTTCTTGAGGACCTCTTCCCGTTTGTACCACGTGAATATGGGCCCTACAGTCCGGGGCTGTTCACTGTACTGCCTGATTTTATATGAGAAGGTACCAAAATATTCAGACAAATTTTCTTTCTCCCACCTCTACCTTTGAGCACATGTTTCAGCTAAAATGTAGGCATAAAAATGTAAGTAAATGTTGAACGCACTTGCATGTTACCTTATTCAAACAGTAGTAAGAAGAATGTATTTATTGTACGAATCTGTTATATTAATATGAATATATTAATAAATATTTTGATACTGATATACGGCGCTTTTGTGTGTGTGTGTGTGTGTGTGTGTGTGTTGTTTTTGCAATTTAGTTTATGGCTAATTTTAACACATAAAATGAACTCACATTAAAGATTTCACAATTAATGATCAATAATACGCATTTGTGAATGTGTCAATATGAAGTTTAGGTGTTCTGGCTAAAAATCTTTATTGCATAACAAGGTTTTCCACCTCAGCTGTGTTTGAAGGACTCTGTCTCAGCCAAAAATGCTTACCTGCCTAAGCTGCTTTGAGACAGGACCTGTATATCCAATAGTCACTTTCATCTGAGAATGTCTGCATGACCACCCCTGCCCTCCAGTTCAGAGATTGTGTCTTTACTACTGCTCCCTATTATCTAATCTAACTTCGTGATATAATCTTTGGATTTACACTTGACATTAGTTTATCTTCGCCATCTTTTAATTCGGGGAATGGGTGTTGTTACTGGAAAATTAGTACCGTGTCAGTGTGTTTACGTCTGATTTCTTTTTTTCTACACACGTTCCGAGCACTGACACTAGGTGGCGAGCTTTTTCCGCACCCGTGTGAGGATTTGACGTGTCCCTTTCACTTCCTGCTTCCTATCCATTCCACTGTCTGTTTTGAGGATTGTGTGGCTGCCGAAATCGGTTGCATCCTGCTAACAGACAGTATGGACTACAAATGACAGAGTTCTGAATACTGTTTTATGCCAACGTTTTGATACAAATGCCAAATATCTGATCGAAACAATTTGTTTAAATGTAAGTAGTCGGGAAAACCGCTAGCACGACATCAACGATGCAGTTCTCTCCCACCAACGGAGATTTTACCTTCGTCTCATCGGCTGACGCTGAAGGTAATGTTACTGTAAGGCCCTTAATTTTAGGCTGTCAGTTCAGTGTCATCTCTCTAGTTTATCCAGCGTATTTAGCGAGGTCAGAGGTGTGTGTACTTATTTAAAAGACTATTAGTTTGAAGTTAGTTGTGGCTGCAAATTTGACAGCCGAGATTACACTCAAAGCTAACGTTAGCTCGCTAGCTTTTTCTGACGCAAGTTAGCAGTAGAGCTGTGGCTAATTTTGTGACTCATAGTACTATCAGGTTAACCAGGATATGATCATTTTTAAGCGTTTTACATTATCATTAGCATTCGTCATTAACTGGCAATTTGTGTCATCTTAGTCCGCTGTATTTATTTTCATATGGTTGTTTAAGCAGCTAACATCGGTGCTGATGCTGAAACTTGGTCTACGAACTTTTGTTTGTGCATATTTGCGCTTTAGTAGAAATAAAACTTCCTTGATTAATATCCAGTATTTTGTCATCTTTCTTTCTTTGCATTATGCAAATGTAATGTCATGCGAATACTACATGGATGAAATGTATGCATTTTTTTTTATCTTCAGAGCTTAGTGGTACAATTGATGCTCCAGATATTAAGCTAAATATGGGCAGTGATGCAAAAGATGCATATGCCACGACCTTTCTGAGACAACGAGGGTACGGCTGGCTTCTGGAAGTCGAAGAGGAAGAGTCAGAAGACACTAAACCCCTTCTGTAAGTGTGAAGACGCTCAATCTATGTTCTATCTTTTTTTTTTTTTTAGGTAAATGTTTATAGAAAACCCCTTAGTGGAAATCCTGCCACTTGGTTAGAGGCCACTTGGTCTTCTTGCCAATGCCCATGACAATTATGACTTGACACTATTTTGTTTCCAATATTTTGTAGTGAGGAGCTTGACATTGACTTGAAGGATATATACTACAAAATTCGCTGTGTGCTGATGCCAATGCCCTCTCTGGGCTTCAACCGACAAGTTGTGCGAGATAATCCAGACTTTTGGGGACCTCTGGCAGTGGTGTTACTGTTTTCCATGATATCAATTTATGGCCAGTTCAGGGTAAGTTTATATTTGTTTTATGTATACTAAGGTTTAGTATGGTTTTTTGGCTACACTGTGAAATTATTGGTTATAAGGTTACCCACAAACTTCACTGTCAAATAGGAAACTTATCAAACGTGTTTTGTGTTTGTATAAGTCATTTCTAAACAGGTACCATGTATTGATTATACTTGTTGCCTTACAGGCTACACATGCAATGTTTAGAAGGTTTTGTGTTGTACACTGTTTATAAATCATTATGTTAAGCATTTCAAGGGAAAACATGTCAATAAAGCAGTTTTTCATATAATGTGCAGACATTATTCATATCCAAACTGTAAGTTTAATAAATGTGTTACAAAATGTAAGACTCATGAAATCCATTTTCACTAGGTTGTCTCTTGGATCATCACAATTTGGATATTTGGATCATTGACTATTTTTCTGCTAGCAAGAGTCCTTGGTGGAGAGGTAAATGTCAGCCCTTTGTTGTCAGCAATGTTAAATTGAAGTCGATTCATTTCAAAAATACTTCACATTGATGATTGTGTTTTGGCAGGTTTCTTATGGACAGGTTCTTGGAGTGATTGGATACTCACTGTTGCCACTCATCGTCATAGCCCCTTTGCTGTTGGTTATTGGGGGATTTGATATTGTTTCGACACTAGTAAAGGTGGGTTTTTTGAATCCATACCTGACCCCAGCAATCAGACTCTCCAAAATAAACCTGAACTCTGTTTGTCTTTGAAAAAAGGAGAGTTGTTTACATTTGACTAAAATGTTAATATGGTTATTAGCTGTCACATGGTGTTATGGCCACAAATCACACTGCTATCAACATGTCTTTAGTTTTTTTTTCTTCTTTCTTCCCCTCAGCTTTTTGGTGTATTCTGGGCCGCCTACAGTGCTGCTTCTCTTCTTGTTGGAGATGAGTTTAAAACAAAGAAGCCTCTTCTCATCTATCCCATATTCCTCCTGTATATTTACTTCCTATCCCTGTACACTGGTGTCTGATGAGACACTGTAAATGGACATTCTCTTGTAGCACCATGAAAAGCGGTGGATAGGCCTAGAAGAATATGAAGTCCACCAGATCGATGGGCAGTGGATTTTTTTTCTTTTACTTCCTTTTTTTTAAAATAAATAAGATTATTGTTTTTATTACCCTGTGGACAGACTTGGAAATAGGGGACGGACGTTTATTTGATGCCATGGTGTTTAAACTCATGCTATTTTTTTTCACTAAATAAAACACCATTGCATTTTATTGTGTAAACCTTTTAGATCTGTATTTTTTCTATGAGTGGAGCATTGGGAGCATCAGGATGTGCAAAAAAAAAAACTGCCCCAGGGGACACTGGGAGGTCGGTTCATCAAGCCTTGTAGTTTATTTTCTTTTTAAATATATATTGGTATGTTCCTCTGAATCGGTCAAGCAGACATGACAAGAAATTTCATTTATCTTACTTTGCTCTTTGGGGAGGGGATAGTATTTATGTGACTTACGTTCCAAAATTAAATTCCAGTCTGGATTAGTAAACTGGAAGACGGTAGATATGTAATAAAACAATGTCTGCTAATTGAGGGTGCCTTTCTAGTCATTTTCTATGGATGCCAGATGGTTTTTGTGCACTAACATACATTTAGACGAATGGCAGCCAAAATGTAATCTTCATTGTATAACATGGAATTCCATAATTTTTTATTCACAGTGGTCCATGTCAGAACAGCATTACAAGCCTGTCGAGAAAACACGCTAGAAAGTGATGTAAATTGTGTACAGTAGAAGTATATGTCACTCAGATTAAATGATAATTATGCAAATGTTCTTGAGAGTTCTGCCCATAATGCTGTCTTTTAGTGAATTCTTTTTGAATTAGTTTAAACAAATAATAGAACAGGTTGCCTATATTTTTGGAATTTGGTATTTCGGTGCTCAGTCATAGAGCAACACAGGTGAGATGTGATATTCCTGACTTGAGCTTATGTTCTGGTAATGATTGGCCTCCAAGTTAGTGAGGCTGTACTGCTTTACAAATGTCATGTTTTATTCTAACATAATCCTTTTGAGGTATAATTAAAGGTATGTATAGCCACACTCTTCAACGATATATTTTTGGATGTAATAGTTTAGTGCTTACCATTGACTGTATATAAGATAATAATATACAGTCTATGGTGTTTACCTTTTTAAACTAAGGAACCCACAAGGGTTTCCATAACCTGTTTACACGTTAGCCGCAATTTTAGGACGGGTGCAAAGCACAGTTAGCTTCACTTTAATAAAACACGTAATTGGACTTCAATTTAATATTTTCATGGGCGCCAGGTATTCACTGCTCGTTTACCATTTTTTAATGCTTTTGATTCTTTCAATTTTGCTTAGAATGTTTTGATGGCGTTAATACAACGCCTACTGAAGAAGTTCGAGTAGAATACTCCCCGCCTCCACCTGTGCAGCCGTTCATTCCGTTGACGGGCTCTGGCTCTGGTCGTACAATCATGACCAACAATGCACAGTGTCCCATCGTCTTCATGCCGTTGTAGACAATGGAGTGCCCCTAGCGGTATGGCGTGAGCTACTGTATTTCTTACGCTAATCCCGTTCACCTAACTAAAATCAATTGAAGTGCGCCCGTAGGTTTCCTAGTGTCGATGGTGAATAGTTACTGGCTGCGGCAACGGGAGAGGAGGAGCAGAAGCCGCGGAAGAAGAGAGCTAGCAGTGGTAGCTAGTACAGCGGAGGTTTGGGATTCGGATTTTACCTTTTTACTCTGACTTGCACATACACAGCTCCCTAAAACAGAGCGGGGTTGGGAAAATAAAGTGAAAATGGCGGCCGCGGCCTCGCCGGGCTCCTGCTCGTCCACCTCCTCAGACTGGGTTGTACTGAGAGACGGTTGCCTGCGTTGCGACGAGGAGGGCCTGCGAAGCCTCTCCTACCATCCGGCCCTCAACGCTATCCTGGCCGTCACCAGCCGGGGAAGTATCAAAGTAATCGACGGCACCTCTGGTGCTATACTGCAGGCATCAGCTTTGCACGGTAAGTTTCAGATGTACTGCTGGTAGAAAAGAACTGCTTGTTATATTGTCAAAACGCGTTCAAGTTTCTCGACAAGTCAAGATATTTTTAGGCCTGCTAGCTACGGTTGATTTGTCTGATAATCAACTCTTGCCGAAAATAGCGTTGAATTTTGCTACTTAGCTAATGTCTGACAAGCTATTTGTGTTTTAAACTAGTAACTCTTTTCATGGGTATGTTTTTATTTGTGTGTCATGGGCGGAATCCGACTTCACTTGCTCATGGTTTGGGTCGGTGAAGCCTACTGCTAACTGCCATTAGCATGCTGCTATCTGATTGACCAGTGTTAGCTAGCGTTAGCTGTACGTAAATGGTGAAAAGCTAACCTAGCGAGCCAGCTAGTCACCTGTATGTGGGCTAACCAGCAACGAGTCCGACCGCACTTACTGCCAAACGCCATAATCCTACAGAGTCCAGAGTCCAATGATTTCACAGCTTACCCAAGATGAATTTTATTCGCATTTCAAATGCTCACATATTCAGCAAGACAATGCTACACTAATGTGGACCTTGAACATTGTCAAAGGCGTTGTTTTCTGACAAGGCAATGATGGCTGGCTAGCAAGGTTAGCTGCCTTGATCCTGAAGTAACGTTAACATAAGTGACATTAGCTGGCGAGTGTTCTTTCATCGTGTTACGTATGTACGACCTGTGACAACATAACAAACCGATATCCTTGAGAGTCATAGCTGGGTGAAGGAGCACACTGAATATCTTAACCTAGGAGGGCAGTTAACTGTAGCATAACACCTCTTGACGAATATTTAGCGTTGTATAACGTCAGGTAAATCCTTCAATTCCGTGGATTACTCGCAGGTATCCATTCCAAGTGTAAACGAGTAGAATTTATGGTAATTTGCGGGTTAGCTGGTAAGGTAAAGACACCTAGTCAGCTGTTTGTTAGGCTAACTACTCTTTTGTGGTTGAACGTGGAGACAGACCTTCATGTCGGCCTTCTCAGTTGTGACAACTAGCTAGTGTTACCTGAGAGTCAAGTAAGTTGTTTGTGGTATAAGGTTGTAGCACTACCAGGATTCGCTGTTTTCTGGCGAAAACCCAGTAAAGTTAATCTTAGATTTGAAATGCAACGTTCTGATGTGTCGCCTTGTCTTGATAGAGCAGCATGTCAAAAACAATAATAAACAGCGATGTCACGCTTCTGTGCCGTAGAACCTATGCAAAACGAAAACGAGTATTTGCGTTGCTATTATTAAAACGACTTTGTGGCTGAAGTCTAAGATTGATTTGCAGTAAGTTTAGTTTTGTTTTCTAAGACAATTTGCTGCCTTCCAGCTCCTTGCCGCCTTAAGTCCACTGATTATACCCTTCATCAGCTTGACCGTTTAATTTGTACGCTATCATTTCCCCAAGCCTGGAGTAGGTGCTGTGAAATTGCAATGGCGCTCCTTGAAAATGCATTGTGTCATTCATACGTGCTTTATACCACATTTTGTGAGAGGATGTCAACAATTTGGTTGTCCAATCCAATCTTTTGGACAGAACAGTTCAACACATGCGTTAGCCAGAAAAGCATTAGAATAGTGGTGGTTTTTCATCGTCTATCTTTGCTTGTTGTCATTATTGCTGGCCGTCCTTAATGTACCAGATGTCTTTTCAACGTGGCAGTCTTGTTTTTATTTTGGTCATTGTGATCACATGTACTGTGCCAAAATATTTTACATGGACTGATCAGTTTCTCAGTTTTTTTTTTTTGTTTATTAAAAATTAAAGATTTTCCTCAGTGACCACAAAAACAAAAAATTGCTATGAACTAAATGCCCCCCTACACACACCCATACACACACACACTCTTAAAATGTTTAATTTTTGGCTAAAGAAGTTTTTGATGTGCATTCAAAGTGTCCTGCATTTGCTTTATACAAGGTGCACATGTTCTAATATGTGTGCCGTGTTTATTTTCCGTTACCTGTGTTATTGATGTTGAAATGCTGAAGTTCTTATCTTGTGTACTATAGCTGTTAAATGACTACATGACTTGCATAGATTTTTATTGTCCTGCTTTTTGTGGCTCTTCGCTTGCTTAAAATGTAAATTTGACTGTTAAAAATACTTTTTTTTGTACTAAAATCCCCACACACTCTCTCTCAAAAAAACTGGCAATCATGTGCTGTTGATCAATCTATAGATCAATTCTAAGTCAGAACCTACAGTTGTAACTTAAACTTAGCCCTACACACACACACACAAACACACGCACACACACACACACACACCAACATCTCATCACCAGAATTTGAACTATGTTGATAAGCTAGCCTTTAATTGTAAGTAATTGTAACTGTAATTGTTGCTCAAAATAGTGTCTTTTTTTTTAGCTGTCAGTCAGTAATGTAACGTTCCATAGTTGCTACTTCTCGGTGAAAAACCCTGCTCTCAATGTCTTCTCTTGCATAGTTTTTGTAAAACCAGCTATTCGGTTTACAGCTGCAGTGCATTCCATATCATTGCTTCAAATAAATTTACCACAGAAGTTTGTGATTGAATGAACATTTGACCAATCAAGGAATGTATTTCATGTGCAATGTCAGTGTCAGGAACGCAACTCTAAATACTCACTGACATGCATCAAACTTTAACCTGACCATTACTCCTTATGTAAACACATGGTATGCTGTTTAAGCATCAAGGTAGTTTGATTCTGTTTGGCTTATTGTTATTGATACAGTGTGAACAACATTACATTGATACATTGCATTACTTGTGTCAGAAACATGGAAAAAATACAGGCTTTATCATACACACATGAAACTCAGAAAGTCTGGAAGTCAGTTATCGGGTGTTTGAAAGGCCTAAAGTGTGCTTGAAATGTGAGATCACTGCAGCATACAGTGGTGACCAGTTGTAGCTGCAGCAAGTGAAAGGAAGCGATTTGATGGTGTGCTTTGTTCGGTACTGGCTCTTCCTTGCTTGCTTGAAATTTCCTCCACATCTGTGTTTCCCAGGTGACTACTTGTAGCAAATAACTATTCGCGGTGCCACTGAAAAGATGCTGTTTCAAATGGATAGCACCATATCAGTGATTTATGTTCTATACGTAGGCCATGATTAAAAATATGATGGTATGTTTTTCAATTCAAATCCTATTATCACTAGAGGGACAACACATTTGGCACTCTGTCTGTTTCTCGATCAAATGATAAATACAGAGACAGTCACCTGACTGTAATCTTTCAGATGCATCATGACTTTACATATCACTTCAATAGGTTTTTTTCCAGAAAAAAATCTATTGAAGACAGAGATCTGGGCCTTGTAACTTGAAGGGCTTGTATGCTGCCTGTAGACCTTACACATGTCATAAGCATATCGTAAATAAATACACATGTAACTCAAATGATTCAGGAGTTCTAAAGGCTGATTCTTAAAATGTCAGAAATATATCGTTCTGAAACTTTGTGATTGTCGGTATTGTCACTGCCTTGAGGTGATTTTTTTTTTTATTGTTTACCTTCGGAACGTTAACATGGGAAATCCCATTGATGACATAAAAAAGGGGTGGAATTAAACTGCTTTGCAGAGGTCTGTGGTATCCGAGTGCTTTTCTAGTTCAAGGTTTTATTCATTTTTGGTACACAATGCATTGGGTGTTTTCAGTGTTGAGCGTTTAATATTAGCCCTCATCAAAACAATGACAAAATTGACGTAATCATATAGCAATGAAACTCAACCTGAAGTCTGTCATGCACAAGCTTGCTTTAAATGAGTTAAATGATTGGTTGATGAGTGACTGACGTGTCTGCTGACAAGGAGGCATGTGACCCATTGCTACAAGTTAAATATATGCATCATGCTAACCAACTAGCCTTGTTTTCTGTGTGACATGTTTCTGGTGGCAGGGGCTTACAACCCTGACAAGTTTCTGCATTTAATAGGAATAAAACATTTTTCCAGAAAATTGCACTTCCAATTTTGCAAAATGCTGAAGACAGATAGACAGGCAAACACAGAAAACATCAAATCAAAACATGCCTCCAGCTTTAGTACCCATGTCTTGTCAGTTGTGAAATTGTAAGCGGTGTTTAAAACACAAGATGATTAACTTAAGGCATATTTACTCTGCACAGACATCAAAATGTATACCGGTACATTTTTCTAAAGTCATGTGCATTTAGGGGTCCTTTTAAGGTTCATGATGATGACCGTAAGTACAAAGAAAGAAAAGGCTTCAATATAAATTCAGGTTTCACAATTAAATTGGAATCGAGGTAGGAGGGATTGTTATGTCTTATGTGGTGATAATGGATGACCGAGCAGAACCGAGGAGAAAAAACTAATTAATTTCTTTGTGCTTGCAATAGGCTCTATCAAAAATGAAGTCTGTCTCTTAGATTGAGATCAGACAAGGCTGCCTTTGCTGTGTGGCTGAATTTTAAGAACAAAACGCACGACCAGTATGAGACTCGGTACCTTATCAGAGAGGCTTATCGTGATGAAATTGCTTTAAAGTGATATCACAGTGAAATGTTTCTGTCTCAAGTTGCTACAGCCTGTGTCCGTATATTGCACAGGTAGATGTGTTTTCTTTTCATTGACACGAATGGAAAAGTCTGCTAAATCTGTCTGTCTAATGCTACTAGCAATGAAGTAAAAAAAGTGTCTGTCATATTTGCTGTGTCTTTGCCAGGCAGAGATCACATCCTGCATAGTCCTGCTGACTCAAAGGGCTGTGGGCAGTTCACAGTGAGATAACATTACGTAATCCAGAGAGCCAGACTGGGGGCAATCAGGATTGTCCTAAATCGAAACAACTGTTGTTTGTTACACACACACACACATATACTTACTTGCACTAAGTTGTTCAGGGGAGTCAAATCAGGTAGCCTGAATGACAAGTGCCATATCTAAAGCATAGAAATATTAAAAAAATATTTAGTCAACTATCGATCACGTACAGAAAATGGAGTATGTGAGTGTGGCCAGCAGATGCATCAGGACAGGAAGAGATCCATCATACTTCCTGAATAGGCTCTGGTGGGAGGGACATGCAAATAGCCTAAATTGTTTTTTTTTTCTAAAGCTTTCCTGAAATAGTTCTGGAACTCTGAAATTTAACCCGACTTTGTGACACACGCTATGATTTTGATGTGTTTTCACGCTTCAGGTGCTGTCTTCCAAGTCTAGAATTTAGAATGACTGTGACCTGTACTCTGGATCACGTGCTCAAGGCCGGTGTAATAACTGTTATTGTCCTCCATGGTTTGCTTCAGTGAACACATGCTGCACTCTGTGGGCCTTGATCCTGTGAAATCATTCTCACAGGAGTAGTACTACAGAAAGGCATTTGTGGCAGGGAATGGTTTAGTTGATGATCACATGATGTGTAAAGTGTTGTGGTGAGGTAGTTAGTAGTAGACATACTTGCCAAGAGAGGGAAAGAGATGAAGGCAAGGTACAATATCTGCTGTCAGTACAATTGTGAGTACTTTACGAAAGGATTCTTTGTCATCGCTGCCTCAGAAATGCATTGACATTATCTGCATTCCTTCCTGTTTTTAACCTTATGTCCTTTTTCGTGACAACAGATTTCAAAGCTAAAGCTACTGGAAGAACTTTTAAGAACTCGTCAAGATGGAACCAAATATGGTTGCTTTGGGGCAGAGAGGGCTAATTATTTGTCTGATTGAATATGTTCTGCCTCAAAAAAATTGCTGGCTGTACAAGGCCTGAGCCCAGTTCGGTCAGGTTGTCTTACCAGTGGTTGATTTATTTGTAAAGAAACTAAGTGTATGACGTCATGCTGTCCATGTCCATTAGATATTGGCCAATGCCTGTACCGACATTGTCAGAAAGCTGTATAAATCACTGCCCAGATGGTAACAAGAGTGTGTGGAAAGCCAATGGTCCTTCTTTTGGTCCTTGTTTTCTTGTGCTTACCATGTAGTGTTATACACATGTCACTCTCAACAACAGCAATGTCTAAAACCCATCGCAGAAAGTGTCATTTTTGTAACATTGCTTTACACCCTCTTATATTTCCACTTCTCTCCTTTGCAGCTAAACCTGGGGGACGTGTGAGGTGTCAGTACTTCCCGGCGGTGGACAAGGTCCTGTTTGTGGACGACTATGCGGTGGGCTGTCGGAAGGACCTGAATGGCATTCTGCTGCTGGACACGGCGCTTCAGGCACCGGTCTCCAAACCGGAGGACAAGGTCCAGCTGGAGC
Source organism: Setipinna tenuifilis (assembly GCA_030347295.1). Lineage (NCBI taxonomy): Eukaryota > Metazoa > Chordata > Actinopteri > Clupeiformes > Engraulidae > Setipinna > Setipinna tenuifilis. The sequence goes on from CM059286.1 coordinate 8,924,389, forward strand.
TGCCCGTCACCGAGGTGAGGTGTCTCCCCCGTGAGGTGTCTCCCATACATACACAAACGCACTCTGAAGAAGACGCAGTGGTGTCGAAACGTCAGTCGTGTTGTTTCTGCACCATTAAAACACTGTAAACGGAGTGCTCTGGTCTTGCTCCTTTTTCCATAATAATACACAAACACACGTTTACCTTACCACCTGCTGACCTCGAATACCCTACAACCCCCCCCACCCCCCATACCTACTGCCCTGCCAAGCCCCCAACACATCCAGCTACCTCTTGCGCTTTTAGTCATAGTTCTTGCCATTCTCATGTATTCATTATTGTATAGAATAAGTCCTTCTGATTCAAGTTGCCACTTAAATCGGAGGCATTTCCTTTTGTCATGACCCAGAAAATAGCTCTTGGCTAAGACAACCTTTGGCTTAGGTCTCATCTCTACCATATCTGTGGCAGGCCAGCATCCCCGTTGCCCAAGTTTGCCATTAAGGCCCTGAAGTCTTAGATCAGAAATCAATAGCGCATTCACATGAGCCGTTGTGACCTAAAAAGCCCCTTCTGAACTGCACTTGGTTTTAGCCAGGAAGTGGTTAAGCTCACTCACTGTTGTTTGGTGACATCAATGCACAGGACAGAGACTCCAGTCTTAATATAGGGATCGCATAACATGTAAAACAAAGGACACAGTGCAGTAATGTAGACAAACTGGTCTACTGTAGGGCCCCCGCGTGAAACAGGGAAATGACCGAGAACAGCCACTCCCAGCCATGTTAGGCGGATACGTGAAGCATTATCTAGGGACGGATGAGCACTAAGAACAAAATTCCGTAAAGGCCAAAGGCTGGAAGAACTGCATTTCACTTGCAGTCAGCTTCAGCCCTAAAATAATTCATGACTGATGTCTTTTTTTTCTTTTTCTTTTCTTCTTTTTTTTTTTTTTACCCTTGTTTTGTTTCCCTCACCTCGTCTCTCTCTCTCTCTCCGTACTCGGTATGCGCACAGCGTCTTTCTCCGGCTGCCTTTCCCCCTGTCCCCCCTCCATATTTATCCGTGGGTCGTGAGTGTGACAACAGCATGTCTCGGTGCCCAGCACTGTTTCGCTGCCCAATTAGTCAGCAGTGCCTTGAGTAATGTTGACATGCGCCGTTCCTCGTCTCGAAAAGCAAAGGCAGCGAGTGGTCGTTCGAATGCAGCAACGTCCTTTGTTGCATAATTCAAATGATTATGCATACAAAAGTGAATGACCTGCTTATTGTTTATTTTAACCGTTTAATGTTGTAAATGTGTTTGCAGTAGGTTATCTAGCCCCAGCTGAAGTTGCAACTAGGAAAGGTCGAACTTCTCTCATCTCACATTTACAATGGTCCAAAATTGGGGGGGGGGGTGTAGTAGTGTCATCTAGATCTGCTGTAAAATGTAGTAGATGCTAGCTTGGTTCAAGCTTTAAAGTAAGTTTTATGGAAATGAGCTTGGTAGTCATGGAAGACAATTACCTTTTTTTTTTTTCGAGTAAGTACAGATTTCAATATTATACCAGACCTGACCCTAACCTATTTATATACAAGATACAAGATGCAGATAACGTGCAACAAAGAAAAAAAAAAAACAGAAGTAGCAGGCGACTAAAAGACTACATGCAGTGCACTTACTGATTGATTTAACACCCAGTATGTAGCCCAGTACAGCATATCCATACCTCCCTGCTAGTTTACATTTTTCTCATGACATGCTGTTCTATAATATCCTTACGTGAGCCACATGAAGGATGGCCTAAATGTCTGTCAGTAACGACCACATGGCCACACTTAGTCTTAGAGTGTTGCAGGCACATGATGAATAATGGCAATGCTTTGTCATTTCCCAGCAAGTATGGCCTCTCAAACTTCATTGGTAATGGTAGAATGAACAAATTGATCACCTCAGTGCTACTTTTTTTGCTCTAGTGCCGTGCACCTTATTTATACCTTGCACCTTATTGATTATTGATATTGATTGAAATATTGAGGTATGCTTGTGTATCTGATTTATTATATTAGTTGTTTTGTTTCAATGTCAGATCTATGTAATTTTTAAAAATCTTTTACTTTAAAGTAACTGTTATGTCCTGTTTTCTACACTCTGTGCATTTGTTGGCTTGCTATGAACGATACCTCACTGTACTTTTTTAGTGACCGTAAAGACTTTTAACTATTTATCTCGAAAGTGTGTCAAATGGGGTCACTGACACTCACATGCTTAGTCTCAAGGCACCCCACCCCACCACCACCCCCATCACCCCACCTTGCAGGAGTTACTTTCTGCAGCGTAGCACGTGAGAGAGATCCTAGTCGGTCCCCGTCTCGTAACCTTTGAACACGGCCCGTGCCCTGACAGACACGCTACCCTCTCACACGTCGCCCTAGCCAGCAGAAGACGTTTGATCTTGTGAGCCTGCAGTCAAAGGGTGCTGTGCTTGCTCCTTGTGTGTGTCTGTGTACGCGTGTGTGCTTGCATGTGTGTGTACAACACAGCAGAGCTGTTAAGATCAGACACGTGGCCTGGTTAATGTGTCATCAATCCTAAACACCTTGGGGTTTTTTTTTTTTACCCTCCTTCCTCAAGTTAATTTATATTTGAAAGGGACTCCATGACCGTATACAGTTATTGGAGAGACTTAACCTTTGGCTTCTAGGTGTAAGTAACAGTGACATTGATTAGGCTTTTATCTATATTGCTTATTGCTGAGTAGGCGGTTTTTCGATTGGTGTTCTAATCTGTTGCCAAACAATATTGCTTCAGCTGTCTTTACCGCTCCATACATAAAGGTGTGGTGGCTGTCATGAGCTTCTGTTAGTCAAGCTGAGACAAAGTAAATGGGACCTTGTGGAAACTGATCTACTTGCCCTAACCCTTAGCTCTTCTGAGCATTCATGTGGGTGTGCTTGTGGTTGCAGAAGATGTGGTGATAATGCTATTGTACAGTCATGTTGTCCGAACACCATCCCTTATCCTCAACCCCCCCCAGGGGGTAAAAGCCACTCCTCTGATCGCTTGTGCTGAGGTGGGGGCTGAAATGGTCATAATCCCCAGCATTATTAATGAGCTCTGTGGAGCAAATACTACGCTTTCCCCTTGGATGCCCTTTGAAGCTGCTCAAATACTGCTTTCTTCATGCTTTGCTGTTTCCTTGTCATGGGCATGACTGAAGTACACACAGTGCATTCCATTTGCTGTTGGTGCTCAGTGTCTGTTTTTTCAGACACTGAGGCCCTGCTTGTTTGTTTTTGGTGGCTCTGCAGTGTGTATCGAAGAGGGCAAGTGTTTTTTTTTTTTTCATGGCATACACATTTCCATTCCGCTTGGATTCGCCGTAAGATTATTTTCGATGATGAATCAGCCATGTTTGTGAAAGATCCTCCTGTTAGGCTAGGTAATTGTTAGCCCAGACAAACCTGCTAAACGGTACCACCGCGTTACAACACACTTGGGTGATGGCAGTTGGTTCTAACCTGTCTATTTGTTTGACTGTAATTCCTCAACACTTCCTTCTTGTGTCGTGCGGCCCTGCTTTAGTTCTTCCCACACAGCGGGAAGGGTTGCATGGTGTTGAATCATCCCTGTCCCCCCTTGTAGGCATCGGTCAGGATTGGTGGGTAGCCCCAGAGGCTGCCGTGAGTTATTGCCTGCTGGGCTGTAATGGGGGGGGGGGGTGCGGTCATTAGAGATGTCTGGATCACTGCAGCGCTGGTCTGCCTGGTTTTGCCCAGCCGTTGCGTATGTTGGCAGCTGAATCCCTCGAGCTCTCGCCGGCCCAGGCCGCTGGCCCCCTTTAGTAGGTGTGGTTGTTCTGCCACTATCGATCAGGAACACTGTTCCTCTTCTATAGCTGTGTTTGTGTGTCTGTGTGGCATCTCCTCAGTTTCCTTTGTCTGTGGCAGAGGTAGCGACACACAATCTTGCTTAAAAGTCTTAGATTTTATTCCTTATGTGACATTAAGGTTTTCATTAACGGTAATAATAAGAAAACAGTAAACCATGTTGGCATGATAATAAATTAGACAGTGTTATTGTTATCATATCAAATGCAGATGAACATGGCTCGCTGAACTACACGGGCTATATATAGAACCTTCTCTAGACAAAATGATTTGTGTTTCGGGTGTCCAGACAAGACACCATCTCTGAGATACAATGTACTCAATGTACAGTCTTTTCTTTTGGTAAGACGATCCCCATGTTTGGTATAAGTTTACCTGCATTGCCTCCTTTCTGTCAAGAGGTTTTTCTGATGATGCTTATCGTGAGTGTGTGTTTGCTGTCTCCCAGGCTCAACAGATGCTCTCAGCATGCCTGGAGAAGGTGGACGTGTCGAATACGGAGGGGTACGACCTGTTCCTAACTCAGCTCAAGGAGGGCCTGAAGAATACCTCACATGAGACTGCCGCCAACCACAAAGTGGCCAAGGTAAGGACTGCTGCTGCTTCTACTGTTTCTGAACCACCTTTGAACAACATTGTGACTAACTCTTCCACACAGCCCTGCCACGTTTCTGTCCCAAACAATGAGCTGGTCGTTATGCTTCTGGCACGTGGGCACGCACGCTTTTGGCACTGTCTGCGTGTTCATGCATGCGTTACAGCTCCTGCCAGTAGTCATCAGAGTGTTTACATAATATCTGCCAAGATTGAAGGGTCTTCATCAGAGCTGCCACAGTTGGTGAACACTATTCACTGCGTAGTGTAGATACATGGTTGTTAAGTCAAAGGTCATGATAACATTGGGTCTAACAATGTGGTACGGTATACAGATCTCCACTGGCTTTCATGTTGACATACTAGCTTGACATCGGTGCTGCATGACGTGCTTTGGTACTTGGTGCTTGCGGCCAGGCCAAAAGTCATGTTTAAGTTTTGCCCAGAACATACAAAATTGTTCCAGGCAGAAGCATACAACTTAATTAATATCACTGATTTTGCTTCCAGTTTACATTTCAGTACAGTTCCGCACACTGATGGGTTATGTCCAGGACCATGGAGTGCCATTTATTCATCCATTTTGCTTTTTAAATTTGATCAGAATTTTGTGAAGTATTTTGATGCATTTGGACTTTTGAAATGTTTCAAGGCTGCCTTTACATGTGACCTGAAGGACAACATTTTGTCTGGACAAACTGTCCATGAGAGGGCAGTGAAGGCCTTGTTGGGTCATCGTTCTGTCATTTGTTATGAAATTGATTTGCATGATTTTCATCTGTTCTATATGGTAATCAGTAGTCCTGTATGTCCGAGGAAGCGCTGCCGTTACCATAGAGTTTGATTCCTCCCTGTTGTTTTCATAAGGAAAGTGGTGTAATGTATACTTGTCATTCAGACTGACAGCTACTAACGCGATAAAGCAACCACAAGATGAGAACAGCAAAGCTCACAGTAGCCAATATCGCTTACTTTGCTCATGACATGAAATGTCAACATTTTCCATCATAATTCTCAATTTAACAGATGTCAATAAATGGACATGTTCCAATTGGTTATCGCCAAACTATGTCACAGCTCATTAACATAAAGTGAACTAGATTTTAACTCCTCCCCTTTCGCTCAAGACACTGCTTTGACTTCCTTGTTGCTCTTGCCGCTGAGTTTGCTGTCTCTTTACAGAGAAATCTAGTCGCTCTTGGTCTAAATGCACAGTTACAGACCAGAATCTCAGTTCGTGATGCACAGCTAGTTTCCATGCAACGGCTCCTTCGCTAAACGTAGCAATTAGAAAAAAACACTACAGCAGCAATTAAAGTAGGCATTAGACAAAACGCCCGCAGTGAGCCAACACACATTGGTCCTCCACCTTGATTGACCTGCTGGGGAGAGGAGTTTGAGAGAGAGAGAGAAGGGTGTGTGTGACTGTGTGTGTGTGACTGTGTGTGTGTGAGAGAGAGAGAGAGAGAGAGAGACACTAGGGGTGGGGTGGAGTGGAGTATGCTGCAGGGTGAGCCAGAGACCGCACGGGCAGCCCAAAGTGCTGCTGCACTGATGAAAGCCACTCTTATCAATTATTTACCTGCCAGTGCAGCGATTTTTTTTCACTGGGCATCATTTGTAGTTGTACTTGCTTAAACATGCGTCTTTTGTCCATCAATGTGCGTGCATTCTAGTATGCAATGTTGGCATTGCAACAACTAAAACGAAACATTTGATAAAATAAAATGATCCTTTTCAAAGCTCTATAGCAGGCATTGGGTCTTTGTATGTATGTTTTTGCGATCTCGAGGTCTCTGACTTCAGTGCATTCGGCATACACAGATCAAGCAGCACCAGCTCGAGTACAACACCAGTAACCAGAGATTTGACTGCAGTGAGCAGCATACACACACACTCACACACACACACACACACTCTCTCTCCAAGGGATCCAGAGTGAGGCAGCGGTGGGGTTGGGGTGGGGGGTGGGTGGGTGTAAAGTGAGCGCGCTGGCTCTGCAGACCATACTAGCATATCAATAGCCAGAATGGGGAGCAGGCACAGATACCCACCTCTTCCTCCTCCCCTTTCCCCCTCTCCTCTCCTTCCTGCCCCCAACCCCACACTCCCCAGTTTCCTCCCTAAACCAAAGCACATCAGAGGGGGAGCGAGACAGGCAGCAGCCCCTTCCCCTCTCACCACCACCACCAGCACCACCAGCACCACCACCACCACAGCAGCAGCAGCCAAGTAACAGATCCCCACTGCCAGGAGTTCAGTCACACCGCGACGCTTCCCCTTAGCCCCGCCGCAGTGCCAGCCCTATAGGCCACCCCACCCCTCTCCTCTCCTCTCTCATCCCCTCTTCTCACCTCTCCTCCCTCATGTCTCCTCTTCTCACCCCCACCTCCTCCTCCTCCTCCTCCCCCTCCCGGAACCCCAGCCCTGTTTCTCTCGCTCCCTTTTGTCCTCGCCGTGCAGGGCAGCAGCGCTTTTTGGAGGTTTGCCCACCCACCCATCCATCCATCCATCCATCCATCCCCCCTCCCTCCCTCCACACTGCCGCCCCCACTATAAAAGCCTTAAGCCACTGGGTCTGGGGCCAGAGAGAGATCCTCCGTCTCACCCAAAAGACACTGAGGTCCCCTGCACAGCCTGACCGCTGCTGATACGGAGCCAAGCGGATTTATTAGCCACCACTGTGTCCCCCCGGAGCTAAGGAAGACGGATGAATAAATAATGACCGCCCCCATGGCAGAGGCTACTACTGATTGGAAATTAGGGGGAAAAAAATGGGGGTGGGTGCGGGATTCCCTTCAACATTTTGGCAGAAAAGGGAACAGCCCCGAAAAAAGACGGGTGCTTTAACAACAGAACAAAGGAAAAAAAAAATCTTGTTTGTCAACAACACAGGACTGCTGGTGTGTCCCCTCACCACCCACAGTCTAAAACGGCACACCCCATTTGCACAGCACTGCCTGCTATGCTTTTAATACTGAAGCGCATTGTTGGCTGACCTCCAGGCATCTCCCGCATGCCTGTCTTAGGGAGTTATGGCAGGCACACACACGTGTCGCAGTCAAGCGTGTCCTCCACTGTGTGTGTGTGTGTGTGTGTGTGTGGTTATGCCCGCTGGTCTGAGTTTGTGTGCACGAGGGGGCGGAGTGTAAATCCAGTGTGTGTGTGTTTTGGGTTGGAGGGGGATGAAGATGTGTGTCGAGGGTGTCTCCTCTATTTTGTGTTTGTGTGTGCGGCATTGGTGAGTCAGCAGAAGTAGGCACACCTGACCAGTTTCCCCTATACCCATCAGCCAGGAGTGTGTGTGTGTGTGTGTGTGTGTTTCTTTGTTTGTTTGATGCATCTGGCCTCACCCCTCGCCGTCTGTGGTAGAGAATGGTGGTTTGACTGACTGGCCATGATGACACAATCACCTGTGTTGTGTAATGATGGCAGCCAAAACAAAACACACACATGCTTTCACAACACGCACTCTCTACACACAGAAGGGTTTATCAATGATTAAGCCACTCCTGGACAAATCCTGCCCTAACAGACAAAGCCTTATTAAATCACAGATTTTTTTTTTTTAGCTAACCTCAGACTTCTTTGAAGAATTACCCAGTTTATGTGCTTGGGTGTTTCACAGTGTTTGAACTGTATGTTGGACACAAGCCTTCTTTTGTCTTGTGCTCCCAGCTGCTCTTTTGAAATTGCTGCACTGCAGTGAAAGATAAGCATTTTTTAACTTTCGGTGTTATGATTTTTTTTTTTCTGCAACCCATGAGAAAGGGCTGGAGGTTGGGCACAGGGTAACAGCCTAGCAGACAGTATTTTGGGGCCGAGCAGCACAGCTGCACAGCTACTCTGTGTGAGTGTTTCTGCTGTTTCCCCAGTGTTTTTACAAATTCAGCTGACTGTAAAGTCAGCGAGATGCCGAATTATACCACTTACAGCGTTTTATGTTGCGTTAATGTTTTTTTTTTTTTCAATGAGCTAGTTGGTTTGCTAGCATAACAACTAGCCAATCCAACAACCTGTATAGCCTGACAAACCAAAGTTTAATTTCTCAGAATCTGCACATGAAGTCTGGACCACTTGTGGACAACATGAAATGATCACAAATAGTCTCGGTCAAAAAAAAAAAAAAAAGGTCTCCAGGGGACATTAAAGGATCCGTAACTCGCACAGTTGTCAACCAGGCGAATGAGGAAAGTCAAGTGTCCTCAGAAGTCCTTGTGTGTCCGTTCTCCTTTGATTGATGACTGTCATTTGTGCAAGGTCACCAGAGGGACAGAATGACAGTTTGACTGTCATACTATAACAACATTGGTTTCTACTTGCATATGGTGCCAATATCTGCCTTCAGTGTAATTGAGAATTATGTCTTTCTCACAATCTTCTCTACTTCTCTTCTCTCCCTCTCTCTCTCTCTCCCTCTTTCTCTCTCTCCTCCTGTCCTCTACAATTTTTTTTTCAGTGGGCGACAGTGACTTTCCATCTTCCACACCACGTGATCAAGGTGGTGGCCAGTGCCATCGTGAACGAGCTGAAGAAGATAAACCAGAACGTCGCTGCCTTGTCTGTGGCCTCGTCCATCATGGACAGGCTCTCCTACCTCTTACCGAGTGCCCGGCCCGAGTTGGGCGTGGGGCCCGGACGCTCCGTAGATAGGTGAGATATCCATCCACCTTGCACCACAGGTTTACAAACGCATTGCTGTCTGTCACACTGCTGTTGGCTGCTAGCTTCTCAAATGGTGTCGGTACTGTAGCTATTGTGAGGGTTTTTTACTTTAGGCTACACTTCTGCTGAGGCTTTTAGATGCCAAATGGTACACAGATAATCTATAGACAATAGATTTGTAACTCATTTCCTGCTTTGATTTTCCTACTTCCTCCTTTGATTCTAGAAGCAAGTATCCCATAGGTCTGTTCTATTTCAGTTGTATGTAGCTTATATATCTGAGTAAACCTAAACTAGATCCAAACACCTTTGTACATTTTTATAGACTTTAATGAATTTTCTATGCATTTTTACAATTTCTTTTTTAAGACGTCTATGTGAGACTTTTTAACTGTCATTATGAACATAAAATGTGCCATATAAATCAAGCTTGTCTTGGTTAGATTACTAACTGAGGTAAACTGCCCTTCTCCTATTAGATCCTTGATGTACAGTGAGGCAAACAGGAGAGAAACGTTCACGTCCTGGCCGCACGCTGGCTACCGCTGGGCGCAGCCAGACCCCATGGCTCAGGCAGGCTTCTACCACCAGGTTGGCAGCCTTTTGAAAACCACTTTTTTCTCTTTCTCTTTTATATTGCAGTTTCTTCTGAGTATTCTCTTTCAGTCTGCTCCTTTTGTGGTCCTTGGTTTCTCTTTCATTATTCCACAAGACTTTTTTTGTTTTGTTTGGTATGGCCTCTGTTGCACTTTCAGTCTGAGGTTCTCTCTGTCTATGACACATTTTACTCACATGTACACTGATTGTGCCTTTGGGTTGCATTTTGGCACAGCCAAAAAAATCCCATGGTTGGTTTTTGTCTGTGGAATCCCCAAGATTCCCCAGGCTTGCTCAGGCACCAAATAGGTGATTCCCCTCGCCTATTTCCAGTATATTAAAACCAAGCTACCGATACTGATGGATGTTTGTTTCCATGGAAATGGCAGTACATCTCTTTTCTTTGGTACCTGGTTGCTATACCAACAGAACAGGGAGAAGAGATTCTTTCACCCTAGACAGCAGGGAATTTCTTAAAACCATGGAAACTACTCACCCCCTTTTTTTTTTTTACAATTAGGTCATGCCAGAATAAGCACTGTTTCTAATGGGTGTTATATGTTGGCCATGCTAAGTAAAGACATAAATCATTTTGTTGATAGATTTTGGTAATAGGAATCCATCAGTAATGATAGATTGAGTTTAAACTTTAAAAATAAAAGTCTGACAACTTCCTGAGACAGTCGAGATGAGGTGCTCCAACTTGTTTAATTATCCCTGATATATTGGATATTGACTCAGATCAGCCAAGCTCAGAGTCTCACTCTCTCTATTACCCCCCCCCCCCCCCCCCAAATCTTTCTCTCCCTCTCTCTCTCTCTCTCTCTCTCTCTCTCTCTCTCTCTCTCTCTCTCTCCCTCTCTCCCTCTCTCCCTCTCCCTCTCCCTCTCTCTCCATCTCTCTCTCTCTCGGCAGCCTGCCTCCACGGGTGATGACAGGGCCATGTGTTTCACCTGTAGTGTGTGCCTGGTGTGTTGGGAGCCCACAGATGAGCCATGGTAAGTGATCCATGTCCACCTGTTGACATTTCTATTCAATTTAACGAGAAATTCACCACAGCAGTGTTACAGTGTAGTCATCACTGCACCAGGGGTTGAGTCAGGCAGATCATCGATTCAGATCCAAGTCAGTTTGAGGAAGTGAGTGAGTGAGTGCACTCTGAGATTAAGAGTCTTCTGTCTCGCAGGTCGGAGCATGAGCGACATTCCCCCAACTGTCCGTTTGTGAAGGGCGAGCACACGCAGAACGTTCCACTGTCGGTCACCCTGGCGACCAGCCCGGCGCAGTTTCCCAGTCCGGACGGCTCGGACAAGATCGCCTGCTACGGCTTCGGCAGCTGCCCACACTTCCTGGCCGCCGCCACAAAGAGGGGCAAAATCTGCATATGGGACGTGTCCAAGCTGATGAAGGTGTGCTTGGGTTTTAACCAGATGCTTTTCGGGGGGGGGGGGGTATTTGGGTTTTGACCAAAAAAAGGAACTGCACTTACTGGAAAGGTCAACATTCCCACATAGTTTGGTTTACAAACACAGACACATGACTGGTGTCTATGGAAAGCTGAGACCCTGTAGATTTCAGTCAGGATAACTGTGTGAAGTACTCCAAAAGGGCCCCAGAGGCTAGAAAACAGGTTTTTTGTTACTGCTGTATTCTAACACCTTTAAACAGACCTCATTTTTCGCCTTTGGGCCACCTTCATGCCCTCAGAGACACAACTGGGCTCGAGCACCAGGTCTTGTGGGCTTTTGTGTAAAGTGGGGTTTAAATAGAAGAACGTTTTTCAAAACATAAATGTCGTGCTCAAGCTGGGGTGTGGCATCTGCCTGTTGACATATTTTGGAAAAAACTATTAGTTGAAAGTGTATTAAATGTGAACAAAAGCTTCAGTTGAAATAAATTGTCTCGAGATCCTTTTTTCATCAGTATGTTGTCTCTGTCTCTGATAAGTTTATCCCTTTTCTCTAACTTGTATGTCCTATCCAATATGTCTTTTGCTTATCTGTCTGTCTTGGCTTCAGGTGCACTTGAAGTTTGAGATCAACCCGTACGACCCAGTGATCCTGCGGCAGCTTTTCCTGTCGAGCAGCGAGCAGGGCCTGGGCACAGAGTCTCGGCGGCCCACCCTGGCCTGGCTGGAGGACTCGTCCAGCTGCTCGGACCTGCCAAAACTAGAGGGGGACAGGTAGGACACAAACCAGGCCACAGGAGCCTTCCTTAAAATCACAGAACATGTTGCCGATTGGTTGTAGACCAGTGTTTCTCAAAGTGTGGTCCACAAGAAATCCTGAGTGCTCCACAAGCAGTTGTATTAAAGTTAAGGCTGGGCGATATGCAAAAAATTTGATGACTGTATGTTTTTCCATTTCGACTGATAACTATTTTAATCACAATTAGGACTGGATGGTGAAACTTCAAGTCAAATTAGTCTTTAATTTACTGGCTTGGGCAGGGTCACATGGCAACACATGTGGTAGTGTGTTTTCAAGGAACAGTACATGAACACACACAGTGGAATGCACAGGATGTAAAGAAAACGTTTACAAAATAAATAATAATAACGGTAATAAACACCAATTAGTAGGCATGTGCTTGTTTATTGATTAATGGTCACAATTGTCGGTTGATTAATTTTTTGATTAATTGCCCAGCCCTAGTTAAAATGTTATTTTTTCATGTTTCTTAATCTACCTGCGCTGCACATTTTATAGCATTTTCATGCCATGTCCTAGTTAGGGTTCTGATGCTGTGCCAATTCATGCATTTACATAGCCCTGTTAGCCTCAGCTAGGGGGGAAGTGGTCCTTGAGGTATTTTTAAAATAAAAAACTTTGAGAAAGTCTGTTCTAGACCTTGACAACAGTAACATTTTATTTCCTTTCCAAACTACTTCTGCCATGTTAAACACTGTTGGGCAGAAAGTAGGCTAGAGGAGCCTTCCCCAAAAGCGGAGTGTATTGATGATGGGTTACTGATTATTGGTTACAGCTGCAGTGCTAAACTCAGGACTCAGCAGGATGGTTAATTAGGCCATCTGACCCCTTCAGACCAGTCTAGTATTGCTCAATGGCAAAAAAACGATGTTAAAAAGCCAGCTAATATTCTCCATCTTCAGCGGTCATTGATCTTGTGAAGCATTCTTGGCTAACTTGGTTACAAAATAAATTATACATTTTGTTGTATTTCAGTTGGTGCAGCACATGTGTGCCTTTAAAGGCTGTCTTTGCCGGCCATCACAGGCCCCTCTTTAAATTGTTTAAATGACACTGCCAGTGGCTTTCAATTTTTCGTTCCTGCTTATCGGAGAAGATAATTAATCTAGCATAAGGCCTTTAAACTGTCAGTCAAGCACAAGGATGCAGCTAAATAGGCTGGGTAAAACTAGGAAGAGGGCATGGAAGAGAAGAGTTTGAGATGGATTAGAGTTTTACTGCCCTACAAAGTCAAAAAGACAGTTACTACATATTTTGTCAAATTTAGACAGGAAATTGACTCCACAAGACCTCCTTTGTTTTGTGACATCTCTTGCTTCTGGCTATTAAGGAAGTAGATAAAAGCATCACCACCATTATATGTACAACATGTTTTTGACTGGCCAGTATGAAAACATTTAAGGCATTTTTTTGTAGTTTCTGTGTTCACATAGTTGCTGTACTTTGCCTTTGTAGGGCAGTGTGCATTGCTGTAGTATTTATACCCTTGAGATGAAATTCACCTTGCCATTAGTAAAAGGATTGAATAGTGTCATTGTCTTTGGCTGTAATAAAGACATTTAATTTGCCATTAAATAGACTGCATTCATTACCTAAGGTGTTTTATGGTGAGGTACACTAACCTCAAGGTTGATTGATTAAAAGCAGTTGGCCTTATTGAACCGAAGATGTTTGCGTATGCCCATTTCTAGAGAGCCGTCATAAAATCGGGTTGCTTGGCAGCAGGCAGGACCCATTTTGTGCCCATAATGAGGCAAGAGTTTTGGAAAAGATCAGAATAGATCATCAACTCTCACCAACCCACCATCCCATCTGTCAAGATGAATCACGTCTTGTGGAAAAACAGCTACTCCCTGACAGGCATCGAACATTTTTCCACTGAGCGAGATTTAACCTGTTATGTGCCATGTGTGTCTTTTTTAATTTATTTTTTTATTTTATTATTTTTTTGCAGTGACGATCAGTTGGAGGACTCGGACAGTGAAGAGCATTCCAGATCGGAGTCTGTCACAGGTACGCATCCTCATGTGCCGACTCCCCTCTGCTCTGCAGGCATGCGGATCTCCACCCACCCACCCACCCAATCACGCCGTATGCACCGTTCTGTCACGTCTCCGCCTACGGTTCTTTTCCTTGTCCTCGATGCCGACATGCTGAGTGTGCCAGCGGTGGCCCCAGTTAAACATACTGCTGTGCCAGCACGCCGCTTGCTTAACAGGATTTACCCTGTGTGTGTCTGTGTTGGCCAATATGCCATGCAGATTTGTGTTAGTCAGGTCACATGGGGAAATGTGGTGTGTGTGTATGAGTGTGTGTACACGTCATGACACCAAATTAGAAGTCAGTTCAAAGGGGGCATTGGGTTCACAGCTTTTCAGTTCTTCAGTAGCATTTTTTGTAATATTGCTAGAAGAAGCCTACATGTATATATGATGAATTAACAATGAATAATTTTGATACTGATATAATTCCTAAGGAGTGTTGGCACTTACATTAACATTTGGCACTTATCATTAACTGATCAATGTGAGGTCAACTGCCCCCCTTTGGAATCTTTAATAGTCTTTATTTTCATGGGATGAAAAGCCTCTCACAACTCACAATGCATGCTTCTGAATAATATTTGTCCAAAACAGAATTTGTTTAAATAACTGTTCTAATTCTACACAACTGAGATTCCAAAGCCTAAATGATTGCACCACATAACACTTTCATCAAGAGATCTTAAATACTAATATCAATTTTATTTTTAAAAAATCTGTTGTAATTCTTGTGATGGCAGTGAGCTTAAAAATAACTTTTTGGTTATCTAGTATGCTTGTAGAATTATTATTTTTTGGATGCTGTGTCAATACAGCAGTAGCTGAATAGATAAGTGTCAATACAGGAGTAAGCCCACAATATATGACTATATTTGATATATATTTGATATATTTGTTATATAGTCACATATAGTTATATTGTCATATATTTCAATATTTTAAACGCAGCCCATGTTGTTGACTGACATGTCACGTGCGTCCCCCTGTCCTCCGCTCCACAGGTCACCCGTCTCAGAAGGAGAACCTGGAGGTGAGCCTGGGCGTGACGGCGCTGAGCGTGCTGCAGCAGCCGGAGAAGCTGCAGTGGGAGGTGGTGGCCAGCGTGCTGGAGGACACGGTGAAGGACCTGGAGGAGCTGGGGGCCAACCCGGCGCTGGCGCAGGCCAAGGCCGACAAGGCCAAGGAGAAGCCGGCCGAGCAGCACAACATTCCCTTCCCCTGCCTGCTGACGGGCGGCCTGCTCAGCTACCGCTCGGCGGCCAGCTCCCCCCTCGCCGGGGGCCCGTCCCTGGCGCCCCCTCCTCGACGGCCCCCGCCCCCCTCCTTGTCCACCTCCTCCTCCTGCGTCCCCGACGGACCCTTAAGGACTCAGGCCCCCGAGGCCACCACCCCCCTCGTGGTGGTGGCCCCCGACCAAGGCCCCATGGAGATCGAGACCTGTCACCCGACCCCCGAGCTGGGTTCGCCCGGCCTTCCCGTGTCCCCCATCCGCCGGACTATCCCCGTGCTGCTGCTGTACAGCATCAAGGAGGCGGACGAGAAGGCCACCGGTAAGGTGTTCGCGCAGATGAACAGCCTGATGGGCAAGAGCCTGCACGAGGAAGGCTTCACCGTGCCGCAGATCATCGAGATGGAATTCGACTCGCACGAGCAGCTGCTGCTGCAGGACCCGCCCATCACCTACATCCAGCAGTTCGCCGACGCCACGGCCAGCCTGGGTACCACGGACGCCCCCGAGAAGTGGGGCTCGATGGCGCCCCGGCCCGGCGCCCTGGTGCAGTGCCTGCGGCTCCCCAAGGAGCTGGAGGACGAGAACCTGTACGTGGACTCCATCACACCTTGCAGCGACGGCCTGCACCTGCTGGTGGGCCTCCAGCCCTGCTCGGTGGAGTCGCTCAGCGCCATCAACCAGGTGGAGGCGCTCAACAACCTCAACCGGCTGCACTCGGCCCTCTGCCTCAGCCGCAACCGCAAGGACGAGCTCCAGGCCCTGCCCACGCTGGCCAACGGCCACGAGGGGGGCACCCAGCACCTACCGGGCACCTCGCCCCAGCAGACGCCCCTCATCCTGCCGCCCCCCGACCAGCAGCAGCAGCCCTCGTCCCGGGTGTTCGGGGGCAGCACGGGCAGCGGCGGCGGGGGTTACCTGGTGCTGTACAAGCTGAACTACTCCACGCGCATTGTGACGCTGGAGGAGGAGCCCGTGAAGGTGCAGCACATCCGGGACCCGCGCGACGCCGTCACCTCGCTCATCCTGCTGCCCGCCGACGTGCTGGACGGCCGCGAGGAGGACGGAGAGGACGCCTCGGACGACACGCCGCCTGGACTCAAGAACGGCCCCGTCTCCGGTCCCAACATGGTCGCCGCCGCCATCGCCGGTGGCAGCAGCAGCGGGGGGGCCACGCACGGCACCTCCACCAGCGCCTCCACCCCAGCGGCGGCGGTCTCCACGGCCAAGGAGAAGCTGGTGGTCACCACGCAGGCCGGATACATCATGGTGCTGGACCTGGCCACGCTGGAGGTGCTGGCCAAGGTGGAGCCGCCCGTCAAAGAGGGTGGCGACGAGGTGGACCCCTTCGTCTCGGTCACCTACTGTTCTGGGACAGACCGGCTGTGTGCCTGCACCAAAGGTGAGGGGGGCCTCTTCGCAGAATGCCAGAGCGTGACTCTAAAAGATGAGCTCATTCATCCATTTCATGATGAGCCCTCTTGAGATATCATTGCTGTTTAGGTCAGAGGTTGACCCACTATTAGTGCTCTGGGAAACTATCTGATTGTCAGATGTAGATCTTAGGAGGGTGGGTTGTTGTAAGTGACTTATTGTTTTACCCTGACTGGGGTTTGGATTAAAAAAACTCTACTGATGTATTATGGCAGTACCCTTCCTATACCATGTTCCATGACCTCATATTCACCTCAGTCATGTCTATTATGTCACTTCTATTATTACTTTACTTTGAATAGGGCCCTATAGAGAATAGGGCTAGGAAAGAGAAGATAAATGGAACTGTGTATTCAGAGAGAGGACCACTGTGTAACAATGGTCCTACCCTAACCCAAACCATATTTCACACCCTGTATTTTCCCCTTTAGTGTGAAAATGTACTTGACAGGATAACTATATAACCGTGCACTGGGACTGCCTTGCAGTTGAAAGTGTAACGTGAAAGTGTAGTTAAACCCACTGCATTGACCTCCCTGTAGCTTACAGTTCCGTGGTCTGCTTGGTGAGACCTGCCAAGTCGCACCCCCACCCCCCCTCCCCAGTGGCTCCCTCTGTGCTGCATTAGTTGGCTTAAATAAGCCGTGGCCTGGCCGGGGGAGGGAAGGGGTGCCACCCCCACCGTTTCTTAGCTCACAGTTGTAAATGTATCACATAGCCCATAAATTCCTAAGCTGAACACATAAATCAGGGCTGTGGCTACACACACACACACACACACTCACACATATATACACAGAATAATATGACTATTATGACAGGAATGCTTTGCTTTATTCCTCAACCACCACATTTGCTATATTGTGTGTGTGTGTGTGTGTGTGTGTGTGTGTGTGTGTGTGTGTGTGTGTGTGTGTGTGTGTGTGTGTGTGTGTGTGTGTGTGTGTGTGTGTGTGTGTGTGTGTGTGTGTGTGTGGTCCCTCTAGGACAAATGAAGATGTATGGGTGGTAGATAATGGGAGTGTGAAGGTATTTGGGTTAATAGGGAGGAACTGGTGATGTCAAAGGAAAGTGAGCTAAAACAGCTGTGTTCAGCCCCTGCAACTAGAGCAACGGCATGTGAAATTACACGTCAAGTGTGTTGGGGGTTTTCCATGACGTTTCATCTCAGAACTACTACTTCTGAAAAGTATAGACAAGGAATAATCATCTTATCAAACATTAAATGATCACTCTGGATGTGGTTGCTGGCTGGGTTGGGGCTGTACCATTTGTTGTTCACATATGCAACTGGGAATAAATGTGTAGCAACATGAAGTATGTGTCTATAGATTTATACCACACTACAGTTATACCACAAGTGCACTCTTGTGTTAGTTTAACATTTGCAGCAGTTGTATCATTAAAAACCTATAACACTGTTTAATGTGTACGTGTCTTAACACGAGTATGTCTTCTTTCCTCCTCAAGGTGGAGAACTTCATTTCCTTCAAATTGGAGGTGTGTTTGACGATATAGATGATGCCGACATTTTTGTCGACGGCCCCCTTTCTAAAGGGGTCGACCAGCTGTTTGAAGGGACGAAGCCGTCCTCGAACCCCTCAAGCCCAGGGATCACAGGTGGGTCTCCCCATCTTCACGCTCAGGGCTCCACATCACTTCCCTGTAATGTCTTATCAATCTAGCGCAGTACTTTTTTTTTAGCTACCTATGCAATGCAAAGTGTTTTTAAACCACATGTATATCATCTTTATGCCACTCCCTAAGTAGGGCTGTGATGTTGCAATAATTCATGAATTTACATAGCCCTTTAAGCATCAGATCGGGGGGGGGGGGGTCTAGTGGCAGCCCGTCAATCAATCTGCTTAGCCTAGTCAGAGTGAAATCTAGCCATTTTACACTATTATGTATGACCACCAGGGCCACCTCTCAAATGTTCCCACCCCATATACACCTACACTTTAGTTAATGAGTCATTTCAGACACTACCGAGGAGTCATGAATGTTGCTGATTGGACATTCCAGTTTCTGAGGCAATGAAAACAGTAATGACAACAGCCTTAAGCCCACAATACAGTGACCTCCTACACCATGTACTACCTTTCACTAGTCTAGATATGGCCTAATAGTTTGAGAAATGGACACGTCTTTGTATCTTTTATGTGAATGTGGCCTTGCTACTGTACATGTGGGAGTAATGTGAGAAACAGTGAGCGCTTACTGTTGTTTCTCTCAGTATAAGGTATGTGAAACACTTGGACTTTATATGTTAACATTTACGTGTGTGTGTGTGCGTGTGTCTGTGTGTTTGCGTATGGTGCCCTTTCTCATGGGGTGCCTCTGCAGCGGGAGTGGACCTTCTGGTGGACCAAGCGCTGGGCGTGGAGACGCTGTCGTCGCTGGTGGAGCTGACGCGCTTCGAGACGCTGACGCCGCGCTTCTCGGCCACGGTGCCGCCGTGCTGGGTGGAGGTGCAGCAGGAGCAGCAGCAACGCCGCCACCCCCAGCACCTGCACCAGCAGCACCACGGAGACGCCGCGCAGCACACACGCACCTGGAAGCTGCAGAGCGACAGGTGGGGCTCAGGGATGGAAATTAATACGTCAGTGGGACACTTCTTATGCAGACTAGACCCAGGAAAGGCCAGCAGGAGTGTCTTTTGGAAACAAATGTTTCTAAATAGTCTTCATCACAGTCAAAAAAGGGCCTTCCTTACAGTCAAAACGAGGTGTGTATCTGTGTCTGTGAGCCCGTGTGTATGTGCAAAGTAAGATGCCTGTGGGTTGAAGTGAGTTGAGTGAGGATGTGGAATTCGAGTGACATTACTCATGCTTAAAGGTAATATACATTGTCTAGCAAATATGTGCATGAACTTGATTTGCTGTGTAGCGTCCAAGTATTATCCTCTCTTTGGGGAGCTGAAAATAGATTCACTCGCACACAGCATGTGCTCCACATAACACTGGTCAAGTTAATTCACATAGGTTTATTGTACTTTCAGCATAGCACATATTGAGATGAAACGTTTCACTGGGAACAATTGGTGATGCGTGCAACTGTTAAAACAAAGTAGACACAAGACCGATACAGTACAGTGTGCACGCACACACTATTAAGATCTCCTCCAAACCCAAACACACACACACTCTCTCTCTAAAAACAACATGGAACAGAAAGACAAACACACTACACAGGGCACGGCTTGTAACAGAGCTCAGACTGATTGTGGTTATGGTTGGGTAGTGCATAGACCACACCTGTGCGCTTACCAATCCTGTTGTTGGGAAAACACTGCCTCCAGCCAAATCCCTTATCTTGACTGGCGGAGGTAGATGGTCATGCAATGTGCTGTTATGTTTGTTTTTCTTTCTTAATCTTTTGCTGTCCTGGTTTGTGTGCAGCTCCAGCTGGGATGAGCACGTGTTTGAGCTGGTGCTGCCCAAAGCCTGCATGGTGGGCCACGTGGACTTCAAGTTTGTGATGAACGCCAACATTACCAACATTCCGCAGATCCAGGTCACCCTGCTGAAGAACAAGGCCCCAGGACTGGGCAAGGTCAACGGTGAGAATCTGTCTCTGTTTACCTCCCTCCCTCACTGTCTCTGTAAAACATACACACACAATCAAGGATGCACTCAGAATTTATATTGTAATGGCCTCCCTGAGTGTAGTGCATGCATCAGTTCCTTTTACAAGCGTTATGATGTTTGAGGCATCTTGACAGCTGACTGGGTTTTTCCCTCTGCTCATAAATGGCCTTTGCTTTCCATCCTGGTCTCCAGAGACAGCGGTGGACAGGCAGATCACCTTCCCCTTGTCTCAGGCCCTGCACACCAACGGCGAGAGGAACGGTCAGCCCCTCCTGCACGACTTCCCCGAGGACATCCAGTTCATGGACATCGAGGAGTCACCAGGTAGCTTCCCCCGTCAAAGTTCCATTGGGTTTGCACTGGGACTATGAGGTTGCTGAGGTTCCCAGAGTTGCTTTCAAGGTTACCTCTGCAAAGTGACGTCCCAATCCCAGTGGACTTGTGAAACCCCCTAAGAGGTTTATATTGAACTCCCAGCAATGTGAAGTTCCATTAGTAAGCCCTTATTGAAGATGCTCTAAAAGGTCTTGGCATTGTTGTAGTGGGATATTAGGCTTGGCTATTGCACCCACCCTCTACCATTTAAATGCTCTTATCGGGTCATTACAAAGACAATATATTTGCATTTAGTACCTGAGAGGTTTTTTTTTTCAATAATTAATATCAGTAGTGTCCTCTCTTATACTTCACATGAATCAAGGACATTAAGACTGTCACAGTCCTGCTGTATATTGTATGTCTCAATGCCAACTCTTTGATATTTCCCCCTTTCAGGCTCAAGGCTCTGTCCTTTTCTGGAGGACCACAAGGAGGACATCCTCTGTGGCCCTGTGTGGTTGGCCAGTGGCCTGGACCTCTCTGGCCATGCCGGGATGTTGAGCTTAACAAGTCCCAAGTTGGTCAAAGGTGAGCCTTAATGTTGTCAATGAAGCACTTCTGTGTCATACCAGCCACCTGCCTATAGAGGTATTCTGGCTGCTACAGGCCTTGGGTTATGAAAAAGCATCTCAAGACAGTTCAAGATGTTGTGGGTAACATGCATCAATTCAATCTCTCCTCTTGTCTGTTTCCATGATCTCTTCTTGCAGGTATGGCTGGGGGAAAGTATCGCTCGTTCCTGGTCCACATCAAGGCGGTTAGCGACAAGGGCATGGAGGAGAACCCGCGGCCGGTGGTCAGGATGCCCTCCAAGCCCCAGAGCAGTAAAGCCCAGTCCCTCTCCTCTCTGCTCCAGCGCGCCCAGGCCACCAAGGTACACGGTGGAGTTAACTGTCTTTCGGTCCACTTACTCCAAGAACTATAATGATAACGACAACTTAAACAAAAAAAACTATTACAGTTAATAACTGTAATGGAGGAACTTCTAGTGAATTCCATTGTTTTCTGATTGCCGACATTTTTTTATTTTATTTTTATGAAATCATTCTGCAAGTGACCCCAGCATGACATTTAGGCCTGACATTTTGGTTGCAGTTGTGGTGTGAACTTTAAAGTAATTTGTTAAAAAAAAAAAAATAAATAAACACCATCATTGTAGTTGAAAGGGGGGGCTTTTAGGGTGGTCCATTATATTAGTCCACCTCTGCAGCCCTTCTTAAGCTGTTACAGTAGCTGTGTGTAGTAGGCACCTCATTATGATGACCTTGGCTTCACAGGATTCCATGTTTTGTGTGTATTTGGCCGGGTGGAAGTAATGAGTTGGTGCTGATTGAATTTTGTTCCAGGTCAAGGCTATTGCCTTGCTAGCAACACCAAGTGGTTGAAAAGAGAAACTGCATTGTTATCTGTACAACACAACATGACTCTCTTACTTACTGAGGGGCCGTCTTTGCTGATGTCATTCTCTCTTTTCTTTTTTCTTTTCTTCCTACTTCGTTTTCCCATGTTTCTCCTTTATCAGGAAAAAGCATCTACGTCTAAGGTGGACCCTCCAGCAGCATCAAAGAAACCGGATAACCTGCGTGGCTGTGACCTGCTCCAGGAGGTGTCCATTACAATCAGGAGGTTCAAAAAGACCTCCATCCCCAAAGAAAGGTACACGCTCGCTCGTTCGCCCTCTCTCTCCTTCACTTACGCATACACACACACACACACACACACACACACACAGACACACATACGCAAACACAACCCTCTGTTTCTGAAGTGCACCCACTATTCACTTTGTTGTTGAATTGTTGACACCAGAAACACAGGCCATGTTGATGGTGATAAATCAGTCAGTGTTGTCCAGAGAATGTCCTTGACCATACTAAAATTTGTGGTTCCATGGTGAGAGATCAATGTACAGACTGAGCAGCTTGGTTTTTTTTTAATTACACTGCTCCATGAAGAGATCTAATCAGATTGTGTTTACCATAGAATCCAGCGCTGTGCCATGCTGCAGTTCCTAGAGTTCCACGAGAAGCTGCTCAACGGCTTGTGTAAGCGCACGGAGGAGGCGGCCAGCACTGAGCATGCCCAGAGCCTCATCCTGGACATCCTCTGCTGGCTGGCCGGGGTCTACTCCAACGGACCCTCCAGGTACGGATGTCTGTGTGTTTACATGCTTGCCTTACTGACATGCCAGAACATCCAGAGAAATGCTTAGACAAACACATGCAGTCACAGATGAGATAAGTGTCCAGTCCACATATAAAAATGCTGGAGTATTAAGCCAATATACGTACTTTTAGAATCTTATGTCATGGTTAGTTGGCAGTGATGGGGCACTGAGCCTTTTATCCTGTATCAACCATATGTTTCTGCTTACCATAACCCTCCACATCTGTCTGTCTCTGTCTGTGTCCAGTCCCAGGGAGGGAAAAGAGGGCCTCCTCACCAAGACCAGGAAACGGCTCACAGACATCGTGCGAGTCTGCTTCTTCCAGGCGGGCCGAAGCATAGCCCACAAATGCGCACGTTTTCTTGCACTTTGTATTAGGTAACAATTTCCCAAGATGCATACATACTCTTCCAATATACATATTTAACCAGAGATCAATTTGTGGATTAAAGGCGTACATGTTTTATTGGGTTTTATTTAATTTAGTTTGAGATGTGCTAAGTAATTATTATTGTCTGTTTGCAGTAATGGTAAAGGGGACCCAGGGCAGCAGGGTTTTGGTATGGCTCTGCTGAAGGCGCTGTTGGACAATATGCCTTACTTACCCGCAGCAGCTACTGGTGGTAGGTCCTCTCCAGTCCCTTTATTCTCACTTTTTCGATTTGCTGTCAGGAACACTAAAAACTCAAAAATAATGAATCCTCCCCCACCTTGTTTCCCCCTCTGTCTCTCTCTCTCTCTCTCAGGCGCAGTGTTTTGGTACTTTGTGCTGCTGAACTACGTGAAGGATGAGGACCTGGCGGGCTGCAGCACGGCGTGCGCCTCCCTGCTCACGGCCGTCTCCCGGCAGCTCCAGGACCGCCTCACCCCTCTGGAGGCCCTGCTGCAGACCAGGTGAGTCTGGGGAACGGAGACTGAACCACCTAACCCAAAGCAAATACTTAAGGGAGGTGTCCAGTAACACTGGACAAACACCTAAAACACACACATAAACCTGAAACATATAGATGCATGAAAGGAAACAACTATTCAGTGACAGCACCTTCGTTTTTAATGTTTTACAAAAAAGTACTTTTTTATTAAAAGTGATCTTCATATAAATAAACATAAGCGTAGCAGATTGTAGAAGTGCCAGTAAGAGACAGTTGGAATTTTTAAAAGGTTGTCCCGTTGTGATTAAAAAAGCTCATCAACTGTCCTGTTGGGGTCTGTTTTGTGGCAGGTATGGGCTCTACAGTTCCCCCTTCGACCCAGTGCTCTTTGACCTGGAGGTGAGCGGCTCCTCCTGTAAGAATGCCTTCAACAGCAGCATCGGAGTGCAGTCTGACGAGATCGACCTGTCAGACATTCTCTCAGGTGAGTTTGTTCTCCTTAGGCCTCACTCCCACAAATCAACTGGCCATACTGCACACAAGATCATAAAGTCCATATGAAATGATGACATAACATAATGAAACATAATACAAGAATAAATGAAAACCTAATGAAAGAAAGAAACATACATTTCAGATGGGATGCCATATAGGAGCTGTAGCTAACTCCGCTCTGCAGCTCCAGGGCAGGTAGACTTACGTCTTGTAGCCCCACGCAGCTATATCCTTTCCCATCGCTACTGCTGTCTGCACAGTAAAGTCCATGATTAACTGGATTAGATCTGGAGATCAGGCGTACACCCGCGATCAGGTGCCTCATTGAGAGAAGATAGATCCCTATCTGTATTCTGTTTGTCTGGATTTAGCTCATGTAACCGAATCTGTTGTTAACTCTTTCACTTTCTCCACCTCCCCCACACCCCGTCTCTCTTGTTCTGTCTTTTGTCTCCTTGCTCTCTATCTGTGTATATCTCTTTCTCGCTCTCTCGCTCCCTCGCTCCCTACCTCCGCCCCTCCCCCTCCTCCTCTCCCTGGCTCTCTCTGTAGGGAACGGTAAGGTGAGCAGCTGTGCGGCGGCGGAGGGCAGTTTCACGGCCCTGACGGGGCTGCTGGAGGTGGAGCCTCTGCACTTCACCTGCGTCTCCACTAGTGACGGTACCAGGGTGGAGAGGGATGACGCCAGTATGTTCACAGGTACATAGGCTTCTTAAGTCCAACTCCTTAACTGCTAGCCATAGCCATGACTGCCTGAAGTAAGCAGTAAAATCAGATAAAAGAAAGATTAAGAGTTACAGGTTCCGTTCCCCACACCGACAGTAGTAGTAGTAGTAGTAGTAGTAGAGTAGAGATCATTTATTTATCCTGAAGGAAGTTAAGACAGTTGGGTGGGGGGAGTGAATGACCAGCGTTCTCCTCTATCCACCCCTGTGACTGAGGTGACTTGAGCATGGCACCACGCCCAGACACTGCTCCCCTGTCATGGCTGCCCCCTGTTGACACCTGTGATTATAAGAAATTATCAATTTATATTTACATGTTTTCAAATGGACATTTTTATTGTTGTAAGAATCAGACAACAATATGGTGGTACGTCAAATGACAGTATTAATACAGCCTGGTGGACCAGTTCATTCTTAATTGTTTCAAAGCTAGCCAAAATCAGATCAAACATGGAGTGCTTTTCAGCAAACTTAGAGGCCTGTCCAGTCATTGTCAGGAATGCTGCTTCGCTGCCAAGGGCACACAAGGTTCAATGTTGATTTTAGATGGACATTGGCTTAATAATCTTCCCCCTCTCACCCTGCAATGACCTCTGACCTTGACCTTGACCTCTCCCCTTGCAGTGAGCACATTCGGGGTGACCCCCACGGTGGGCGGTCTGTCGGCGGGGTCGGTGGGCGAGGCGTCCACGGCCCTGAGCTCGGCGGCGCAGGTGGCGCTGCAGTCGCTGTCCCACGCCATGGTGTCGGCCGAGCAGCAGCTGCAGGTCCTGCAGGAGAAACAGCAGCAGCTGCTCAAGCTGCAGCAGCAGGTAAGGTCCTTACACGTGGGAGTATTTCAGACCCATGATCATTTGAAGCAATCATGAAGCAATTAAGGTCCCTAATAAGTAGGCACTGGTACTTTGCTGCAATGCACTGAATTGCACTTTGTGGTAATTTGCACCATAAATGCACTTCATGCATTTTCTTTTCCCACTCGTATGCTGTTTTTTTTTTTTTTTTTAATTTGTGTGATATATTTTTAAAGAGAAAGTTCAAAGAAAGTGCCAACAGAGTAAATTCTTTTCATATAGTGTACTCTTCACTGATTTTGGCATTCCTGAGTTGCTGTTAACACTACTTTTATGTGTTGTAATGTCATGAAGGAATATTAAACAAAAAGATGTAAAATATGTACAAAATATTTTACAATATATTTTTTGGGTCTTAGAACATCATTAGCATTCAAACTGGAAACACTGATGGTGGGATAAGACTTAAAACTTTTGTTTCTGAATTATTCTTATTCATCCAGTGCAGATTTATGAAATCGTTCCGCCTCTGTGTGCGTTCTCCACCCTCCTTGTTATTGTACTGTCATTTTTGGAGTTATGTGCTGGGCAAAACACGGAAAGTAGACATAGGCACAGACACCACTTCCATTTCCCACAATATATATCTAAACACTGTTTATCTGTCCCGTGCCGAAACAGAAAGCCAAACTGGAGGCCAAGCTGCACCAGACCACCTCAGCGGCGGCGGCAGCAGCGGCCTCGGGCGTGGGCCCCATCCACAACTCTGTGCCTTCCAACCCCTCTGCCTCGGCCTCAGCCTCCAGCGCCCCGGGCTTCTTCATCCACCCCTCCGACGTCATCCCGCCCACGCCAAAGACCACGCCCCTCTTCATGACCCCGCCCCTGACCCCGCCTAACGAGGCGGTGTCGGCGGCCATCAGCGTGGAGCTGGCCCAGCTCTTCCCCGGCTCCATCATCGACCCGCCCACCGTCAACCTGGCCGCACACAACAAGAACACGCAGAAGGCCAAGCCGGTCAGTCACACACAGGTGATCACGCATCACGTGACTGGATTGATTGATTGTTCTTTGTTGACTTTGTACAAAGAATAAATAAATACTGACTAGGGTTAGAGTTAGTCTTTGCACATTATGTCAAAAGGATGGCACAAAGAAGCTCACCAAGCTTATTTTCATGGTGGTCCTTAAAAAGCACTGACAGAGTTAGTGTCATCTCAGAGAAGTTAACTCTGAGACCACATGGCTTTTCTTTTAGGAGGTTTACCACATGCTCAGAGTTAACATACCCAGCTAGGTGACTAAACCTCCCTCCTGCACTACCCTCCTAGTGCAGAACTGGAAATTACTTCATACTATTTATTACCAGGCAGCACCTAACTGCTAAATATCTTAGGATAAATTTACAACAGCAAACCTATTTAGGTAAAAACTAGGGGCTAAGTATAACTATGGTATTTCCTCTGATATGCCTGTGTATGCTGTGCATGAGTTGACCCCGTGAATGTCTGTCTGTAGAACCCTATGGGCAGTGGGCTGGCACTGGCCATCTCTCAAGCCTCCCACTTCCTGCAGCCGCCCCCCCACCAGTCCATCATCATAGAGCGCATGCACTCAGGTAAGAGACATAAGCACACACACACACACACACACACACACACACACACACATCCACACCAGCTACTTCCCCACCTGTCCGTCATCATACAGCGCATCCACTCAGGTCAGACACACACACACACGCTAATGGTGGTCGGGGTAATACAAACTACTAACCTACATGTTACATTACATTACATTACAGTTAGCAGACACTTTTATCCAAAGTGACTTACAAAAGGAGCTAACAGAAGTGTAAAGGAACACAGAGTAAACAGACTGCATGCAATTAGTTTCAGTAGTGGTTAAGCAGAAAAGCACTTTTTTTTAGAGCCATGTACATGTCATGATGAAATGATCAGCAGTTAAGAAGGGGTGCCTCTGAATCTCCTGGTTTCGTTTAAGGCGCGCGGAGGTTTGTGACTCTGGACTTCGGGCGGCCGGTGCTGCTGACGGACGCACTGATCCCCACCTGCGCAGACCTGGCCTCGCTCTCCATCGACATCTGGACGCTGGGCGAGGAGGTGGACGGCCGGCGACTGGTGGTGGCCACGGACATCAGCACACACTCCCTCATCCTGCACGACCTGCTCCCACCGCCGGTCTGCCGTTTCATGAAGGTGAGGACCGACTGGGAGTGAGGGCACGATGGGAGTAATCCAGGTGTTAGTGTTACATGTGTGAGCAGTATGGGGCCATGTGTATTTCCTGTTTGTTTGTTGATTGAACTCAGTTCAGTACATTTCCAGGATGTTAAGTGGTCATTTAAAAAAATGTCTTAACACAGCGCTGGAAGTGGGAAATATGAATTGATTGATTGAATTCAGTTCAGCATGTTTTCAATATGTTAAGTGGTCATTTCAAAAAAATGTCTTAACGCAGTGCTGGAAGTGGGAAGTATGGATTGATTGCTTGAGCCCAGTTCAGTAGGTCTCCAAAACGTTAAGTGGACATTCGGGGAAAAAAAATATCTTGGGCATAAAGCAGTGGCAGAAGGTGCTAAATGTAAACATGACTTAACAACAAAGCAGCCACTTGCTCACAATGTGTACTTCTACATCATCTCCCCTCTCTCCCTGTAGATCACTGTGATTGGCCGCTACGGCAGCACCAACGCCAGGGCCAAGATCCCACTGGGCTTCTACTACGGCCACACCTACATCCTGCCGTGGGAGAGCGAGCTCAAGCTGATGCACGACCCCCTGAGAGGGGAGAGCGAGGCCGCTAGCCAGCCCGACGTGGACCAGCACCTGGCCATGATGGTGGCACTGCAGGAGGACATACAGTGCAGGTCAGACACCACACAGGATGCATGAGGGTGGCCCCTCATCAGGGCAGCTCCTAAAGATTAAAGATGACAATCGCATTACAGGGATTGCAAAATATGTATTTCCCTTATGTAAGGGTTTGTGTTTGTTATATTGTTAACACTATGCATTTGAAGTTTTAAACAGTAGATTTGCAGAACACATTTGCAGTAGAAATGAACAGCTTTGCCCTCTTTCCCCTCCCGTCTCCTATCTGGACAGACAAAAAAGGACAAATAAGTGCATAATTAAACACACAGATTTAAAAAAGGAAAAACAGGGTTCACCATTTAAGGTGAGATTCAACCTTATGTCAAGAAACCCTTTAAATATGTACTGGTGACTAAACTGCTGTACATTTAAGACGTTCCTGAGAGTTGTCATGAATGTACTAAAATAAATACACGGTTCTGCCTTTAAATTTTTTAGTATCAGTCAGTGTGAATAAAAAAAAAAGACTGAAAAAAGTTTAAAATCCTGTGTGAATCCAGTCTTCTTGAATCTGACCCTCCTCTCAACTCCCTACCCGCTGTCTGCTGTCAAAACAAATCATTTGTCTGGTGGGTCAAACCCTGGTGGGTCAAACTACTACACCAGTGTAGGACACTGTTTTTCCTCCTCATTTTTTTGTGTAAATCTGTCCTGTGCCTGGTCTCACTGAGGAGAGACGTGCCCACTGCCCACCTTTACTCTCTTTTCTGCCCACTGTCAACCAGAGGTGTCAGTCCCAGGTTCAGAAAGTAAAAACCCTGCCACATTTTCCTTCTAACCCAGGTGACTTCACTGAGTAGCTGATCTACCTGTCTTGAGTGCTTATTACGATCAGTTGATTAAGGGCTGGGTGGATCAAATTTGTGGCAGGGTTTTTACTTTCTGAACCCGGAATTGACACCTCTGCTGTCAACCCACTGTCTTTAGTGTAAACACAATGTGTAGTGTAGTCTACACATTGTGTTTTTAATTATTTGTATTATATACAAGCCTATGATACTTTTTGTTATGTTTATATTATCATATTTGTTATCATGTCTTCCTGTCTTGTTTATAAGATGTTTAATGCTCACTGTGGGCCTAGGGAGCATTGCAATTTCAAATTCTGTGTGTGCAACTTGTACATATGGTTTTTGACAATAGAACTGACTATGACTTTTGACTTTGACTTTAGGTACAACCTGGCCTGCCACCGTCTGGAGACCCTGCTGCAGAGCATCGACCTGCCGCCCCTCAACAGTGCCAACAACGCCCAGTACTTCCTGCGCAAGCCCGACAAGGCCGTGGAGGAGGACCAGCGCGTCTTCTCGGCCTACCAGGACTGCGTGCAGCTGCAGCTGCAGCTCAACCTGGCGCACCACGCCGTGCAGAGGCTGCGCGTGTCGCTGGGGGCCAGCCGCAAGTCACTGCCCGAC
Source organism: Setipinna tenuifilis (assembly GCA_030347295.1). NCBI lineage: Eukaryota > Metazoa > Chordata > Actinopteri > Clupeiformes > Engraulidae > Setipinna > Setipinna tenuifilis. The sequence goes on from CM059286.1 coordinate 8,954,344, forward strand.
ACCTACGACGCCCGCGAGCTCGTGTACAGCTCGTCCACCGAGCAGCTGCGCACGGTCATCCGCTACCTGCTGGACACCCTCCTCAGCCTGCTTCACACCTCCAATGGTGAGCTCAAATCAGTGCACTTAGTTGTCCCACTGCTCCCTCTAGTGGTGTGGAGTTTAAAATCAGAATCACTGATTTATCAAGCTTTTCATTCAATCATATTGCCTTTGTTATGCTCAAAATACATGCAAGTGGAATGTGCCGCTTTCTCTCCGCTTTCTCCACTTTGAGTGGGCGTGTACCAACCGTCAGTTGAAGAGACATTAAGTTTAAAATGCTAAAAAATCCTGAATGGTAATGATTATTTTGTTTTTGGAATGGTAACATGGTAATGGTAATACCTCCAATGGTGAGCTCATCAGTGCACTTAGCTGCCCCACTGCCCCCTCTAGTGGTTTGGAGTTTAAAATAGGAACTGGTCATTTATAAAGATTTTAATGAAATCATATTGCATATGTTAGCAAAATATGCATATTAATTTATCATACATATTTTAAGGATTAGTGTGCATTGAATTGCAGTTTTGTTTTGTTTTTTTTTGTGTTTTTTTATAAAATACAGTTAGAGGGGAAAAAGTTGTTTTGCAAAGGATGTAGACCACACAATCATAAGAGAGCATGACTAACACTTCATAGTTGATGTAATGAAGTTTAACAGCATAAGATATTTCTCAGCTTGAGTTTTACTCCCCCCCCCCCCCCCACACACACACACACCTGAGATGTTCTATTCCATCGCACACTTAACTCTGTCTTTTTAACCTTGTGTGTCCCAACGTAATAATTTGAAAAGCTCCGTTGAAGGCATGCCGTCACTTTCCACTCTTTTAAAATTGCTTTCCCATTTTTCTATCCTCCCGTCTGATCTAATCTCTGTCCTTCCAATGTCCTCTTTCTCCTCCTTCAGACAGAAATTAATTACTCTTAGGTTTTAGTGCATTACGTCTTGTAGGTCATTGAGGTTGAACTAGGTTTGCACTAAAACTTTTGAATTTATAACGCATTAGTTTGCTCACACACACACACACACACACACACACTTGACTGATTACTACTACACACAGAAAGACTGCAAAAGCAAAGAGTACTCCATCATGAAAGAGAATAATGCATTATCCACCAGAAGCCACAGTTGACAGCTCTTGTATCCCAGTGCTGTTTTAGTTAAGGGGCAGTAAATTATGTAGGTATGTGTTTGTGTGTTGTCTTCGTGTGTGTGTGTGTGGTGTTTTGTGTATGTCTCTCTCTGTGTTTGTGTATGTCTCTGTGTTTGTGTATGTCGGTGTGTTTGTGTATGACTGTGTGTTTGTGTATGTCTGCGATGTCCGTGTTTGTGTCTGTCTGTCAAAAGAGCGGGGCCTCTTCCCCTTTCATCTCCTCCATTGTATTCTCTCCGCCCTCATTTGACTCCCCTCCCCACTCCAGCGCCCCTGTCATTGTCCCTGGTGACCTTTGTTGATGGCCTAGAGATGTTGTGCGATTAATTAGTGGCTGACCTTAACAAAGTGAGGTCAAGTGTGTAATGACTGTGATTCTGTTAAGCGGAGAGAGTGCTCGCTCTTGTCTTCGTCTTGTCTTCTTGTTCCTGTTGTCTTCCTCCAGCCGGCCCTTTCACACTCCGTCGCTCTTTCTATTCTTCCTTCCGCGCCTCCCTGCCCTCCTTTAGACTGTTCCCCTCTCTTACCCTGAGGTTTTTAGTTCCCTCCTGTAAAGTGTTGTTGCCTCCTACAACTTTTGTTTTTTTTTTCCCTACACCTCTGTGGTATTTTTTTCTTAGGTCTAACTAGGGCTGGGTTTAAAAAATGTATTGAACCAACAGTCGTGACGGTTAATCAACAATTATTAAATGCATGACTACTAATTGCTGTCTATGATTACTGTTGGTGGTGTTTATTTTGTCAACTTTTTCTTTATATTCTGTTCATTCCACTGTGTGTCTTCATGTACTGTTCCTTGAAAGCACACTGCCACGTGTTGTGATTTTTTTCCATACCACCCAGGCCTAGGTCTATATACCATATGGCCATCTGCCCCTCCCTCTTTCTTCCTGCACCGTATGTTGATATACTTTAGACCAAAGTGTTATATCTGACCAAGGCTTTCTATCTCACTCTCTCTCTCTCTCTCTCTGCCTCTCTGCCTCTCCCTCTCTCCGCCTCTTCCTCTCTCTCTCTCTCTCTCTCTCTCTCTCTCTCTCTCTCTCTCTGCCTCTCCCTCTCTCCGCCTCTTCCTCACTCAGGCCACTCGGTGCCCTCGGTGCTGCAGAGCACGTTCCATGCGCAGGCGTGCGAGGAGCTGTTCAAGCACCTGTGCATCAGCGGCACGCCCAAGATCCGCCTGCACACCGGGCTGCTGCTGGTGCAGCTGTGCGGGGGCGAGCGCTGGTGGGGCCAGTTCCTCTCCAACGTGCTGCAGGAGCTCTACAACTCCGAGCAGCTGCTCATCTTTCCCCAGGACAGGTGAAATACACACACACACATACACACACACACACCTACATACACACTCTCAGTGTTTCCCACAGGGAATTTGTTAGTTAAGGTGGTGGTTGGTTGGGAAGCTGCTGTTCCATCACCAAATGTTAAGGCCAAGTCTAAGTTTAGTGTTTTATTGAGACACCTTGGGTAAGGTGGGAGAGATGTGTTGTTACGGTGGCCGCCTTTACTACAAAACACTGGGGGGGAAAACCCTGCATGCTCACACACACTCCCACACCCATTGCAGAGGTGGACAAATCAGCTTGAGAAACTAAAAGTTCTGCCATGTACACTTTCTCCCTGTGCCCTTTACACAGGTGATTTTATTTAACTAACTGGCTCATCTGCCTGGCTGAAGAGTTGTGCTAATTAGGATCAGCTGGTTCATGAATTGGCTGGAACATTCACACAAAAATATTTGGTGTTTCCATAGTTAGAGTAAAACAAAAAAATTATTCACAGCTTTACATGAGCGCTAAATGTATTCAGCTGTGGTCCTAGTAATAGGATGTCAGCTCTGCAGTATAAGTCATTTTCATGAACCATACAAAGGAACTTCCTCCTTAATCCACCATGCTGAGCCCAGCAGCAGTAATCATCACCGAGTCCCTGACGTAAGCACTCTCTCCTGGCAGGGTGTTCATGCTGCTGTCCTGTATCGGCCAAAGATCTCTGAGCAACAGCGGCGTCCTGGAGGGTCTGCTCAACCTGCTGGACTCCCTGCTCTCGCCCCTGCAGCAGTCCTCCAGCCACCAGTCACGACGCACAGAAGGTGAGAGCGCGCACAAGCGCACATGTACATGCTCACATACGCGCATGCACAACACTCACACTCTCTGTCTCCGGCTCTCTAACTCTGTCTCTCTCTAACTCTGTACACAAGAGAGAGCGAGAGAGAGACACACACACACACACACACACACACACACACAAAGCAGTAGCTCCTCCATATGGTTCTAAATGTGAAGATATTGTTACCCTTTGTTTAACACACAGTCTTGGTTAAAAAAACTGGCTGTAGAGTGTTATGCATGAACAGTATCTCAGAATAGGAAACTGGTTCATTGTTGAACTGATTTGTTTGCACTCATGGCACAAACTGCGATGCTGACCATGTTTTGTGTGTGACACAGGTGTGCTGGACATCCCCATGATCAGCTGGGTGGTGATGCTGGTGTCTCGGCTGCTGGACTACGTGGCCAGCGTGGAGGACGAGGCCACCGCGTCCAAGAAGCAGCTGGGAGGGAAGGATCGGGAGAGGTCCTTCACAGGTCTGTGCCATTTTTATTCCCCGCAGATGGAAACATTTTCTGCTTGATAGCTAAATAAAGTGATCGCCCATCTATCATGGTAGTTGAGTGATATAGCGAGATCATACAGAAAACATTTTTTTTTATAGCTTATGCCTTAAAATACCCCTCCTACACTCTTTAATACATTTACTGTATGTATTATTAAAATATTACTGCATTTTAACCAAATATGTATATGTTACCGTATAGTTATCATGCATAATATTGTTATGATGAACTTTTCTTTAGCATGCATAGTGACATAGCATGCATATATAAATGAAAAATATTGGGATATAGCGGGGCTGCGATACAGCTGGGGGATCACTGTATAAGCCAATTAGTAGTGTGACAAACTACATTTGATTGTAGAGTGCTTTGCTGGCCCTCCATTTGTAAATACCAGACTTTGGTAAACTTTCAAAAGTTAAGGACTGATTTAATAAACATTTGCAAGGATGTTAAAAATACTAAAAGAAAAAGTGTGTCTACTGTCTAATAAGCTAAATTGGTCCATATTTGTTGGGGATAACAGAATTACAGAAAGTCCAAACATTTTACAGTTTTTTTGGTCTTACTGTAATTGGTTACAGGAAACCAGTGGAGCTTCATCAACAACAGCCTTCAGTCCCAGAACATGAACCGATCAACCAAAGGCAACAGCAGCTTAGACCGCCTGTACTCCCGCAAGGTCCGCAAACAGCTGGTCCACACCAAACAGGTAAATGTGTCTCATCTCCAAGATCATCCTCACATCACACATAGTTAAACTCACCGCTAACTCAACTTTCTAGATACGAGCATCGCCAGTGATCTTTTCCTACTTATTCCTTAGGATGAGTGAGTCTTGAGTGTAGGTCAAAGCAGCTATGCCGTAATGGTTAGAGAGTTGGTCTTTAGATCTGAGGGTCGCATGTTCAATTCCTGTACCAGTAGGAAAAAAAAACCTGCACCCTTATCCTTGAAGTGCCAGCTGAAGTGCCCTTGAGTAAGGCATTTAACCCTACGTTGCTCCAGGGGAACTGTACCTGTACCTAAGTCACACTGGATTAGAGTGTCAGCTAAATCGTTAGCCTCATAGCATAATTACCCAAATCATATTTCAGTGTTATATAGGTGGTTATGCAGGATGATGCAGCAGTGGTAGGAGAGTAAAGTTAGGAAAATATCTCAATTTGGCCAAAACATGACTTGGGCAATTATGCTATGAGGCTAACGAAATGTAATGTAGTTTCAGTGAAATTAACCAAAATAATTTTTTTTTCTGGGATAGCAACACAAGGGCGGAGGGTGGTGGCCAGTGGAGGGGGCAGGGTTTATCGTGATGGTTTCCCTGGTAACTCGGGAGCCCATTGTGGCGCCACATTAATCATGCCCTTTTCATTGCAGCAGTTAAATTTATTGAAAGCCAAACAGAAAGCTTTGATGGAGCAAATCGAGAAGGAGAAGATTCAGAGCAACAAGAGCTCCTCGTACAAACTCCTTGTCGAGCATGCGAAACTCAAGCAAGCCACGTCTAAGGTGAGAGGTGAACTCGGTCACCTTTAGATCAAAAGCTCATCAAGTATGGTCCCAACCAGAGGGTAACTTATTTTGACAGGCTTGCGTACAACTTTTTTTATCTTGGTTAATTTATTTTTATTTTGTTCTCCAACCAACTCCTGTTCCTGATGCTCCTCTTGTCAAATATTTCTACCATTTCCTTCGATTCCTAACGGACCTTTTTTTTCCTGTGATCTCCTCATGTGGTGGTCACCACTTTTCTTTCTGCTCTCTCCCCTTTCAACTCTCCTCCCCCTCCTCGTTCTGTTCCCTCCACAGCACTTTAAGGACCTGATCCGCTTGCGGCGGACGGCCGAGTGGCCGCGCTCGTCTCTGGACACGGAGGCGGCGGCGGGGGCGGGGGCGGCCAAGGAGGCTCCGGAGGTGGAGCTGCTGCCCTTCACGCTCTCGCACGAGCGCTGCATCTCCGTGGTGCAGAAGCTGGCCCTCTTCCTGCTCTCCATGGACTTCACCTGCCACGCAGACCTGCTCCTCTTTGTCTGCAAGGCACGGGCTACACACACACACACACACACACACACACACACACACACACACACACTCACTGACACTTACTCGCACTGTTGACCATACTCTTACACCTGCAGACAGACTTTATGTTCTCCACAGTTTTCATTTATAACATACAAACTCGAAGTATTTATCCCGTTGTGTTCTCCTGGTCAGGACTCTCACAACTCTCACAAACACTCCCGCTGTTAACCATACCTGTACATCTACAGACTATACACTTTCCATTAATACTTACAGGCTCAAATGCGCAGCAGATTCTGGGGGTGAAATGTTTAACTGGTAGCTTTCCCCTAATCCACACTCTCACATCTTCAACTGTTGACCATATCCTATACCCAGGGATGGGGAACCTGACTTTTGAAGCTACGATCCAATACCACATATTTGTTCCAGCTGTTTACTAAATTAGCTTACTTCTATTGGCACAACTATTAACATTTAGTAGCAGATTTTATTGGCAGAATCACCTGTCTTCACTGCACAGACAGAACCAGGGGATGGGGAAATGCAGTGAGGGGCAACCTGGCTTTAGAAGCTACACCCCAGTGCCAATCACTCGCTCTGCACTGACTGACACCAGCTCTTCGTTCACTCATACAAGCCAACAGCATAGCAGATTCTGCATGCAGAGGTGTCAATCCTGGATTCAGAAAGTAAAAACCCTGCCACATTTTCCTTCCAACACAGGTGACTTCACTGAGTAGCTGATCTACCTGTCTTGAGTGCTCATTAAGATCAGCTGATTCAGAGCTGTTTGGATCAAATTCTTGGCGGGGCTTTCACTTTCTGAACCTGGAACACCTCTGTCTGCAGATAAAGTGTTTATCCAGTGGTGTTCTCCGAATATTCACATTTTCCCCTCCTTGTCCTCTTCCCATTTCTATCAGGTGCTGGCGCGGATAGCGAACGCCACGCGGCCGACCATCCACCTGTGCGAGGTGGTGTCAGAGCAGCAGCTGGAGCGTCTGCTACTCCTGCTGGTGGGCACGGACTTCAACCGGGGAGACATCTCCTGGGGAGGCGCCTGGGCACAGTACTCCCTCACCTGCATGCTGCAGGACATCCTGGCAGGTAAGTGCACACACTGCTGAGAGAATATTTCTGTTATACAGTGCCCGCCCCCTGGCCCCACCCCCACCTGTAATGATGGTTACGTTCCAGAACCCCACGGGATGGGTGAAAATTTGCGATATAGCAAGACCATGTAGAGTAAACATTTTGTTTTATAGTTTAAGCTCCATACATTGCAGAATTCCTTTCAGATTGCACTTCTTATAAAAAGGCAAAAAATAAGAATTGGGTATAGCGAATCTTTGTTGCTCAATACATTGCAGCTTACATCTCATAAAAGAGCAAAAAATAAGAATGAGGTATGCATGTTGCGTATAGGAAAGTGTAAGTCTTTGCATCGTGTCATTTTTTTCCCCGACTACCTTCTAGTTCAGCCCCACAACTTATGAATACTGCCATTTTCCTACTTTATCCCACCCAGATCTTTAAGACACATATACATAACTGTTTAATTGTGCAAGGACATAATAATAATAATAATAGTAATAAGAATGCATGTTTAGCAGAAGCAGTCATTTTGCCTACATACAGTAGTGTGTACAGTTTGTTTTGTTTCCCCAATAGCTTTAGTCCTGCCTCTTGTGAAACCACCATCTCAGAAGGGGAATGGGGCTCCCTTAGTGTTTAGGTGTGGGTTTTAAAACAGACAAAAAAAACTCCTTCCTTGTGTGTCTGTGCAGGAGAGCTGCTGTCGCCCGTGTCCCTGGAGGGCATGGAGGAGGGGGCGGCCATTGGGGAGGAGGCGGGGGCAGCGGCGGCGGCTGCAGCGTGTGCGGTGGCGTCCGCCCTGGCCGAGCCCGAGGAGGCCCTGGCCCAGCCCTCGCCCCTGCCCCTGGTGGAGAGCATCGACGAGGCCCTGCCGCCCGATATCATCGCAGGTACTCCCGGGAGTTCGTCCTCGGTTTTCCAAAGTGCGTTGGTAGGCCCGTCCGTAACCACCCTTTTTTATTCCCCCCTCCCTCAACCACCCCCTCCCTCCTTCCCTCCCTTTCCTCGTCCTTCCCCTTTTATGCACACATGCCCTTCAATAACGAGGATGGTTTTGTTTCATGGTTTTTTATTTCATCTGACATTAATTTATTGTTTCTTTCTCTTATAGAGCTGCATGTATTAAAATTCCTCTTTTTCTGTTTTATAGTATTTTTGCACAGCTACTAAAGTGAAGTGTGTTGGGTATAAGCGTGTCTGTGTTAATGGCAGCATTCTGTGATGCTACATTATGCAGATTTCTAGTAACTTTTAAGTCCTAATACGAAAGTGTTCAAGAAGAGGAACCCTAACAGAATATAGGCATTAATGCTGCCTTGTTAAGAATTGTAAGCCATGTAGTAGGAATGCTCATTTGATTTGAGGTGACATGGCATTTGAAATACAAATTGATGGATATATTTTGTTAACCTGTGTGTTTAAAAAAGATGTTAGTGATCCTCTTCCTTTGACTGTGGACTTCTTTGATTGTTTCGGCCTTAAAATTGCCTAGTGACGTTCTAAAGAGTGCCTTTGTGAGCTTGCTGCTTTTAGTGTACTTGCTTGGCAATATTAAAGCTGTTTTCATTATCCAAAGGTGCTCCACCTCTGTCATCTTTGGAAAAAGATAAAGACATAGACTTTGACTTGCTACAAGACCTCATGGATGTTGATATTGATCCTTTAGATATTGATTTGGAAAAAGACCCCCTCGCCGCCAAAGTTTTTAAGGTAAGCCTCAAAGATTTTCTTCCCCTTGATTTTTGTAGCTTTGTCCTTGTTTAACTACAGGACATATAAACAGTAATCTACTGTTTTGCTTAGTTTTATGATTTTTATCCACCAAAGACACACACTCCTGATATATCAGATTAAATATAAAGGAATATAAAGGAAATATAAGTCACCTATTATCCCCCCCTCCTCCTGGTGAAAGAGGGCCTTACCATTTGTTTTGTTGTCTTGTTTCTTTTTTTTCCCTCTTTTCTCTTTTTGTTTCCTCGTCCCCTTTCACAGCCAATCGGCAGCACCTGGTATGACTACTGGGGCGCCGACTATGGCACCTATAATTATAACGCCTATGTAGGGGGCGCAGGGATACCTGTGTCCAAGCCTCCGGCTGCCGCCGAGAAGCCTGGGGCTCAAAGCCTCTCCGTGTCCGTCTCACAAGGTAAGGCACGACACACTGCCCGCAACCCTGCTCTTTCACTGGGGCCTGATGGCCATGGACATAAGTGCGAGAGTGGACTTCTTCAGTCACTCTTTCTTTCTCTCTCTCTCTCTCTCTCTCTCTCCATCTCTCTCTCTCTGTCTCTTTCTGTGTGTGTGTGTCTCTCTCTCTCTTTCTCTCTGTCTGTCTGTCTCTCTGTGTCTCTCTGTTTCTCTCTCTCTCTCGCTCTCTTTGTTTCTCTCACTCTCACTCTCGGTCTCTGTCTCTCGCTCTCACTCTCTCTCGCTCTCACTCTCTCTCTGTCTCGCTCTCGCTCTCTCTCTCTCCTCATCTTAAGCACACACTTAATATCAAGCCAAGGAATTGGCTTCCGGGTAGCATATAAAATAAACATTGCATTCTTAATACTGTCTACTTAGTTGATGTGCAGGGAGAGGGAGATAATAGACCATCCTAGATATACCTACCTTAGGTGCTGTAATGTAATGTGTAATGTGATGTAATTCTCTTGTTTCTGTTGCCATTATTCTTTTTCCTCACGCTGTCTTTCCCTGTTGGCCCTGTAGCTCTAGATGCTCGGCTAGAGGTTGGGTTGGAGCAGCAGGCTGAGCTCATGCTGAAGATGATGGCCACTCTGGAGGCAGACTCCATCCTACAGGCCCTCACCTCCACCTCCCCCACTGGTACTCCACACACACCCATATATATTCACGCACACGCTTGCGCACACTAAACCACTCGTGCACGCACATGCACACACTCACATATTCACACACACAAACTTAAATACACACGTACACACTCACATGTGTACACGCACGCATGCACGCACACACGTGCGCGCACACACACACACACACACACACACACACACACACATATACACACAAACTCACGCATACTCACCCCACTAACACATACACCCACTCCACTCACACATCCACACCCCTCCACCAGTCCTTTAAGTCGTCATCTCATCTCTCTCTCTCTCTCTCTGTCCTCCAGTGGTCCAGTCCTCTAACGGGACAGACGATTCCCTGCTGCGGGGGCTGCACAGCTCCCCCCCTGCCAGCAGTCTAATGGTGCAGCCCTCCTCCATCCCCATGCTGAGTGCCTGCTTCAACAAGCTCTTCTCCATGCTGCAGGTGCATCACGTCCAGGTAAGTCCAACAGTTGACCACGGGACTGGGCACACAGTTAGTTCGACTCAGTCCACTTCCTGTAAGTCATCATAGCTGGAGCTGGACCTGTTGATAAAAGGCTGCACATTGTTCATAACAAAAATAATCACAATCCTATTTCTGTCCATTTGCTTCTCTCTGTGTGTCTCTCCTTTGCCTCTTTGCGCTGTCTCTTTCTCTGTCGCTCTTGGTCTCTCTCTTTCTCTGTCTCTGTCTCTCTCTCTCTCTGTTTCTTTTTCTGTCTTTCTTTGTTTCTCTTTCGCTCTGTCTCTCGCTCCTGTGCGCTCTCTCTCTCTCTCTCTCCCTCTCTCTCGCTCTTTCTCTCTCTTTCTCTTTTGTGCTGTCTTTCTTTCTTTTTTTCTTTCTTTCTTTCGCTCTCGCTTCTTGTCCACCCCCCAGCTGGAGTCTCTGCTGCAGCTCTGGCTGACCCTCAGTCTGAACTCGTGTCCTGGCAGCGCGGATGAGAACGGCTCGGACATCTTTCTGTTCAACGCCAGCCGGGTGCCCACCATTCCCCTCAACCAAGGTCAGAGCCCCCCGGCCGTGCCCAGCCCTGCCCAGCCCGGCCATCTGCTGCCGCTGCTGGACACGACAAGGGCCGACCTGACCTGTCCCCTCCTCTCCACCCTCCACCCTCAGAAATATACTAATTACCCTCTGTGTTGTGCTCTCTCTTCATTAGCCACTAATTGCTTAGGTTAATGCTGTCTTGCAGTGTCTGGTTGTGGTATTTTTATGTTTTTTATTATTATTAATTCCCCTGGAGTTATTCATTTTTGAGTGCACATGCCTATTTGACTTCACACACACTTGTCACTTTTGAATGTGGATTGGCTGTACTTGCTGTGTGTTGATACCTATTGGCATCCACCTTGAGCAGACTCTGTGGACACAGCTTATCTGATGCTCAGCTGACTCCACCGTGAATGTTGGCCCGTGTGTGTGTGTGTGTGTGTGTGTGTGTGTGTGTGTGTGTGTGTGTGTGTGTGTGTGTGTGTGTGTGTGTGTGTGTGATTCAAACATATGGCACCCACCTTCTTAAGTGTATTGTGGGTATTTTTGTACTTACCGTGCTTGTCTGTGTGTATGTGTGTATGTGTGTGTATGTGCCCTCAGCCTCCATCAGTAGTTTCCTCACAGTGCTGGCCTGGTACCCCAACACCTCGCTGAGGACCTGGTGCCTGGTGCTGCACAGCCTCACCCTTATGACCAACATGCCCTCCAGTGGTGAGTCCCAGCACCTACCCGCCAGCCACTGCAAGTGTGCCGAGCACTTAGATTTCGGTGTAATCAAGAGATTAAGCAGAAAGGACTTTTTATTTGTAATTGGATAGTCAATAAGTAATACATTAACTGCCTTCTCATTAATTAGGGTTAATTAAAACTATTAAGTCTTAATTGAGTTTAAGTCAATGGCATTTTAAATTTGTGTGTTTAGTTGTTGTTGTTAGTTGTTAATGTGATCTAAACAAAATTTTACATTTTCAATTTATACATTTGTAATTATATATAATTTTATACAATGATGTAGAATATATAAAATCACGCTATATATGAAGTGTAAATAAATCAATGGCAAAGTAAAAAAGGTCTAGATAGATGGTTAAATACTGACCACCAAATACTAATAAACAGAGACATTTATGTGTAAAGAGCTACACGAATGAAGGAGTAGGTAATTGAGTAATTTCTTGATTGTGTGTGTGTGTGTGTGTCCCTCAGCCTCCAGTAGTGGGATGGGCGGCCATGAGAGCACGGCCCAGCAGATGGTGTCGGAGCTCACGCTCGTCCCCGTCCTCGTGCGCTTCCTTTCGGGGAGCAACCCTCACGGCACCAGCCAGCACAGCTCCCAGGTAGCACGCTTTATTCCCCTTTGTATTTTAAAAATATTGTTTATCGGGGTATTGTAAAATATCAGCTGTATTTTTTTTTAAATCATGATACTGTTGTTAACATCAGAATGGTGAACAGGTAAATGCTCTGATTGTTACAAAAGAAGTATTCTATATGAAAAGTTTTAATAACAGAACAACACTCCAAAATGTGAAACCCTTCAGGGCTGCTTCTCTCATATAGAGAGAAACTTCTCTCATATATGGCGATTTAAAATTGGCCACACATATTGACAAAATTTATGTCCTTTCTGAAGTACCGGCATACTGAGCTATTGTGTCAGGGAAATATCAGGGTATGAAAAATTGCATACCGCCCAAGTTTGGTATCTGTTTGTTGCCTTTGATATAATCAGAGTTTAATTTGAATTTTAATTTAATCATGAAAATGTCACCACACACACAGGTGGGGCCCACTGCGACCCAAGCTATGCAAGAGTTCCTCACCAGGCTCCAAGTGCACCTCTCCTCCACGTGTCCCCAGCTGTTCAGCGAGTTCCTGCTGGAGCTTATGCATATTCTATCTATGGAGAGGTCTGTATGTGTGGAGAGATCCTGATATGAATATCCTGTGATATGAACTTCTTCAGAAATGTGGCTGTAAGCCAGTCCCCAGTGGAAAGGGTTATAAATTTCCAATTTACATTTTGAAATACAGAGCCTATTAATCACTCATGTCAGTTGGTTGATACGTTCTTCTTTTGATAGTACATGTATATTTTCTATTACTATTCCTATTTTAAATTTCTTTAGCAACAGTACTTGCTTTTTGTAACCTTTTATTGTCATCTTCATGTTATCTGTTATGTTACCACCTGTAATGCACCTGCACCAAGACAAATTCGTCTGTCGTACAGACTTGGCAATAAACAAACTTCTGATGTTGATGCAGTAAAACCCTTTTTTTGGTTTGCTTACTTCCTGCCCGCAGGGGTCCCCTACTGTCTGGCCAGGGCCCTCTGGATGCCCAGGTCAAGCTGCTGGAGTTCACGCTGGAGCAGAGCTTCGAGTCGGTGTCGGTGGGCACCATCATGTCGGTCATCGAGTCCATCACCTTCCTGGTGCACCACTACATCACCTGCTCGGACAAGGTGGTGTCGCGCAGCGGCTCGGACAGCTCGGTGGGGGCGCGCGCCTGCTTCGGCGGCCTCTTCGCCAACATCATCCGGCCCGGCGACGCCAAGGCCGTGTGCGGGGAGACCACGCGTGACCAGCTCATGTTCAACCTGCTCAAGCTGGTCAACACGCTGGTCAAGCTGCCGCTCACCGCCGACGGCAAGTTCAGCGGACGGGTGCCGCCTCCCGGTAACGGCTCCAGCGACAGCGTCTCGGACGAGGAGAAGGTGTGCGGCAGCAAGGAGGGGCCCGGCCAGGGAGGGGCCACCCCCCACCAGGGCCCCGCCGTCGGCGTGGCCGACCTGGTGCTGGGCAACCAGCAGGTCATGAGCCAGATCCTGTCCGCTCTCGGTCAGTGCAACAGCAGCGCCATGGCCATGATCATAGGTATGGATGTGTGTGTGTCTGTGGTCTTGGTTTTGGGAGTTAAGTTTTTGTATCAGTCTTTTTGAAAGCATGGCCATGATCATAGGTATGGGCGTGTGTGTGTGTGTGTGGGTGGGTGGGTGGTCTTGGGTTTTGGGAGTTTTTTTGTATCAGTCTTTTTGAAACCATGGCCATGATCATAGGTATGGACTCGCTGTGTGTGTGTGTGTGAGGGGGTGGTCTTGATTTTGGGAGTTAAGTTTTTTGTATCAGTCTTTTTGAAAGCAAGTGAGTAATTAAGGTCTAGCTTAATCTGTAATTGAGGCTTCAAATTAAAATTTAAAAAGACGGGCAGAGAATAAATGAGTTTAATGGTCTAGGCAGGAAAACAGATCAGAGGGGAAAAAAAATGTAGTGTTTTGTAATTAATCTCTCTACCGTGACTGCGAAAGACATTTTCTGGTTTGTTTGCCACCGCGCTCAGTGTAAACAGTTCTTTATTGATCCACGCTTCAATTACTGACATTCATAAAGATTTTTTTCTACTCGCTCACTCCCTCATTTTAAAATACATTATTTTTCTTCCATGTGCTCTCTGTCTTTTTCTTTCTCTCTACGTCTCCCTCTCTTTCTCTCTCTATCCTCTTCTTTCTGCCTCCCTTTTTTCTGTTCTGTCTCTCTCTGTCTCTCTATCTCTGTCTTTGTCTGTCTGTTTTTCTCTCCTTCTCTCACTTCCTCTCTCTTTTTCACGCTCTCTCTGTCTGTCTCTCTCTCTCTCTCCCTCCCTCTGTCTGTCTGTCTCCCTCTGTCTGTCTGTCTGTCTCTCTCTCTCTCTCTGTCTCTCTCTCTCTCTCTCTCTCTCTCTTTCTCTCTCTCTCTCATACTCAACTGTTCCCTGTCTTTGTTCCCCCTGTAGGAGCCAGCGGTCTCCACCTGACCAAGCATGAGAACTTCCACGGCGGTCTGGACGCCATCTCCGTGGGCGACGGCCTCTTCACCATCCTCACCACCCTGAGCAAGAGGGCCACCTCCGTGCAGGTCATGCTGCAGCCCATCCTCACCTACATGGCCTGCGGATACATGGGCCGACAGGTACAGGCACACCCCATCATTATCACACCAATAATAACCAACAGAGCATCAGAGTCAAAGTCAAAGTCAGCTTTATTGTCAAAAACCATATGTAGAGGTTGCACACAAAGAATTTGAAATTGCAGTGCTCTCTAGGCCCACGGTGTACATTAAACATCTTTTAAATAAGACAATAAAACATGATGACAAAACATAACAATGTCATAGATGTAGAAGAAATATAAACGTGTTGGAGTGTGGAATTTTCAACACATTGTGCTTTTGAAATCAGTTTTTATGCACATAATTAATACATAGTGTTGATCACTGACCAATGATTCATGCCCATGGCATGCTGGACATTGTTTGCACATTATTAAAATACTTAGATGGAGAGTTTTGTGCCATTCTTCAGATACCAGATGTTATCAGTTGGAAACATTGGCATTTTATCTTATCATATGGTATGCTGTAAAAAGGCGCACAAAAATAAGTCATGTGCCATGGATATTAATTTTACTCTCATGAATGCTGTTACAGGGTTCTCTGTCTACATGCCAGCTATCCGAGCCCCTTCTCTGGTTCATTCTAAGGGTGCTGGACACGAGTGAAGCCCTCAAGGCCTTTCACGACATGGGTACGTATACAAATATCCAGTGTGTCTGATACAGGGAGGAGGTAGGTGCTGCCGACACTGTGTAACAAGACACGTCTCTTAGCAGGCATCAAGGTACCGCCTAAAAACGTTGTTTCGGATGACCTAGTCAGGTAGCAGAGTTGAACGGCGCCTTTTGACTATTAGACACCATTTCCAGGATAGAGACAGCTGATTTCCTAATTTAGTAGAAGTTTTGCGTTGAAGGCTGCATGAATAAAAACATTTTTGCTCCCTTCAAAATGAAAGGTACCTTAGAAGACAGAATTGTTTGAATTTTTATTGGACTCAGGCATGCTTTTTTATCTTGCTTCTTTCAATGACTCACTTTGAAGGCAGCATTTTGTCAATTTCAGACTGAGCCATCATGTCAGTCCTTTTCAGAAAGCGAGTTTGGCTGTTTGCCTGCCTCTCTGACACTCCGATATATATTTTCTCTCACAGGCGGCGTTCAACTGATCTGCAACAACATGGTGACGAGCACGCGGGCGATCGTGAACACGGCACGCAGCATGGTCTCCACCATCATGAAGTTCCTGGACTCCGGCCCAGGCAAGGCGGCCGACGGCAGCCTGAAGGCCCGTGTGCTGGCCTCGGAGCCGGACAACGCGGAGGGCCTTCACAACTTCGCTCCCCTCGGTACATATGCACACAGACACACTCACACAACACCAACTCACATGAGTTTACACATATTTACAGGTTGAAAATGCTGTTATAGTACCAGTAGGTGAAGGTGTGTCTTTGAAACACACTAATATTTTACTATTTTTTAATTTTTACTCACTCATTCACATTTTATACAAACATACTTCACCATGTGTGTTAAAATGAATACAACTGCACTGACCATAATCTCCAGCAGCCCCACAGCCCAAAACACACTAATATTTGACCATTTTTCATTTTTACACACTCATTCACATTTCACACAAACATGCTTCACCACGTGTGTTAAAATGAATACAACTGCAATGACATTTAATACTATTTGTCCCTCCTCAGGCACCATAACTTCCAGCAGCCCCACAGCCCAGCCGGCCGAGGTCCTGCTCCAGGCCACCCCTCCTCACCGCAGGGCGCGCTCGGCCGCCTGGTCCTACATCTTCCTGCCCGAGGAGGCCTGGTGTGACCTCACCATCCACCTGCCGGCCGCCGTGCTGCTCAAGGAGGTCCACATACAGCCACACCTCGCCTCGCTAGCCAGTGAGTCTCTCTCTCTCTCTCTCTCTCTCTCTCTCTCTCTCTCTCTCTCTCTCTCTCTCTCTCTCTCTCTCTCTCTCTGTCTCACTCACTCACTCACTCACTCACTCACTCACTCACTCACTCACTCACTCACTCACTCACTCACTCACTCACTCACTCACTCACTCACTCACTCACTCACTCACTCACTCACTCACACACACACACACACACACACACACAAACCTCGCCTCGCCCAGTGAGTGTCTCTCTCTCCCTCTCTCTTTAATACGCAGAGGTCTTTTAAACCTTCTGTGTATTCTTTTAAACCTTCTGTGTTTTGAAATATTGGTGGAAATTTGTGTGCGTGTGTAAATATTGGTGCTACGACTGCAAAATAATTGCCCTACTTGGGACAAATGAGATTTGAGACAAATGAAGATTTCGGATAAAGTTCCAGTCTCAGTTGGCATCCTGTGAATCAGTTTATGCATACTTGGTTAATCATGTGTCATGCACACCTGTAAGCTGAGGTGCATGTTCAGCCTTTCAGATGGTACCCTAAATGAACAGCAGCACACTCTTCACATTACTTAACATGGAGTGCAGTACTGTAACACATGACGCATGACTTGTCTAATGAAGCTATTAGTATTAAATATGCAGTTAAAGTGCAGCACTTGGAAGCCTGAGGCAAACCATTAGCACCACACACACAAAGCTAGTTGTCACGACACTGAACCTGTGTGGAGGGATGGTGAGAGGGTGACATCATACACACACACACACACTGTATAACATGTGGCTTTACCAAAGTTACACAACAAGCTCCAGTGAGGCATTGCTACACTGTAATATTTTGACAGGCAATAATTAAAGTGTGAATTATTGAACTTGTCACTTTTATAGTTCATGTTAAGTTTATGGAGTCATGCGCATTAATGCTCATTTAAGTTTGTAGCAATCTTGTAAAGTTAATGTACAAGTTGGCTTAAAAAACAAAAGGACATACATGATCTAAGTTTGAGCCATTCCCATTGGTATTATCAGGCAGTAGTATGGATGTAATTATACACTCATCTCATGATTCATGATTTTTAGTTCACATGATGAGTAGCATAATTTTTTTCTGTCCCAGCAAATGTATATAATCAAAACTCCATGTGGACAGATTTTTAGATCCAATCAAGTAAACCATTAACTGTTCCTCTCGTCTTTCCCCCCCAGCCTGCCCGTCATCGGTCTCCGTGGAGATCAGCGCAGACGGCGTCAACATGCTGCCCCTGTCCACGCCGGTCATCACCAGCGGCCTGACCTACATCAAGATCCAGCTGGTCAAGGCGGAGGTGGCGTCGGCTGTGTGCCTGAGGCTGCACCGGCCGCGGGACGCCAGCACGCTGGGCCTGTCCCAGATCAAGCTGCTCGGCCTCACCGCCTTCGGGAACACCTCCTCCGCCACCGTCAACAACCCCTTCCTGCCCTCCGAGGACCAGGTGTCCAAGACCAGGTACACAGAGAGCCCCTCACACTAGGGGTGGGAGACAAGGGGAGGGGGTGGTAGTCTTGACTGTGATGCACAAAGCTTCATGCCTATACCAGATGATACACTAGATCAGATTACAATTATTTTTTACTATTTTTTTTTTGGTTTGTTTTGAAACTGTGACCTAGACCTGTGTAAATGGCTCGCAGTTGCCAAAAACTACATTAGTCAGGAATGAAGGGAAACAATGTTATCTCAGAACCTGCAGTAGATATCACCAGATTGGGTCTGTCTTTGTGTGTGTCTTTTTTTTTTTTTTTGGTCTTGTCGTAATTTTTCTTTTCCTGTGACTAAACAAATGTCTTGTCTTGGTCTCTCCAATTAGTCAAGCAAGCTACGCTCCCTGGAGTTGTGCCGTGTATTGGTGCACTACTGATTAAGTGTCCTGAAATATTCACAGACGAAGTAGACCCTGTGACTTAGGAAACAAACCCAACAATAGGACAGTTGACTCTGGAAATAATAACAATAATAATCAACCTAAAGTGCCAAGTGTTCTCCCAAACAATAGTATGTTAGAAAAGGGTTTTAGTCAGGAAGGCTAAAATCTTTTATCCCAAAGGTACTCTTTCTTGGTGCGCAAGTATCTTTTCTCACAACCTATGTCCTCCTTTCTCTCTCTGTCTCTCTGTCTCTCTCTCTCTCTCTCTCTCTCTCTCTCAGTATCGGTTGGCTGCGTCTCCTGCACCACTGCCTGACGCACGTGAGCGACCTGGAGGCTCTGATGGCGAGCGCGGCGGCCCCCACGGCCAACCTGCTGCAGACCTGCGCCGCGTTGCTCATGTCGCCCTACTGCGGCATGCACTCGCCCAACATCGAGGCCGTGCTGGTCAAGATCGGCCTGCAGTCCACCGCCATCGGCCTCCGCCTCATCGACATCCTGCTGCGCAACTGCGCCGCCTCCGGAACCGACCCCAACAGTAAGTCAGCACACACACACACACACACACACACACACACACACAGAAATACACACACACTTACTCACTCATACGCCTACACACTCATACACATATACCTACCCAGACTTACTCATACATGCACTTATTCATATACACGCGCACACACATTCACTCATATACTACAATATATACTGTCTACATGTGTGTATATATACACACACATTTACACAAATACACACACGCATGCAGGTGGACATGTATGAACCGTTCAGTAACAAATGGAAACATAGGCCGACAGGCAGGAGCCTAGACACACACACACACACACACACACACACACAGCACTACTTAATTGTGATTGTAAATAGGCTACACCGGGTAATAAAGAAGAGGAAATAAGTTTGCCCTGACAGACTGGTTGCATCATTCATAATGCCGTGATGATTAATTAAAAACAAATGATGAAACTCGTGCACACTCAAATATGCACTGAAGTAGAAGGTCTCCTGTTCCTCATTACTGGGCCACTGCCCCATGTAGGATAATGGGGTTCATTAAAATGTTGTATACTTTTGTTGCAGAAACTTTGCGCTACCTTACCTCATCTCTCCAGTATGGTGCATTAAACTGGACGCACATTACAGTTTATAGATGGAATGATCTGCGAGAATGTCCCAGACCTATTAGAAAGTTATTTAAAAAAAGTGGGATGTTACAAATACACTCTTTTTTCCTACAGCCTACTGTTGATCTTAATTAATCTGCCAAAGAAACTAGTTTGTTACTAAAATCTTTAAACATTTTTTGACTGTGGCATGTGCCCCAGTGAAAAGGGCCTAGTGACGCCCATTCCGAGAGCTGCTCTTTATTGGCTCTTAGTCAATGAGTCATGAAATGTGTTGCTCTGAAGCAATTACCAGGGCTAATTTCCGCTCTTTGAACAGTCTGTCTAAAGCATAATCACCTGCTCAAGTGAACGAGTTAATGTGTAATATGTGCGCAGCAGCCTTCATGGGACCTTGGGCATCATTACACAACGTTGGGCCCTTCATTATTATTATTATTATTATTTATTTCTGTTTCTTTGGAGCGCCTCAGTTCCCCAGGTCACCGGGGTTCATGTTTAGAGTGTCTGGAGCCCATCTGTTTAAACGTGTTCATTACCAGTCTTAATTGTGCTGCTCCTGCTCCTGTCCCATGTCCCCCTGCCCCCCCCCCTCCACAGACCTGAACAGCCCCCTCCTCTTCGGAAGGCTCAACGGTCTCTCGTCCGACTCCACCATCGACATCCTCTACCAGCTCGGCACCACCCAGGACCCCGGCACCAAAGACAGGTTTGGGACCCCCCCACACTCGGTTGGAAATCACGCTCCTGTTAACATGTTGTTGTTGTTCAAATTAGTGGCCATCAAATTAGTCAGTGAGGACTTTCTTAATGAGTTTTGCCCTCAGAGAACTAATTATGCATCTCGCGATAGTTATTGAACGTCAAAATCGATAACCAAATACAAAAAAAAAAGAAGTCCAACAGGTTAGTTTGAACAAACAGCAGCAATGTGAGTCCCCACAGCCATGCCATGAAAAGGTAAAATAAGGACATAGGCCTTGTCTGATGTTTTGACAAACTCAAACATTTGTATTCATTGGCACAGGGAGTGTCTGAAACAAAGCCATCACCAGAGATGCTCTCAGACAGTCAAAGAATTGTTCAGAAATTATTGGGGTACTTGGAGTACAGGGGATTTTTTTTTGTTGTTGTTGAGGTTCAGAGTTCTTGCTCTTGATGGTTATTTCTCAGCCGATTTCATCCAGTGCACACAGCTCACTTCTTGGAATAGCGTCTCTCGTAAGCCAGTTTTGTGCCGGATCAAATGGACCGAGACAGGCTCTCAGTCAGATGAAATCGGCCGAGAGAGAGAGAGAGACATGAGCTTGCGCCAGCTTGCCTGACGTATCGCCGTAAAGCCCACCAGCATTCCAAGTTTTTTTTTTGTTTTTTTTTGTCCTCTGTAATTTAATTACCACAAAGTGCTTCACAAACATACATTTCATCTGGGTTATGGTCCATGAGTCTAGGTTTTATAACAAGGCTTCAAATATCACGAAATTTCTACCAGTATTTAATATGAATGCAGATATGCTACATATGTCAACTTAAATCACTCATATTCAAATGTGTTATAGGCAAGACATTACATTGTCCCAGCCACCAAAGATTAGGGAAACATGTTCTTGAAATAATGATTCTGTTGACTATTAAACAGTCAAATTACAGTAAACTCATTACAGTAATTCCTGTAAATTCTGTTTGTTTTGATTTTATTTTCTGCCACTTGCCTTTAGAGGGGATACAATGATTTACAGTAATTTTGGATTTGATTGCACTACTAGTTTTGGCCAAAATCTGACGCGTAACACCTTTTTTTTTAGATAAGTCAGTTCCTCGCTGTTGTACAGTAGGGAATGATGGCTAACCCCTTATATCCCTCTTGTCTGCAGGGTCCAGGCTCTCCTGCAGTGGGTGCACGACTCGGCCCACGTGGCGGCAATCAAGAGAACCGCTCCGCTGGGCTACATGGGCCCGAGCGCCACCTCGCCGCGGGAGTACGGCCTGCTGATGCCCTCGCCCTCACACCTCCACTGCGTGGCGGCCATCTTGTGGCACAGCTATGAGCTGCCAGTGGACTACGACCTCCCTGCGCTGCTCAACCGTGAGCTCTTCGAGTAAGTTTACCGCAGACTTAACGTTTTTCTTTTCATTGTTTTTGAGTAATACACATTTTTATAATACACAAATTTATGCACTCAATTTTGCACAAAACACTTTTCTGCCACAATTGGCAATATTTGTTTACTGACTTTGCGTTTTTGTTTTCATCATTTTGTTCTTACATGCACACATGCCAAGGAGTAATACACTTTTTCCTAATACACAAAAATATGCACTCAATTTTGCAGACAAACAATTTTCAACCACAATTATAGTATTTGTTTACTGACATGGTCAGGCAAACACATATTCTTACACTCAGCAATATATATATATTAGTTTTCCCATATCTATTGAACTGAATAGTGCCTCCTCATGTCTGAAAGGTGGGCATTTGTCTTATCTCATCCCCCATTTAAATGTATCATGAAAAAGTGTTAAAGTTTGTTCCCTATGCTGCTTTTCCAACACGCTAACAGCGTGCCTAGGGCACATTCAATTTACTTGCCTATATCAGCAAGCCTTTCTGTATGTAATGTCATTAACTGTGTGTGTCTGTTTTCTTCTGGGGGAAATTAAGTATTCATATCAAACAAATAAAGTGTACACACACAAAGTGCTCTGCTCCATACAAAATTGCTTCCTTTCAAAAGAAGGTGCATCTGTCACTTGTTGCAGAGTGTCTATATGCACAAACAGGAATCTGGTTTCTCTTTTTTTTTTTTAGTCAAGTCTTTTTATTTTTTAAAGCTCATTTAAAAAACAACAGCGTTGCCCCAAAGTGCTTTACAACACAAGCCTAAAAATAAGACGGCTAAACCATAAAACAAACACTATAAATATGTTGAAGTACTGACAATACAAGAAAATGAGATTAACAAGTAAATAAATAAAAAGAGTGGATTTGACAGCACCAAATAAAAGCTTCAGACTGAGCTAAAAATAGAGAGAAAAGAAACGTGTGACCAGTCTGGTTAAGAGTTGGGTTTCCATTTCGTGGTGCATCCATGTTCAGTAGCTGGCAGACGTGATATTTTTATAAAGTCAAGTAATCTCACAATAAAGATGCAGAGAATTGGTTAATAACAGGCAAGAACCTTGAATAAGGATCATGCCGGTTGGTTGCATTGCATCATATTGAAACTTTGAATAATAGCCTTCAACACTTGATTAATCGATGACTACAGGCTGTACCCCACCAAGTTTGTGAAAAGATGATAGAACAATGTTCAGACCCAGCAACCATCGTAGAAAAAAAAACCTCTGCAAATGTCTGCAGACTCACTTAAAATTCAGTGATTCAGTTTTTGTCATGTTGTGGTCATATCTTTCTTCCTTCATCTCATCATTCCTCTCTCTCTTTCTCTCTTTTCTCCCTTGTGTCCCCGCAGGCTGTTGTATAACTGGTCCATGTCCCTGCCCTGCAACATGGTCCTGAAGAAGGCGGTGGACAGTCTGCTGTGCTCCATGTGCCACGTGCACCCCAGCTACTTCTCCCTGCTCATGTCCTGGATGGGGGTGGTGCCCGCCACCACCGCCGCCCAGTCCCAGGCGCGTCACCGCCTCTCGCTGACCGACGACGGCAAGAAGCAGCACGACGCCGCCACCGCCGCCGCCAGCAGCTCGGCGTCCGGGGCGGGAGGAGGAGGCCTGACGGACGACTCCAAACACGCGCGCTCCCCGCCCGCCCTGTCGGAGTCGCAGCTGGCCACCCTGGCGGCCGCCTCGCAGTCCCCCGGCGCCATCCAGCAGCTGCTGGACTCTGGCCTGCCCTCGCTGCTGGTGCGCAGCCTGGCCGCCCTCTGCTGCAGCCTGCTGGCCAGCGCCGACCTCCCCTTACCCGGCCAAGCCGCTGCCTCTGCCGCCACAGCCTCCACCTCCTCCTCCTCCCCGCCCTCTTCCTCTGCGGCCTCATCCTCTTCCTCGCCCGTTGAGCGACGGCACCACCACCACCACCAGTCGCATCACCACCACCACCATCACCACGGATACCACAACATGCCTTCCACTTCCTCATCATCTTCGTCATCTTCGTCCTCGTCTCCCCCGCCGGTGAGCAGAGCCACGCTCTCCCCGGAGCTGGCGGCGCCGGTGCTGCGTTTCCTGACGGAGGTGGGCAACAGCCACGCCATGAAGGACTGGCTGGGTGGCCCGGAGGTCAACCCACTGTGGACGGCGCTGCTCTTCCTGCTCTGTCACTCCAGCGCCAGTGCTGGAACCAGCAGCAGCACCACCACCACCAACACGAGCAGCAGCAGCTCCACCACCACCAATGGTAGTAGCAGCAGCAGCACCAGCAACGGGCAGGCAACAGCGGGGGCGTCTTCGTCCTCGTCAACATCAATGGCCGGGGCATCCGCAGCTGGTCCCTCTTCATCATTGCCTTCACCCACTGCCGGACCCTCCACAGCCCCTCCTCCCCCTCCTCCTCCTCCTCCTCCGCCCTCCAGCAGTGTGGCGCAGTCCCCAGGATCACGCTACTCTCTGGGCTCCAACGGCCGCACGGGGGGGCTCACCACGCAGCAGCGCACCAGCATCGAGAACGCCACGGTGGCCTTCTTCTTGCAGTGCATCTCCTGCCACCCCAACAACCAGCGCCTCATGGCTCAGGTGTGTGCCTGTGGGTGTGTGTGTGTGTGGGTGTCATGGTAGGGACAGTTTTCTAAAGATAAGAGCAAAACAAAATAACAAAGACAGAAAGAAGTGTGTAGCTGGATTAAAGTCAGTAATCAGCACTGGAGCTGTAGAACAGTGCTTAGGTGTTAAGGGAACAATTTTGAGTTCCCTTCAGAGTCATTCAGAGAGCATGATGAACAATTTAATAGTGACCTATGGCCTACAATAAGATCTCTCTCTCTCTCTCTCTCTCTCTCTCTCTCTCTCTCTCTCTTCATCGCTCCAGGTCCTGTGTGAGCTTTTCCAGTCGGCCCCTCAGCGTGGGAACGTGCCCATTTCCGGGAACATCTCGGGCTTCATACGCAGGCTATTCCTGCAGCTCATGCTGGAGGACGAGAAGGTCACCGTCTTCCTGCAGTCGCCCTGTCCGGTAAGCTGCCTCCTCCACCATTCCACACATACTGTAACACTTTTCACCCACACTTGAAGTGAGTTCTGGTATGTTACTACTACTATCACCACTACTACCACTATCCCATCACCAGAATCATGTCTTGAGAAAAGGAAGACCTCTCGATTTTCACTACAGATCTGATATGTTGAAGCGAAGGTTGACATGATTATTAAAAGTGGAGTTGGAGGTCAGGTTGTGGCAGATGCTTAACCTGTGATCAGAAAACCATTGCTGGTCCTCATCCTCAAACATGCACTAGCTCCACCTTTTTTTTTCCCCAACCTTTCTGTATGACTTGGTATCCCTGTGATGAGCACAGAATGGGGCCGTTGTTTTGAGTATGGTTCCTAAATTTGGCAGTGGGACTGGCTAAGATTGCGTACCGAACCTCCCTTTCCTTTAGGTCTTGGCTCTGCAGTGTTCACAGGTGGCCACAAGGGGCCAGTCACACATTGTCCATATTCAGAGCCGCCTAGTGCCACTCTGAAACACTTGCTTAAATAATGGCTCTTCATGGCTACATACCCATGTTCCACCCTCTGAGCCAGTGCAGACTAATGTCTTATGGATGACCTGATCCACTGATGTGTCTGGCTGTGGCTGATTGAAGACGTCTGTTATCGTGGACTGCTCCTCAGTCGTGGAGGGTGAAGTGGTGGTGGTGTGGTTTGGATCAGGGGCATCAAAGAGGAATCGCCCTGGCAAGGGGGCATGCAAGAAGGACTTGTGCCAACCTGACCAGCCAGAACCCATCTGTATTTGTTGGTGATGAATCATTGTTGGATCTTGTCCTCCTGAAGAGTCAACACACTGAATTAGTGTGTATCTGAGCAGCAATTCACTTCAGCCTCAAAGATGGGTGGCAGAGCCCTCATCCCCAAGTAGTCCAGCTTTACCTTGGTGCCTTTTTTTGTACCCTTCCTTTACTAATATGTCTGTAAAGGCGATTGGCTATTGGATGAGCCTGGGCCCGCCTATACTGACGTGTGTTTCACTTCCAAGTCAGTCTGGCCAACCTGCCTATTCTTGGCTGTTCCTTGCCCGAGAAAGCAGACACCAATGGAAAAACGTCATCGCAATCAGTGGTCTGATTGGTTGTAGCTCAGTCCGGTAGTATACAGAGCCATTTGGTAGATGCCCATTGATCCATCATCTAGGAACTTCCTTTGTATGGGATCTTTGCCAGACCAAGCTCTGACTACGAGCTTGGTGCGACAGCCAAGCTACCATTGGGCAATTATTTTTTGATCAACGTTACCAGGCAACAACATGGTCTGTACCCGATGTTCTGATTAAATAATTACTGCAAGTAGATATAATTTCTGTGCCTAATATCGGTAGAAAATGGCTCAAGAGCTTTTGTTTGTACCATTGACCTACAACATTGATGAGAAATCTGTCCTGTGAATCATTACTAAAATGCATTTTCGCCTCATGTCACCCATCCTAAGAAGTCACACACTTTTTGGTGGACACCACCTTTTGTTGTACCTGAACATAAATGCACCTAAATAGAGCACAAAGACATAGAAAGGACCAGAAAAGATGGATGCTTTGGAGGTGGAAATGGAGAGTAGGAGAGGACATGGAGAGTACTGTGCTAATGGAAAAAGGGAGCCGATTCTGTTCATTTTTCAATAGCAGAGCATCAGCCCCCCACACTCTGTCATACTGGATGCCTCATTAGTTTGTGCTTCAGTTTTTAAGATTAGCCTCTTTCCTCTTCCATTTCTGCTTGTGTGTGTGTGTGAGGAACTGTGGGATTTTCCCCCATTAGAACTTCAGGCTTTCTTTGTGTTCAGGCTTTTCCCTGTTGCTAAACTGTTCATGATACTCAAACTGTGTCTCTGTCTCTCTCTGTCTCTGTCTCTCTCTCTCTGTCTCTGTCTCTTCCTCTCTCTCTCTCTCTCTCTCTCTCTCTCTGTCTCTCTGTCTTTCCCCAGCTGTACAAGGGCCGCATTAACGCCACAAGTCATGTGATCCAGCACCCCATGTACGGAGCAGGGCACAAGTACCGCACCCTGCACCTGCCCATCTCCACCACTCTGGCCGACGTCCTGGACCGGGTCTCAGGTACGTCACAGTGTCACTTTGCTCCTCCCACTTTGTCTTTGTTCCTTTCTCTGTCCTCAGCTTGTGGGATTCTGTTGTTGTTTTTAAAGCTGAAGGAAGTGGTCTCCATATTCACTGCTAAAACTATCTTGACAAGACTATAGCACACAAAAACACATCCTATAGAAAATAACTATCCAATAAGAAAAGAACCCTGCGTGTAATTCCTGACCTGTCAGCAAAAATCACTTCTCAGTGAGTTTTTTAAAAGAAAAAAAAAGTTCTACTCAAGTATCCCCTATGAGAATCGGTTTCCTCATCTGTGGTTAGTGGAGAGAATCCCCCCTCCTGATCAAAACAAGCCTCAGAGCCCCAGCAAGCGCGGCCAGGCCAGGCCAAGTAGATAGAGCTGGGGGATGCTCGATCGCAGGCACTCATCCGACCCTGGGACATAATGCACCTCTATACCAATAATCCCCCGGTCAAGGGCCGAGGTGCTGCTGTCACTTGTGTGAAATGCATTTGGCGCTCGCTCTCTCTCTCTCTCTTATGAATTGCTCTCCTTCCTGAATCGGAAATATGTGCCTGTGTGTGAGTCTGGTTGTGTGTGTGTGTGTGTGTGTGTGTGTCTGGTTGTGTGAAAAAGAAATTGATGGGCTTTATTGTTTTGCAAGGTGAATTACTCTCATCTCTAATCCCTTAATGTGTGTGTGTGTGTGTGTGTGTGTGTGTGTGTGTGTGTGTGTGTGTGTGTGTGAGAGACAGGTGTGTGTGCGTCTGAGATAGAAAGATGATGGGTGTTTGGTGGGAGGAATGGGTTACCTGAGGTGGCCTCTTCTGGCGACTTCTCCTCTCCTTGTGCCCCCCCCTACCCCACCCACCCCAATCCTCCCGGCGCCCCTGTTGAAGGCTAATTCCTCTCTGATGGAGCGTGTCTCTATCTACAGGGGCTAACAGATGGACGCACCGCCTCGCCTCCCCTCCCCTCCCCTCCCCTCCCCTCCCCGGGCCCCTCGGCTCGTTATCGGCCTTGTTAATGCCTCCGATTAGAATATTTATACACTTAAGCAATAAAGCCAGACGTGCTTTGTCAGCAGCTCGGCTCTATTTGCCAAGCATGGTGCCGCAGGCCTCAGGGGCTGAGTGTGTGTGTGTGAGTGTGTGTGTGTGGGGGGGGATTGTGGGATTGTGGCAGGCACGCCGGCACAACTTCGCTCTCTTAGGTCATCGGTGTAAACATGCTCTCACTTTTTTTTTCTCTCTCTCTCTCTTTGTGTGTCTGTCTTTCTCCCTCTCTCTTTACCCCCCTCTCTCTTTACCCCCCTCTCTCTTTACCCCTCTCTCTCTTTACCCCTCTCTCTCTTTACCCCTCTCTCTCTCTCCCCTCTCTTTCTTTACCCCTCTCTCTCTCCCTCTCTCTCTCCCTCTCTCTGTTTCCCTCTCTCTCTCCCTCCCTCTCTCCCTCTTTCTCTCTCTCTGTCTGTCATTCTGTCTCTCTTGCATTCTTTCTCTGTCTTGATCTCTATCTCGATCTCTCTTTTTTCACTCCATCACTGATGCAGACACTCCCAGCATCACCGCCAAGCTGATCAGTGAGCAGAAGGAGGACAAGGAGAAGAAGAACCACGAGGAGAAGGAGAAGATGAAGGCCGACAACGGTTTCCAGGACAACTACAGTGTTGTGGTAGCCTCAGGTAACTAAACATCCCAGCTGCCCTGGCGGCCCTCACTTCCAGACAGGCAGACAGACACAGACAGATCTCTCTGGATTATTTCAGTAGAAAAATAAGTCTGAGAATTTTATTTGGGTTTAATAGAAAATATTATTGTAATATATTCTTGTGGAGTATTCCAGTATCAGTAATTGTACACTTGTTTGGTGAAATGAAGTTCTCTGAAGGTTTTAAGTGTGTGTGTGTGTGTGTGTGTGTGTGTGTGTGTGTGTGTGTGTCCAACAGGCCTGAAGTCTCAGTCCAAGAGGGCCCTGTCCACACCACCACGGCCTCCGTCTCGGAGGGGTCGGGTGATGACTGACAAGCTGTCGGCCTCCTCCGGCGTCGACCCCGCTGCCAAAACCGTCAGTGTGCCTGTCTTCCACCTCTACCACAAGCTGCTGCCAGGTAAGCGCCAGACACACACACACACACACACACACACACTTTGTTTTACATTCATAGTGAGGTCCTTCTTTGCCTCCCATTCATATAAGTGAGGACATTTGGACCTCATAACTATGCCAGTTCAAATACACACACACATACACACACACCAGAGTAGCCCCACTCACTCACCAAAGCCACACACACCAGACCAATGCCACCTACCCCAGCTTCACACACCAGACCACAGACCCTCATCACTGTGTGAAACATTTAGTTTAGTTCATTTATTACAGGGACTATGCACAAAATATATTTATCACACATGGGAGAGAAAATTCTTTGTACCAGGTCTGGCAAATTGTAAATTTCCATCTGCAATCCCCAGGCAGGTGGTATAACAAATCATACAATAGAAAAATGTGATAATAAAAATCGATAGTCTCTCGTCTCTCAGTTGTCTTTGGTCTACACCACAGTCTCCTCCATGTTTCTGTTTCCCTGTCTGTCCTTGGCTCTGTGGTCTTCGCTCTTCCCCCACCCACCCCTCCATCCCTCCCTCCCTCCCATACACCTGCTTGCTCGCCCATTTCCAGCGTGTGTTGCAGAGGTTATTGGGGGCTGCTGGAGAGTCCTATTGATTAGAGGCTCCCACAAACAGCACTGACCTCCGCCCTTCGTGCGGCCACAGAGTCCTTATCTCTGCTCCTCTGACCTCACCACCCTCAACCCCTCACCTCCCTCCCCTCTCCCACCTCCACCTCCACTATCCCCTAAAGCAAAAACATGCTGCTGTGCACTCTGGTCCTGACGCTGCATTGCTCTCCCGTCCCCAACACCACTGTGTCCCTCCCCACAAGCCATGTTTCCAATCTGCCTGTGTGCAAGACCATACACATGTCTCTGTAGCAGATTTTCTTGTATTTTAGTCTTACTGCTGAAAATATACTTACAATATACATATAGGCAATAATAGAACCTGCATTATACACAAGTGGGTATAGTATGACCCACTTGTGTATAATGCAGGTTCTATTATTGCCAATATGTATATTGTTGTCTATATTGTACAGTATGTGCCTATATATTTCTATTTGTCTGTTGACTGGATACTACTACATATCTATACTTTGAATGTATAGAGTCTAATTCCTTGGGTAAGTATACTTGGCCAATATAGCTGATTCTGATTGGAGATATTTTCTCTTCTTTTTGACTAAAATAAGTGTGTTTGACTACAAAAAGGGCTTGGTGAACCCTCTGTAACACACCCCACTCCATGCCCCCCGGGCTGTACTGACCCTCTTTGTTGCCCCCTACAGGTCAGCCCCTGCCTGGGGAGATGACCCTGGCCCAGCTGCTGACCCTCCTGTACGACCGCAAGCTGCCGCAGGGCTACCGCTCCATCGACATGACCGTTAAGCTTGGCTCCAAGCTCAGCACCGACCCGGGTCTCTCCAAGACCGACTCCTTCAAGCGGCTACGCACAGAGAAAGGTACATGGCGTTCCAGACACACACACATGCACACACATGCACACACACACAGGCACTTATCCCACTCGCTTTTGCACATGCCAAGCCCAGTTCTCTTGGGAGACCTGTCTAATGCACACACGCACACACGCAAACTCACACATATGTACACACACACACACACACTTAACTCAAACACATGTGAACGTGCAAGTCTGTGTGTGCCATCTCTTTGGTCCCACCTGGCCTCTTGCTGCGACGCGCCATCCGTCACTGCCTTTAGAGGGCATCCTGTGTAAATAGTCCATAAACGGACGACCCACCCTCCCTTTCCCATTCCCACCTCCCCCCCTCCCCAACGCTAACCCCCCCCCCCCCAAACCTCCTTCGTCTCCTCGCTTCTCCTCTTTCTCTCCTCTCTGCTGGCGCCTGACAGCTCATTCCACACGGGGATGGATGGCCCCACTGTCCCCCGCTCGCTCTCCTCCGAGCCGGGGCCTTGCACAGCCAGCCACGCACAGGAAGGTGCCATTGCCAGACCTCCAGTCAGAGAGAGAGAGGGAGAGAGAAAGAGAGAGAGAGAGGCACACGGGTGGAGGAGGAGGGGAGCTGCTGAAGTCATTCCACTGTATCTCATTCTCCTCATAATGAATCAGAGGCGTGAAGGAATTAAATGGAAGGCCATTAATTTCTCTAAGAGTCTTTTCTGTGCCCCCCTTTTTTTTGCTTTCTCTCTCTTTCTTCCCCCTCTCTTTTCTTTCTTCATACTCTCATTGTTGCGCTTATTCTTCGCTTGTGAGGCTGCGGGCCCCCCTTTCACTGTAAAGAGCAGAGAAATGGCATGACACGCGTGTAAGAGGCGGAAAAGTCAATTGTTTGGCCTGTGCACCCAGGTTTCCGAGTCCGAGGTCCCCCACCCCTCACCCCCCTCACCTTGGGGCTTTGGTTCAAGAGTAGAGAGGCTGCTGGGAGACACAATCCCGCAGACAATTTGACTTCATTTCACAGCCTAGAAAGGTGCATAGCCTTAGCCAGCGCTGCCTCCCATCAACTCCCAGTGATGAGCATGGAGTTGGAGAGCTGTGGAGTGATTGTTTGGTTTGAAAGCCTCCCTGAGCCATGACTAATCCTGTTTGGGGGTGTAGAGAACTTAGCAAACAGGCCCCCACCACCTCAAGTATGGCTGGGGGAGCTCATGGAGATCTGTAAAGCTGGGGAGGAAAAAGTCTCGACAACCAAAAAGAAGATCTTTAGTATCTCAAGGCACTAACAAGTAAAAGTGTTATGCTGGACTTTTTACTTATTAAGCCAGTCTAGTCTAAAACTTGTAAGAGCCTGCAGCAGGTTGGCTTTAATGTTGAACTGCCTGTGGATCAATGAAGATGTTTTGATCTTCAGAAAGAATAAAGTAGGCTGCTCTTCTCTTCTGGCTACCTTCATTGTGTTGCTGGTCTCCTGGCTCCCTCTGCAGTCTTCAGGAAGAATGCTGACTGCAGCCCATAACCATAACGTGGAGCTTGATGTATTAAAATCCACAAGTTTAAGCTTTTGTCTGGATCGGGGAACATTTTGATAAAAAAAACTTGTAGCGTAAGTTATGGTAAGGGTGTGTTTTTTTTTTTCTTGCAAGAGTCAGGAGATCCATGTTCCATGTCCAATGTTCTCAGCCTTCTAATCATATAAATGAGTGTTAATATGCGTGTTTTTTTGCGCCCCCCCCCCCCACACTCTGTAGATTCTCGTTCTCCTTTACTTATCTCCCTCTGCCGTCATTAACGCTCTTTTAAAAAATTAGGTCACGTTTGTAATTTTAGAAAGTCCTCTTCTGGTCTCCTTCGCTGCCTGTGGTCACGCATGGAGCTTGATTGATACTGATGTACTTCGATGCCATCTCCTCCTCTATCACACACACATACACACACACACACACACACACACACACAGACACACACACTTCCTTCCTCCCCTGACGTAATGAACGGACACACCTCCACTTGCCCTCGGGCACGCGTCCAGGTTGGGGGGGGCCATGTGTGCTGCAGCTGCTGCTCGAGTGCTTTGCACACACTTGTAACTTTTGTACATTAACGATGCATGCTGTGTAAGCAGCCTCAGGAATGTGCACACTCACCCCCACCCCCCCGAACCCCCCTTATTATGCCGGTAGCGGGCGCGTCTGGTTAAAGTGGGGGGGGGTCATGTCGCGAAAAGCCGTGGACCGCTGCGCCGATCTCCTTTTAATCCGACATTGAAACAGCGGGATCGGCATTATAGGTCATGCCCACTATTGCTCCTAGTGTGAGACTGTCTGGCTTATCCCCCTCTCCATTATTTTACATCCCATAATCCCCCCTCCCCTCTCCCCCTTATTTTTTGGCCACCTTTTCCTTGTTTTGTTTTTTGTTTTTCTCACATGTTTGCATATCTTTTTTTATTGTTCTTCAGTTATTTGACTTCTTTCTGTTTTTTTGTCTCCTTACTTACTTTTTTGTCTTCTTTCGAGTTCTTTGTTCTTTTTAAATCTGGCCTCACCACGTGCAACATGCACCCCTCTCGATTTGCTTCATGTTTGTTTCTTCTTCAGTGCAGAATGGTAGTTACGCTTGATGTCGCACAATAACAGGAGCACTCCCATGTCTGTCTGTGTGTGTGTGAGTTAGTGTTTGCATGTGTCTGTGTGTATTACGGTGCAACACCAAAACCCAGTAGGCACTGCACACTCCCCCCATGAGTGATTGGCAACCCCAGCAGTGATCAGCACTGGAGCACAAGGGGGGGTGGGGGGGGGTGGCACAGCTAGATGTCACCTCAGCTTGGAAAGTCTCGCAAGGAGCCTTCCCCACCAACCCACCCTCACTGAGCTTACCCACCCAGAACAGTTTAGGGAGGAGGGGGCCTACATGTTGCGCCACAGCATCACACACAGTGACGCACACACTGGGTCTGTCAGTGGACCAATGGCTCACTGTTAAGGAGCATGTCAAGCGAACACACTAGCTGGTTGCTGTCATCTTTTTTTTTTCTTGGCAGAAATTCAGTTTCACCAATTACATTTTTGTAAACTAATCCACCAAAGCTCCCCCCCCTGAGATAAGTACTGCACAATCAAGCAGGCAGAAAAATGATCAAAAAATTGAAATGCGTTTCAGAGAATAATATCTCGGTTTGGACTCACTTGGCAACACTTTATCAGTGCATGAGCGGTGCTCCAGAGACTTGACCCCCCCCCAATGCCCCCGACAACCACCACCACCACCACTTGGCCTGTCACATGCGCTCTCCACCACTAAAGCTTACCGCATCCACAGTTCGGCCCCCGGGGGTACACTCACAAACGTTGACCCACTAGTTTTCCACCAGAGGAGACAGGGACCATGTTAAGTACGAAATGGACCTGAGGGACCCTTTTCCTGGCCACTCAGGGGGTAGGGCTGCAGATAAACAGGAGAGGGGAGAGGAGAAGGAGGAGGAGGAGGAGAAGTATGGTGTACACAGGTGAAACGAAAGTCCCTCAGACGTGAGGAAACGTGACTTTAAAAGCCAGAGTAGCCTCTCGCCACTTGTCCTTCATGACCTTCACACAGGCAGAGGAGGCGGGCGAGGAGCTAAAACCGGCAGAGCCTTTTAGCAGCAGGTTGCTTCTCCCAGGTACCCACTCTAAACTCCCATTAACCACCCCCACACAACCACCCACCCACCCACTGTGAGACTCCAGCCCCTCTCCTCTCTCGTGGAGATGTGTGGGTTGTGGTGCGCTAAAAGATCTGGTGTGCTGAGGGAATGGCTGGGCCTCTCTCTCCTCTCAGTGGTATCTTGAGTGGAAGCATTAGGGCTCGTCAACAGAACGTGGAGTAGAGAACAGATACTTTATCCTGAAGGAAATTAAGGAAAACTTTAATCAAAATCACCCTTAATTGACTGCCACGGTGTCATGTGATTCTGCCCAGTTCAGTCATCCACTACTCACATAACCAGTTACATCCGTAGCTAGCGTTCTCTCCAAGGCATTCCTTTAGTAGTGGACTGATTTTTACCTCATGTCCAAGTCTTAGTTTCTCAAAAGGACCTATAAACGCTAATATATAAACTATAGGCATCTTATGTTTGTGTGTGTGTGTGTGGTGGCAGCAAAGATTTTGTGCCACACCTGCAGACGGAGATCTTTTCTGTAAGCCGCCCGCCAACTCAACTCTTAGGAAAGGGGCCGTGTCTGAGCCCCAGCCATGACTCAAGCTCTGGGGCTGCTTAGATATTCTCTGTGTGGTCTGTCTTTCTTTTCAGACACACACACACGCACACACACACACACTTAGTCTTTCACCGCTTTGTGCTACTGTCTCATTCTCTGCCTCGCTAATACATTTGCTCACTTTCTGACTTTGTCTTTCTTCTCTGTCTTTCTTTCCCTGTCTGTAATTGAATCTGAAGGTCCAGATGGAGCGCTACTGTTATATACCTTATTAGTCACAACTCACCATTATTTAAAAGCATAGCCAATCCCGACAGGAGAGCAGCATTGAATAATTCATTTGTTTTCTCCTGGAAGAGGAGAGTTTTTTTTTTTCATTCTTTTTTTACCTCGTGTTTGTTTTTCCTTTTTTTTTTTCCTCGTTGCTTTTCTTTTTTTTTTTGCCACAGACCTGCGAGTCGACACCTGGTTTTATGTGACCTCAATAGCAAACCTGTGGGGGGAAAAAAACAAACAAACAAAAACTTGCAAAACACAGGTCAGAAGATAGAAAATCTGAATTTTGTTGTTACCACCCAGTCTTAACCTTCCACCAACTGTTTGATTCAGTCACTGTGACTTCCATAAGCTGGAGTAAGGGAGAGAGGGAGAGAGGGAGCGAGAGAGCGATAGACAATTGAAAAGCCTCAGTCTTATCCTTCCCCCCATTCTTGCACCCCTTTCTTCGCCGCATTCTATACACACCATCATTGACTAAGTATCCCTAATATGAGGCTTATCCCGGTTTTGACCAAATTCGGGATAAGGTGTTTACATGAATGTGGAGTAATGAAGTTATTAATATCCCAGTTTACCTGACAAACACTAGTATCCCGATTTCTTGTTTCAGTGTTTTATTAAAGCATTCTTTCCACATGCATGTAACCTGGTTACTAACAACAGCGTTCTAACATGTGCCTGTGTGTGAGCAGACAAGGCTGTCAGAACCTTTAGTATTCAGAATAGGGTGTTTTTACATGCCACAGTATCCCGCTTTCTTTCTTTAGGTACTCCACCTAGCCTAGCATATCCTGATTTTTCAGGAACCGGGATAAGGGCTTATTCGGGATACTGTTAGGAAAAAGTGCTCCGACATGCACAAATACAAAGCCGGGATACTTAATATCCTGATCATATTCAAGATACTGAAGTGCATGTAATCATAGTCACTGTGTGCTCTTTATCTAATCCACTGTCCCCCTTTTTTTAAACACTAGTGAGCTCCTCGTCACGTAAACATCTAGCAAGACTGCGACGGTAGCAGCTTTTTCTCAGAAGTGTGCCCCTCTTCCCTCTTTGCCCCCCCCCTTCCCTCAATAATTGCTTTGTCTCAGCGGCACTCTTTCTTTTTCTGAATGCCATTGCAGAGCTCATCAGTGGGTGGGTTTGTTTGAGTGCCAGGTTTTGTGAGTGAATTATTCACGCAACAAAGTTTTTTTTTTTTTTTGTGCCATTGTTTGTTAGTTTGCTTTATGTGCTCTCTTTTTTTTATTGCCCTCTTCCTCTCCTCTTTCCTGATTACTTCCTGACTACTTTTGTTTTGGTTGTTGTTGTTGTTGTCTTTGTCACATGCTCATTACACACCTCTTTCTGTAACACCATTTTGTATCTTCAATCTTCCCTGCATTCACTCTTATCTCTCTCCACCCTTTTCTCCTCCTCTCTTTTGCCCTCCCTCCCTCCGTCCCTCCAGAGCACGGTGAGATGCTGAGCAGCTGTCCCGAGGACGAGCCCATGACGCCGAGTGACGAGTGCCTGGAGGCGGCCATCGACGAGTCCCTCCTGGAGACCAACCCCATCCAGTCGCCGCTGCAGGTGTTTGCGGGCATGGGCGGCCTGGCGCTCATCGCCGAGAGGCTACCCATGCTCTACCCCGACGTCATCCAACAGGTAACAGCCTCCCCCCACTGCCCCCCCACAAAATAAGAAATTCAAGAGGCGCAGCCCAGTCATGGAGATCTTCCTTGTTGTGGATTAAGGGTGGACGGGAGTCTGCTGAGACGGCTTTTGTCTGACACTACGGGGTTAATGCAGGCAGCATGCATGGGCAGCAGCCAGAACTCGCATGAGTGATAGGGCAACACACACACACACACACACACATATATATATATATATATATATATATATATATATATATATATATATCCTCAGTCCACCATTTGCTCTCACATATACACACTGTCACCACACACACACACACACACACACACAGACTTGAAGTTGCTTATCGCCCAACGGCATTGCATCTAAATCCTCTGGCATCTCCTCCAGCTCCGCTCTGCCGTCAGCAGGGCCTGTCAGCGCCTCAGCCCAGTTCCTTCAATCAGTGCCACAGCCCTCAGCCCTCTGCCTGGCTCATCAGCAGCTTTGCCACCCAGCTATTATCCTCATCCTCATACACACACACACACACACACACACACACACACACACACACACACAGGTGCATACACGCATTCATACACACAGGTGGTGCTTTTCTACACACACACACACACAGGTGCACACACACATCCATACACAGAAGGTGGTGCTTTTAGACACACACACACACACACACACACACACACACACTCAGGGCAGAAGTGCTTGTATGTGTGTGTGTGATACATATACACACACACACACACACACACAGTCCTGCCATCAGCTCTGTCCCGACCACCTATCGTATAACCCCCACCTGCGTGAGATTGCTGTTCAGCCGTATTGATCTAGTATCTCAAGGAAGAGAGGGGCGGGGGGGGACAAGCGAGAGGTTGAGTTGAACATTTTGGGAAGAAAACATCGATTCCCCCCACCTGATTTAGCTCTGCAGATGTAGGTGAGTGCCTGACTCTACGTGCCTGCCCCCCCCGGCTGTGACTGAGCCTCTCTATCTGGAGGGTAGTAGACAGAAGACGTGCAGGGTGTACAGATGCCAGAGGACTCCCAAAGTCCTTACAGAAGCGCGGTGGCAAAGTTTGAAACGGCCGGCTTTAGTCATGTTCAGCTGCTTTGTCCACCTTTTACCCCCCCTCCTCCCCCCCCCTCTACTCTCACATCCTGTCTGTTTCAGCAGATTTGAATTATTCAGGCATTTTTTTTTCGGTCAGTATTGCATTATATAACGTGCATTACCTCTTCATGAAAGACTGACCTGCTTGTGTATCCAGGTTTGATAAATAATTGAGGGAACCTCTTCCGTGTGTGTGTGTGTGTGTGACAAGAAGTTCTTTTGTAAATTTTTGAAGGGCGTCTGCATTTACAAAAAAGAAATGAAATAAAAACCCCAGACCTCTAGCATTATCTCCTTCAAAAATGGGTTTCCTCAGGTGCAGATGTTCTGTACCTGAGCAGCATGTTTTACAAGCCAAGGTTACACCCACACACACACACACACACACACACACAAAAGCAGCCCACCTGCCCTCAGTGACCGGGTGTATTTCTGTTTGGCTTGAGGCCTCCGTTTGTGCTTCGATCGTGTTTCTCCCGTGTACACCAGTGCCCTTCCGCCCAGCTGTAGTGTGACCTGTAGTGACCACCACACAACGCACAACCTCTTTGATATTGACATCCCACATCATATTGACATCTCTCCACACTCAGCACATCCTTTTTTTATGCCCGTCATACAGCATCTGACCCTTTTAATGCTTTCCGTCCTCTCCCTTCCTCCCTCCACTCTTCCTTTTTCTCCTTGATGTGTCTGTCTCTTTCTATCTCTCCTTTTTGCCACACTTTCACTCTTTCTGCTCCCACCCGCCACTTCTGTGTGTGTTTTTCTCTTTTTTTTTTTCCTTTTCCCATTTGCTACCTTCTATCTTCTCTGTCCTTGAACTCTCTGCCTGTGTCCTTCGCTTTTTGCTTATTTGTGCCCATATACCTGTTTCTGTCGATCAATGCGTTTGCGTCTGTCTATCTGTCTGTGTATCTGTCTGTCTGTCTCCCTACTTGTTTACCCTGAACCCCCACACCTGTCTCTTTGCCCTCTGTTTCGTTTGTTCTCAAACTCTTATCGCCCATGCTGTTTCCCCATTTCTGCCATGTATCTTAATCCACTTGTCTCTCCATTTCTGCCATGTATTTTAATTTATTTCTGTCCCCATTTCTTTCCCCCACCCCCCACACCTTTGTCCCCCCCCCTCGCCCCGCCTCTTGTAGGTGAGCGCTCCCGTGGTGGCCTCCAGCACCCAGGAGAAGCCCAAGGACAGCGACCAGTTCGAGTGGGTGACCATCGAGCAGTCGGGCGAACTGGTGTACGAGGCGCCCGAGAACATCGCCGCCGAGCCGCCGCCCATCAAGTCGCCGGTGCAGACCATGTCCCCCATCCCCGCCCACTCGCTGGCCGCCTTCGGCCTGTTCCTGAGACTGCCGGGCTACGCCGAGGTGCTGCTCAAGGAACGCAAGCACGCCCAGTGCCTGCTACGCCTCGTGCTGGGGGTGACCGACGACGGAGAGGGCAGTAAGTAATAATAACAACAATAATAATATATAATAATAATACAGTTTTTTATTTAGAAACGTCTTTTTTCAAGCGCCCAAGGACACCAAAAACCAAAAAATAATAAAACCCAGAGAAAGCTAAACAAAAAAGAAATGGACCACAGACTGCCTCGAAGAGAATAAAAAAGTTGAAAGTGAAGAGTTGAAAAGTTGACAATAAAAAGTTGAAAGTGACTGGCTGCAGGTCCAACCCCAACCAAACCTCTGTGCTTGAAAACTTGAGAGCTTATCTGTGTAACATGAATAGAATTGCTTTTTTTCCTTCTTTGTTCTAAAATAATGACTGATTTCAGACTTGGCAGGAAAGTCTAGAATAATGTCAACTATGGCTGCTACGATGAGTCAACTTAGCCAACAGCTGTCAGTGCTGATAATCCGTCTTTGTATCTGTTTACTTTCTGGTTGGCCCTCATTTATTTTTTTCCCCTTCAAAAAATTAGAAACACTTATGTCTTGAGAATCTCTCTCTAAACTCACTCCGAGACACCAAAACAATAGGACTGGACCACTGCTGTTACTGTGAGCCAGAGTGTGAGTGTGTGTGTGAGAGAGAATGTTAAGTCTTTTACAGCTTAGCGCCACTTTATCTGTCCGAGTATGTGTTTTGCAGGGAAATCAATTGCGATCCCAACAGTGGTCCAGTCACTTCTTCAAGTGCCCAAACTCCACTTGACAGACAGGCCAGCTGATTGATTGGGGGTGCTGGCCGGCTCAGGCGATCAATGCGTCCGCTCCATCGACTGTCGAAACGCTTAGCCGGCCAGTGATATAATGTAGCCAACTTCCCTCTCTTCCCCATTGACGCCGATTGTAGTTGGGCACACAGTGAATTAGGAGGCCTCTGTTTGAGGTTCGCAGACTTATACATCCCGTGACAAGACCCACTGTCCTCCAGGCAGGATTGGGGAGACAGGGGGAGGGGTGGGGGCAGGGGGGGGTGAGGTGAATACAGGGAAGGCTCACTGTTTAGTGTGGGCAAAGCTCTCTGCTCCTCCAGAGATAACAACTGACTGGGTCTGACGTGTGTGTGTGTGTGTGTGGTTCCCACTCCCCTTCAGGCAGTGGCTGTTGTTTGTTCCGTTCGTTGTGTCCAGTCCTTGAGATAACAGCGGTAGCTCCAGTGATGGATGGCCACGGCTTTGCCAGAGCCAGCTTGTGTTATGACACCAGTCACACACAGCCCAGACATGATCAGCCTGCCAAATTAACGTCGTCCTTAGTTCCCTGACCACGGCCATGTGTGTGCATATGTATGTGTGTGCGTGTGTGTGCGCATACCTGCACGTGTGTTTGTTTGTGTGTCCAACGTCCGCTGAGACTCACGTTTGCCCTCGTCTCCTCAGCGGCTAGTTGTCATGTTTTGATTGGTTGATGAGGTCGTCTTTTCCCTCCCCCCTCCCCCCACAAATACCCTTGCGCTTCTGTCCTGGGGAATGGAGGATCCCACCACACGTCCGGCCTCAGATTAGACGTTTATTGTTCTTGTAAACACTTTCTGTCCGTCTCTGCTGTCTCGTTCGCAGACGCAACAGATATGCGCACATACACCCACCCACGCTGTTAAACTGGTGTTATAACTTTGGGCTGTAAAATTTGAAATGAGGACACACACCACACAAAGAAACCCCTAGACAACAACCAAACCATCAGCACATCCAGCACCAGACAGATAACTCAAGGGCACTTCAAAAAGTATCAATGCTCTTTGAGTGTGTTTATATTTTGCTTTCACAAAGTCTTAAAAAAAATGTTTGAGGGAAGTTTGTAATAATCTAAAATGGTTTTTTAGAATGGTCTCTAAAGGTTTTTGGCTTGTTGTGATGGAGGACCGATCTTGTGGTAAAAGTTGTCTTTGAGTGTTACTTTTGTAGCCTAATGTTAAGAGTGCTGGGTTCCTTGTTTACAGAATTCCAAGGACCTTTTGCTGTTAAAGAGGGTTTTTTTTTTTTCATTTTTGGAGAAAAGGTCGTTCTGAAAGGCATTGGGTCTCGTATATCCAAGCAGCCTTCCTTTTTCATGAAATAACTCTTCTTACAATGCCCCCCAGCTGTGTTTTCCTCCTCTTTCCTGTCCTTGTTTTTTTTTTTTTTAAAAAACACACACCAGGGATGGAAATTCGCACTAGCCACCAGCCAAATGCTGGTAAAATATGAAAGTGGCTGGTAGATTTTGGACACAAAATAATAATTTACTATTGAATGTCTGGTGAATTTTATCATTTTTTTTGTCAGTGGCTGGTAAAAGTTCAAATTTTGCAAAGTTAATTTCCACCCCTGACACACACGTTCTCTCCTTCCTCCACCCCCCCTCCTCCCCCAGGCCACATCTTGCAGTCCCCCTCAGCTAACGTGCTGCCCACGCTGCCCTTCCACGTGCTGCGGGCCCTCTTCAGCTCCACGCCGCTGACCACGGACGACGGGCTGCTGCTGCGCCGCATCGCCCTGGAGATCGGAGCCATCCACCTCATCCTGGCCTGCCTGTCCGCCCTCAGTCACCACGCCCCGCGCGTGCCCACCACCAACGGCAGCCAGAGCGAGGTGAGACGCAGGGACACACAGAGACAGATATGCAGACACACACACACACACACACACACACACACACACACACACGCCACACACACGCCACACACACGCCACACACACGCCACACACACGCCACACACACGCCACACACACGCCACACACACGCCACACACACGCCACACACACACCACACACACACCACATACACACACACATACACACACACACACCCACACACATGTGCATAGATATGCATGTACATACTCGGACGTCTCCTGCCCCTTCCTGTCTCACACATCCCCATTCTAAGTAGGAATCAGCAAGAACAAACACACAGACACACGCGCATACATATGCATGTACATACTCAAACGTTTCCTGTCCCTCCCTGTCTCACGTATGCCCGTTTTCAGTAGCAGTCAGAGCAAGAAGACACACACACACACACACACACACACACACACACAAGCACGCATGCATATTCAGTGAAACTATTTCCTTGACCCTGGTCGTCTTTAGCTTCTGTACTTCCAGTTCACAAAGTGCTAAATGCGTGCAGGTCTTTATGCAGCCACATACATGCATATAATACAGTTATTCCCCATCTGGTAGTTATGTTCCAGAACTAACGACTGGGTCTTGGCCATAGAAACTCCAGTTTTGAATTAGTAATGGCAGTTTGTCCAATAAGTTATGAAAAGACACATCTTGTGGCGTAGGGAAGTAGCTCTACTAACAAGTTTGTGTTGCACATGAAATCGTAGAAATTATAACATCTTTTTAACGCAAGGCAGGTGTGGTAACCATTGGTATAAGCAGGATAATGGACTTCACAGTATTGGTATGTCAGAAAGTTAATGCACTTGGAGGTGTAACAGGCACTCCGCATCGCATCGTGGACACATTACCACCTCGAACATGCGTTGACTTCCTGATATACGAATGCCGTGTCGTCCATTATCCCTTACTTATTGCATTTTAAATTGATATATGTCACGGTACAGTTATCATAAATTATGCATGCAACTGGGACCGTGAAAGGTGATCCGCGATATAGCGTGGGGGGGGGATCTAAATTGTACACATAATCTCCGAGGCAGCCACAGCAACAGGAGAATAGGGGATGCTCCCGACTCAGATCCACTTTCTCTTCCTGCCGGAGACTGGAGATGTAGTACGTCGCGCCACCCCACTCCCCCCCCACCACATCCTCCCGAACACCCACTCTGTCTAGACCTCACTCAAGACTTCCTCTTTGGGTCTCTGAGGCAGACACTATTTAGGTGTGTGTGTGAGTAGCAGAGGTAAAATAAATCTCCAGGGGCTTTCAAAAAAGAAAAAAAAGAAAAATGGAAAACCAAAAACCTGAATTAATGCTGAGATTTTGACTACATCCACTGCAGTAAAGACAGAAAGGGAGAGCTTTTTGCAGTCAGATGCAAGCTGTCGGCATTTTAAAAGGCAGGACTATAAAACAAGAGAAGCATCAAAAACCCAGTACAGTATTTCATAAATGACTCACAGTCTGAATAATTTAGTTATGGTACATGCCAAAACAAAAAGCAAGGCATTCCAAAAAAGTATGTTGTGCGAATGTTTGTTGCACCTGCATAAATATTTAAGCAGTGGTTTAAGCTGCGATAAACTGGACCTAGTGTTACTGAGGGTGGAGGTGGGCGGCCGTGAGTGTGTGTCCATCATGCCCAGGCCCTGCCCTGCCCAAGGCCAGCTGACCCGGTCAGTGGCTCTCTGCACCCACAGAGGCTGTTGCAAATCGGTTTTTCCCTTCCTGTCCAAGCTGCAGGACTTAAGCCTGCTCAGACCGAAGACCAGCCTCCATTTTGTGTCTTTAGTAACATGTAGAGGGAAACGGGTTGGCTCTGGTGGGGGGCGGTTCATTTAAAGACTTGACTGCCCTGCCATGTCTGCTGGCATTTGACCAAGACATGACCGCATCTTAAATGCGACCACACACACACACACACACACTCTCAAACTCTCACTCTCTTACACACACACACACACACACACACATTCACAGAAGCTCATCTGAACAGCTGGCTGCGATAGTTCCATTACTTTCCCAGAGCAGTCTCTTCTCTTTTAGGAGAAAGCACATCAATCTAAACAAACTCCAAGACCACCTTAAGTAACCAGCTGACATTATGTTGTGCTAGGGTGTTTATATTGTGGATTTTAAAAGAGGGAGGTGATTACATTGACTTAGGATAATCTACCGACAGGTTGGCACATCTGTAGCACCTGGCCTCCATGCCAGCCGCCTCCATTTTGCAAAGTCAAAAAAAAAAAAAAGCCACTGTGTCAGATGTTCCCCCAGTGCCAATGTTTTGACACTTCAGCTTTAAAGCATTACGCCATTGATGTCAGGGAAGGTTTGCAGGGTATTTGTTTTTGTTTTTGTCTCTCTTATGCCCCCCCAGCATATTTATTTGTTTAATTTCTTGGTGCTTTTGTGGGGGATTTATGGCGTTTCCAGGCACGCGGGCGGGCGGCTCCTCGGGCTGCTGCTGCTGGCTTGAGCGGCGGCCAGGACCTTGTCACCGTGGTAATGGCTGTCCTTGGGGTTGGTGGTGGGCGGGCAGCCACCATTACTGTGGGCGCCAGTCGGCCAGTCACAGATAAGAGAGCACGGCGGCGGCGGCAGGCGCCTGGTGCTCTCAATGCCTGCACGTGTGTGTGTGTGTGTGTGTGTGTGTGTTGTGTGTGTGACTGGTGGTGATGCTGATTTATCGGTGCTAGCCGAGTGATCAGTCTTCGCCCACCCCCCCCTCTAAGGGCGTAAGTCATATCCGTGGAGCTCAATGGCCAACACACACACACACACACACGCACATGCATACACCCACACTCTACACGCAGACCTCTGTCTCAAATGACATTGGACCCCAGGGGAAGGCACTAGCCAGACACACACACACACACACACACACACACACACACACATACACACATACACACACACACACACACACACAGAAGCAGTCATATGTGGAGATCACACACACACTCCTTTCGCCCACATTGTCTGAGGACCTCGGACCACACAGCCATACTGCTGGTGTGTGCAGTGATGTATGGGTTGGTTGTTGGCTGGTAAAAACCACACAACTTGGCCCTGTTCTTTTGGTTTGACTATGTTTGATGTTGCTCTTCGGCATTTAAGCCAATCCACCACCATCGATGAAGTATTGTCTTGCATATTTCGCCCATTAGTGATTTATGGCTGTCACATTCAGTCACT
Organism: Setipinna tenuifilis; assembly: GCA_030347295.1. Classification (NCBI taxonomy): domain Eukaryota; kingdom Metazoa; phylum Chordata; class Actinopteri; order Clupeiformes; family Engraulidae; genus Setipinna; species Setipinna tenuifilis. Next base: position 8,999,265 of record CM059286.1, read on the forward strand.
CAGCGGCAGCAGTTTGCCCTCTAGCTAATGGCATAAACACAAACAGAAGGTCCCCACCCTAATGCGCGCACACTCTCTCACACACTCACTCACTCACACACTCGCGCACGCATGCACGCACAGAAAGGTCATTGAGGGGATAACATGTCCTACGTTTTGGCGAATGAAGCAAATACTGGATCCGCCCAGTTGTGTACACACACACACACACACACACACACACACACACACACACACACACACACACACACACACACACACTGTCTCAGTGTTGCTGATGGGTCACGGGGCTGGCAACCTCTCCATGGTGACAAGGCGTCCTGTAATATGCATGACTATAAAACAGCAGTGAAGTGGTATTGTAACACATACTGACTTCAATTAGCGGACACTGGACCCGAATAATACTAATGCCACCACTATTATTACTGCTACTAATAACAATTATTAATAATATAGAATATGAGCAAATGATACAATTTTGTGTAAAATATAAAAAATAATAGAGGGAAAAATAGTATAAAAAAGTAAAGTAAAGACATCCTACATGACAAGGTCTGCATACACACACACACACACACACACACACACACACACACACACACACACACACACACACACACACGTGTTTTGTAAACCAACTCCAATTGATAGGATGGTCCCTTGACCAACACGCACACACACACACACACACACTCACAGTTTTTCAGAAAAAGCTCCTAGTTTGATGTGTGCTTTCCTCACCACCACCTCCATCTTCTTCTCAGTCACTGTCTGCTGTTTGGACTCTTCCTGTCTGGGGGTTGGCACGTCAACTCCTCACCTGATTTGCTTTACTGCTGACTGTCATAATATTTTGTTGCACACTGTGGTTTGTTTTATATTTATTTTAGGGGTGGGAAAGTCTCACTCACTCTGGATTTGCTTCTCAAACAAAAACACGTTCTTTTCTTTTTTTCTTTTTTGAAGCTCCTCTTTAGAACATCGGATAATCTCTCGCTTCAGAGTGTCTGTCTCCTGTGCATTCCTAATCAGCATACATAAACAAAGCCAAAACATAAACAAACAAACCCACACACTCCGCTTCAGGGTGTGGGTGCTTGGCAGCAGGTGTACGTGTATGACATCTCAGAAACATGTAAATAACATGCCTGACTCACTTTGCGTCAACCTCTCTCCCTCCCTGCCTCCCTCCTTCCCTCCCTTCCTTCCTCTCTATCTCTCTGTCTCTTCTCATCCATCTCTCCCTCTACCCCACTTCACTCTTTCCTCTCTCCTCCTGTCTCCTCCACTCTGTCTCCTCTGATTCTTTCATTTCCTCCCCTCCCCACTCCCACCCCCTGCTGTGTGTTGCGTGTGTGTGTGTGTTGCGTGCGTTGTGTGTGTGTGTGTGTGTGTTGCGTGCGTGCGTGTGTGTTGTGTGTGTGTTTCGTGTGTGTGTGCATGTGCGTCTAGCCACAGGTGGTGACGGGTCACGGGGCTGGCACCAGTGAGGAGCAGCAGCTGTACTGGGCCAAGGGCACGGGCTTCGGCACCGGCTCCACCGCGTCAGGCTGGGACGTGGAGCAGGCCCTCACCAAACAGCGCCTGGAGGAGGAGCACGTCACCTGCCTACTACAGGTACATACTGTGTGTGTGTGTGTGTGTGTGCGTGTGTGTGTGTCTGGTGTCTGTGCGTGACCATGCATTTGTGTCTTTGTACTAGTCTGTTTGTAAAAAAAAATGTGTGTGTTGCAGTATCATTAAGGTACAGATGCAAAAAAAAGCAATTTCACATGTTAATATTTTATGTTGATTAATTACTGAGAAACATTACTGAGTTTAGGGCTGTTTTGTGTGGTGTGTGCTGTTCCACTGAGGTTTGCAGTGTTGCTCGAGTGTATTTGTGTGTATTACCCAGCCTCCAGACCACGTAAACAACTGGAAGGTTGTGTGTGCCAGTATGGTACTATACATGTATGAGGGTATGTTAGTGCGGGGGGGATATGGGAGGATGATTGCAGCAGAATGCAACTGGTCTCCCCCAGGTCACCCAATGTCACACTCATGTTCTGTGTCGCTTTAACACCTTTCTCTCCTTTTCTTTCTTCATTGTGTGTGTGTATGTATGTGTGTGTGTGTGTGTGTGTTTTTCCGTTTCCTCCACAGGTCCTGGCCAGCTACATCAACCCAGCGGGGTGCCTGAGTCACGGGGAGGCCCCCAGCAGCGAGAGCCGGGGCCACAACAGCGCCGCGCTGCCCTCCGTGCTGCAGGAGCTGCTCAGCCAGTCCTGCCTCATCCCCGCCATGTCCTCCTACCTGCGCAACGACTCCGGTGAGTCCCACCACGCGTGTGTGTGTGTGTGGATGTGTGTGTGTGTGAGAGAGAGAGTTAAGTGTGTGTGTGTGTGTGGAGTGACTGCTGAGGGTACAGAAGTGGACATGCATTGCGTTTTTTCTTTGTATGTCCACGTGTGTGTGTGTGTGTGTGTGAGAGAGTGAGTGTGTTTGCGTGGGAGCAGAGTGGCTGTTGTGGCTGCAGAAGTGGACACACATTGCGTTTTTTTCTCTGTATGTATGAATGTGTTTAATAAGTGATCGTCATCAGTGTTTTAGCTCTTCACTGCTTGGTTGCAGTGTCTCTCTGCCCATTGTAGTGGAATTTATCTTCCCTGTGCCGGAGCACATTATTGACATGATGACCATATGGTCAGTGCTTGTGTGTGTGTGTGTGTGTCTCAGTTGCTGTTGTGTCTGATGTGTGCCTGACCCTGCTCATGGTGAGCTATGATTACTAACTTATTAGATGATGTTCAAGCTGTTTCTGTTGGGCACTTAGATTTGAACCATATGGGTCTCTGACTCCTCGCCAAGAGGTTAATTCACAATAAAGGTGACCTAGAGTGGTTGAACAGGGATCCTTATTCTGTGATGTGACATATACACAATGACATTTTGGTTGGATCTGTAATGCCTCAAAAGCTTCCTAAAAAACCTCTTCCAGAATGCTATGTCAGGGTGGGGGGATTTTAAAAGCGTGTTTTTTCACCTATCTGGCATCCTTTAGTGCTTAACTGGCAACATTTATTTTAAAATGCAAGCACTTGACACTGATTGGCTGCCTTCACTGCCACTCAACAACCATCATGATGCTTACAGTTTGTAATGGTAATTGAAGTTGATGTGGTAGTAAAGTTGGAACCGCTCCGCTACGTAGCATCAAATGCTGCGAGAAGCCGGCTTGAATTTGTCCCAAGTTTGTAAAACTGTCAGAGGTGAAATGGGGCTGAGCAAAGTAACAGTTTGTGGTAGCCTGAGCTGGCCCATACTGCCTGCATAGAATTTTGCGTTCAAGTCAGTCATCAGACATTTCTAGAAGGAATTTCAATAAAACAGACATGTTCAGAATGTCTAGCACTTTTTGTATGTTCTTGAATGTGAGTAGACTCGCATCCATCAAAGACAAGGTAAAGATTCACTGTCTCCTTTAACCATTGAGCTTTTCTGAATAGCGCTGTGTTTTTTACAGTATGGCTTCACTTGGTGGCATTTCACACAAGCTTCATTACCTTGGTTGGTTGCTTGCTTGCTTAGCGTGAGTCCAGCCATAGTGGTGTTTGTTTACATCTTTAGGGTACAGCTGCAGCTTGCCAGTTTTTAGGCCGTGGAAAGGTGTGGCTGTGTGTCCGTGAGGGATGATGAGCAGCCATAATCCGTCTAAACACCAGGTGGCGCTCTTCCATCTCTATCTCCCCCACCCCCCCACACACACACACACACACACACAGACAAACACACTTCCCCCTTCCAAGCTGTGAGACTAACTCTGCTTTCCGCGAGTGTAGCTCTCTCCAATTAAGTTCAATAAACTTGACGCCATTTCAATTAAATGCCTCTGCTGTTCTTTCAACATCCTCTCTCGCTTCTCTTTTTGTCTCCATAGCAAGCTAAAAAAGCACACCCGCACACCCCCACACACCCCACCATCACACGCACAGGCCTTAATTGAATTAGCTGTAACTTATGTCTCAGTTTGCTGCTAATTATTGTGGGGAGAAGTGGATTAAAGCGTTATTATTTCTGTGACGGCAGACAGGCATTGCAGGGTTTTTCAGTGTCTTTTGTGTGTGTGTGTGTGTGTGTGTGTGTGTGTGTGTGTGTGTGTGTGTGTGTGTGTGTGTGTACACGTGTGTGAGAGAGGGAGGGAGTGTGAACAGGAAAGAACGTGATGTGGAGCTCATTTCTTGCACGAGAACAAGCCCTCTTCACTGCAGGCAACCAAATGCCGTTCTCGCTGCTCTACAGGAAGTATGCTGCTTGTGTGTGTGTGTGTGTGTGTGTGTGTGTGGTGTGTGTAAGAGCAATCAACAAAACCGTGCTTTGCTTTTGGTGGGAAGACTGACAATTTTGTTTCAAAAGTTGAACTGAGGTAGCTGTTATATACAGAGGGGTTAGTCAGTGTGATGCTGCTGTAGGGTGTTTACTCTCTGTTGTTTGTTGTTTGTAAGCAGCTCATTTTGTGTGTGTTTGTGTATGTGAGGGATGTGAGCATACTATAGTTATGGTAATGAGTAGCCCAGGTCTCCTTTGGCTCAAACATAATCTCTTTCACACACACACACATACACACACACACACACACACACACACACACACACACACACACACACACACACACACACACAGTGTCTGGCGCCTTATTTGCCTCCATACAGCCCTGTAGAACCCAGCCCCCCTGCCGTGTGTGTGTGTGTGTGTGCAGCGGCGTAGCAAGAATCCCGGTGATTAGTTGTGTATTAAACACAAAGTCCCCCACTCTCACTGTTGTGATTAATGGCTCAGAACCGGGGCTTCAGTGGCCAGTGTTATTTAGTGGTCATTAAAGTTGAAGCACCTTTTACCACGGCGCCCAGATCAATTTGGCCCAGAGAAGTTTGTGCTTTGTTCCAGGGTTGTGTGTGCTGCATGTGTGTGTGTGTCTGTGTGTGTATATGGGTGTGTGTGTCTAAGTGTGTGTGTTGGTTGCTTGTGCTTACGGCCTGTGTCTGCTTTTATGCCCCTCAGCTCTGCTAATTAAATAAGAGCAGATAAAGAGATGAGTATTGTAATTAGTCCTTGTTATCTGCCGGCCACCCGGAACAGACCCTGCTGTGGTGGTATGTGGACATGCGGATACCAGTCCTCCGGTCATTTATTGCTCAGGGTGTCCACCCGTCTGTCCTTCCGACACTCTTTCTCTCTCTCTCTCTCTCTCTCTCTATCTCTATCTCTATCTCTATCTCTGTCTCTGTCTCTCTTTTTCTGTCTTCTACACCTATACACTCATAAACATACACAGCACAGACATAAAGAGTGTGAGTGAAATACTGTGGGTGGCGAGACTCCCGCATCTTGATTCTTCTTATCTGTTTTGTCAGCGTCAGGCCAAAGCAAATGAGCTCAGAGCCACAGATTGATGCTCCAGGGCTCCCGATCTGTTGCTCAAATATACACTGTTTCCTCCTAATAACCAAGCGGCAACGATCCAGGCCAAACAATGAAGCCAAAAACCTAAATGTTCTAAAAGTTGTAGTACCTCACACATCCATTGGGTGCTGGCTGCAGAAGCGAGCAACTTAGCCATAGACTCTTGTGTTTAAAAAGTCCATCTTCATAGCAAAAATAAACACATTTACAGCCTGGTTAAGAAATGGTTTTGGCGTTTTTCAGTAGTTTTCGGGTTCGGGTTTGTCCAGTTCTCTTATTTACAGTCTGTGCCAATACCCTATTCCCATCTGCTGCTGTTTGGGTGGTATGTACCAGGCCGGCCATAACATCATTAAGAACAAAACAATGTGTTGTTGATGGTGAGTTGATACTGTGATAATGTGTGGGTGTGGAAAACGGCCATGTGTCAGCACTGTTTCAGTGTTTTGTGCATCTCCAAAGAGAAAGAGACGGGGAGAGAGAGAGAGAGACAGAGACAGAGAGAGAGACAGAGCGAAATTGACAAAGTATGGTAGAGGAAGGCAAAAGAACCAGGGGACCCCCACGCCGAGAGCGGACCTTATTATCATCCTGTGTGATGTATAGCTGTCCCCCCTCTGAGCACCGACATGGACACGCAGCGACACGGCAGCATACGCCAAGACTATGGCCCAGCCTCATTACCGATGTCATGGAGCGCAGGGCGTTATCTCTCTGCTTTTTGGCATTACTCTAAATGGCCAGGCCGTAATTGGATGGCCGTCGTCTTGCTGTGGCTTTTTGCCGCGTTGATCGACAGCCTCTCGTGCCGCTCGTTCAGGCTGTGTTCATGCTGAGCGATACAGGGAAAAACAGAAGTGGCTTTCCCACTTGAAGTGTGTTGTGTGTGTGTTGTGTGTGTGTTGTGTGTGTGTTGTGTGTGTGTTGTGTGTGTGTTGTGTGTGTGTGTGTGTGTGTGTGTGTGTGTGTGTGCATTTTACCGGTAGGTGTTAGGAATGGCTTCTTTTTAGGCCTGTAAGGGGGGGCTGGGCACACGTGATGCTGATTTTCCAGCAATTCTTTGATTCTTTGACCCAAAAGACCCCAACCCCTCCCCCAATATTCTCCTGGCTCGATTCATTTCCATCTGCCCATTGCCCTCTCTCCTTCCTCGTTTTTTTTTTTTCCCCTCTCTTCCTCCTCTGCTGTCCCGCCCTTCCTCATTTCCCGGTTGATTCCATACTGTCGTCGTCAGAGGAGCGCTCGTTTCTCCCGCTATAATCTGGGAGCGGGCTGGGCGGGCTGGGCGGCTGGGCTGTTGGCCCATGCGTTTGTGGGGGGCATTAGTCACCAGCGTCTAGCCAATCCTTTTGGGATGCATTACAGCGCCGCAGAGCACTCCATCACGGGAACTTAAGCCATTAGTGAGAGGTAATGCCTTTTAATGTCACTGCCAAGCTAATTTATTTTAATTGAAATTTTCATTTCTTTTTCTCTCTCTCTTACTCTCCGCCTTGCCTCCTACAAGTCGTCCGCCCCACACCACCCCCCCCCCCCCCCTTCAGACGACACGACACGTGCCCACGTACACACACACACACACACCATGTCCAAACACACCTCCTCCAGCAGTAGCTTTCCCTCTGTTGCTGTCTTCTTCTTCCCCCGAGGTTTTTCTTTTCTCCTGGTCTGCGCGTAGGTGTGTGTCATCTGGGGGGGGAATGGGGAGTGGTAATTTGGTGTTACGGGTGCGTACAAGTTTGTGGGTTATGTTTGTGTATGTGAGAGAAACGATGCGCGAGAGAGGGAGAGAAAGACAGAGAGGGAGGTAGGGAGAGCGAGAGAAAGAGTTCCAAATGGAACAGCTTGTCAAACAGGGCCTGTAATTAGTGGCTGTGCTTTGTGTGTGGGCTGGGCTGAAACAGGTGGAGGAGAGGGGAAGAGAGGAGAGAAGCGGAGACGAGACGAGTGGAGAAGCGAGGGATGAGTGGTGGTGGAGGAGAGAGAGAGGGATGAGGGGAGCGTCTCCGCCTCCTCTCTTTTTCAGGTCGGAGAGGCAGTAATGCGCCTCGCCAATTAAGCCAAGTTTCATCCTCTCATCACAGCCCGGCTCACCTCTTCCTCCACTCCGTCTCGCTCCCTCTGCTCTCTCCCTGTCTTTCTCCATCTGTCCTTTTGCTGTTTTTTTTCCCTCCCTTCCCTCTCTCTCTCTCTCTGTTTGTTTGTTTCCTCTCTGTTCCGTCGTTCTCCTTTTACTCTTTTACTCTGGCTTCTCTCCTCTTCTTCTGCTCTCAGTCCCCTTCCGTTCCCCTCTCTTAACTCTCTTTATTTTTCTTCCATCGTTCTCTTGTTTACCGCGTCGTCGTCGTCTGTTCCGCTGTCTCCCCCTCTCTGTTATTTTCACCACTCTTTTTTTTTTTTTTTACAGCCCTCTATTCCCTTCTTCGCCTCATTTTATATTCCCCTTTTTTTTCCATCTGTTTGTCCTGTTGTTTCTCATTCTGTATGTGCTGCGAATTGCCATCTCTCCTCCACTGGCTGCTTTCTTTCCTCCCTCTGTTTTAGCCACCACATGCCCCCCCCCCCCCCCCCCGCTCTCTCTCTTTCAATCTCTTTCCCTTTCTATCTCTGTCTCTCTCTTTCCCTCCACCCCCACCCCCACCCCTCTTCTGCTCCTCCTTTGCGTCCTCTGCCAATTATTCTCTCCACCCTGGCTCTCTGTGGTAAACCTGTGAGCAGCATGGGGGTGAGCCTCTGAGGGCTCCACACTGCTCCATCCCTCATCTTCACGAGCTGAGCATGGGAGAACAGAGGCACTACTGGCGCTGGACAGAAAGACACTGGGGGTGGGGGTGGGGGTAGGCAGTGACTGATAGTAGTGACTGAGAAAGGACAGAGTTAACAGAGGTGAGGCAACTTTATTTATATGACATATTGTTTATATCCTAAAATAAAAGCAAGAAAAAAATTATGATGAAATAATTCAGAGATTAGCAATCTTGCAAATATAGCTTTAAAACCTGATTACAATAATAAACAGACATAGAAATGGGTAAAGTGATTCTACAGTCCATTTTTTATTTTCCTTACATTCCCAATGTAATGGGGGCTGGCAGTCACACTCTTGGTATGTTATTGTACATGGTCATCACTTGACAACCTGAGGCAATCCCGAAGTAAGCAGGCATTACACTGGAGTTTAGCCAGCCAAGGCATAGAGATGTCTCCTAGTGGTCATGGGCTGGTTAACAAAGCTCGAGGAAGAGTCAAGGTAGTACCATAGACTGTATATAAGAGAACTAGACAAACCCTCGTTTGTCAGAACTAGACTAAACTAGACTGGATGAAGCCTGAATTGAAGGTTCTGCGAGGTTCTCAACTCATTCCTGTGTGAATTATCTTGGGATACTCAAAAAAATTCACCGTCCACAGAGTTAACTGTTGAAACTATCGAAAGATGACAAAACAGTTATTTTTTTTAACCAAGGCTGTAAATATGTTTAGTTTTGCTGTGAGAACTTTTTAACGTGGGAGTCTATAGCAAGTTGCTTGCTTCCTGCAGCCAGCCCCCAATGGACGTGTGAAGTGTATGCTTCACTGTTTGGCCTGGAAAGTTTGCTGCTTAGGTGGAGCTGATGAAGGTACGTCTGAGGAAAAAGAGATGCTAACAAGTGGTTAGTTAGCACAAGAGTTCCACAAGAATGAAGCCCACAAGTTTGGAGTTCCACAATGAATGAAGCCAGTTGACCAGTTTGCCCCATAGTAACCTCTTTGGCTAATCATCGGGTTTGCATTAGGATGAGCAGCTAGAATGACCTGAGTTCTTACTGGACGGTTTTCTCTTTTTAATTTTTTTTCACACACAACACCGCACACACACACACGCCTTTATGAAAATTCTTGGTCATTAATTCTTAGTCCTCTCTTACAAATTCATAGCTCCACTTTGTTTGACCTTTCAAGGGCAAGGAGGAGGTAGGACTGGTGAATGGATTGAAGGATGTCGAGAAGGCGGGGTAAATAGATGGGGGGGGGTTCCTTCTATCCAGTCCTCATTCTAATGCGTGTTGGGCTGTGGGTTCTGTTGGCCGGCCATTACAAGTGACGCCCACTGTGTCCCTCTGACCTTACCCTTTTAGACGCCAACAAGGTTGAAGCACTCACAGAATCCCAACAGCGCAGCACCCCCCCCCCCCCCCCCCCCCCCCCCCCCCTTCCAGTTCATCACACACGGTTTGGTCCAGACCAGGCAGAGAAAAGAAGGAAGAGAAAAAAGGGAATATGCTGGAAGCATTGAAAATAAGACAGTAGTCCTCTCTCTCTCTCCTTCCTTCTCTCTCCCCTGCTTTTCTGTCTCCCACGCCCCCTTTCCATTTCTCTTGCTCTCTGCCTCCTCCTTCCTTTTCTCTATTTCTCTCTGTCTCTCTCCTTCTCTTATTCCGCTTTTTCTGTTGCTCCTTCCTCTCTCCCTTGCTCGCCCAGGCTCTCTCTCCCTCTCTGACACACAAGCAGGCAAGCAAGATTGCCCACACACACACACACACACACACACACACACATACACATGCACGCACACACACAAACACAAGCGCACACACACACCCATCTGCTGTTTTCACCTGTCTCATTACCGCTGCTCTGCCTCAGCATATTGCTCCCATGATGCTCACTTACATGGTGCTACGTGTGTGTAGCTCACACACAAGGCCATTTCTCTTCCTCTCCTCTCTGCTCCATCTTGTTCATTGCGCTTTCTTGTCCCTCTTTTGGGCTCTACTTCTAGCTCACTCGCTCTCTGTCTCCCTCGTGCACTTTCTCTCTCTCTCGCTCTCTCTCTCTCTCTCTCTCTGTCTCACACACACACACTCTCACTTACTCACACACACACTCTCACTTACTCACACACACACCACACACAATGCACACAGTCACTGCACACAGAGCCAAAGGAATCATCTCATATTGATATATTTTTCCATTTTATTGTTCAAATTCCCCTATTGCACAGTATTACATCTAGTGTTTGTATTTATATATATTTAGAAAAGGCCTTCCTTTTGAATACAGAAACCGGACTGCTGACACTACCCTGAAGTGTAGAACTGTATGAATACTTTATGAGATTATTTGATTTATCCCACCCACTGGCTGTTTCCTCCCACCCCCAAACAATCAAATAGAAGGTGGCAAGAGATGCAAAAAAAGAAAAAAGAAATAGACAGTAAGAAAGAAAGACAGAAGATGTGTTAGTCTGCTCCTGTTTATATAAATTACAGCAACACAGAACATTTTTTGTTGGTTTGTTTTTCTGAAAGGTCCCTCTGTTAAAATACTTAAACTTCGTCCTCCATCCTCATGTCGATGTAATCGCAACAGCTCCAGTCCTCTCGTTAATGTCGTATAAAAATATTTCTCTTTTTTTTTTTTTTCCTCTGCACAATTAAAATTTTTATTGCAGATCTCCTTCCCCCATGTTCCCCCAGCATTTGCCCTGATGGTGGGCAGGGGATAAAAATAGAAATGATCTGTCGGTCGAAACATCCCTTGGATCAGCACATGATCAGTGTATGAGGAATGTTGTCACATTATTCCAGAGACCTCCAAGGCAAGAAAAGTGAAGCGTGTGTTCCTGTGTGTGTGTGTGTGTGTCTGTCCGTGTGTGTGTCCGGGAGCGAGCGACGTGCAGGATGGAGGCAGAAAACGTCACCGCTGCTCCGGAGCCACGTTGCCGGGGAAACGCGAGCTCCGACAGCCAATGGGCTGCGAGAAAATCCAGCACCCTCCACTGAAAATATTGATTCCATGCGTTCCAGAGCAGCTCTCTTGAAAATGGCCTGCTTTTCTCGGCCAGAAGCCGCCCTTTCTTCCCAAGCAGTTCGACGAGCCACAAGAGGTCTCTCAGCAACCGTGCCTTCCGGTTGTGTTCTTCTCACACAGTCCGATTTCCGATTCAGAGCAGTCCTTACTGCTGCCCTTGCCATGATGCCTTGTCCATCCGCTTGGGCACCTGTAGGGGCTATGCTGGCAGGAACATGCCAGGTCATGGCTAGGCCCCTGGGTGGGGGCAAGTCCGCCAAGGAAAATGGGTAAGTCAGTGTGGTCAAGCCCCTCCAGCCCAGTGTTATCTCCCCAGGGTTCCCACACAACAGGGCCTGTCCTCCTCCTCGCTCATCACGTCCAGTCCCTCGCTCATCACTCCCTTTAGCCCTTCCTCACCCTCTTGAGCAGGTGGGCAAGTTCATGAAGAATTCTACAAGTTTTTGAAGGCTCAGGGGATCAATTGGATCCACTCTTCTCCTCCTCCTTCTTCTTCTTCTCTCAGTCTCCACGTGCTCCTCTTCTCCCTTCATCCACCTCACAGGGTGGTGTAGATGTAGACGAAAATGATGACGAAGAGGTTGAGCACGGTGCCAATGATGCCCAGCATGGCCAGGATGGACTCCTCGCGCTCCTCCTTGACCTCCAGCGCCCGCACCTCCTCAATGGTGAAGACCGTGGTGCCCATGCTGCTGGACCACACCAGTCACCAACCTGCAGCCACTTATCTTCACCAGGCCATGGGGTAGTAGGATGGCACAAGGTGGAATGAAGGCAGTGGGAGAGAGAGAGACAGAGAGAGAAAGAAGGAGGGAAGGAGAAAGAGAAGGGTAATTTAGTCTCGGTAATAAGAAGGTAGCAGACAGACTGGACAGGCTGATGATACTGATGTAAACCCTAGCTGTTGCCTTTTTCTTATTTTGTGAGAGGCTTGTGGTGCTGTTTTAAATCCTCTCCCTCTCAACGCCCCCTACCAGCTTTACAGATGGGTCCCCAGGTAGAGACAGGCACAGTAGCAACACCACCTCACCTTCAGCCCCCTCACCCCAACCACACACACATACACATACACACACACACAGAAACACACACTTAAGGCCACATCTCTAAAGGTGGAGAGGAATGGAGAATGGAGAGAAATGAGAGAGACTAAAATAAAATGGATAGTGGCAAACAAATGGCATGACGTTCCCAGTCCAGGCTACATTGAGTAGGGAGAGAGGGGAAGATCACCAGTGTGTGGAAACCTCCTCCACCACTTCCCCTATCTGGGCTCCAAGAATTGAGGCACGCAGACTTCACCGATCAAGAAAAAAAGGTGGTAATGGAGGAAGAGAAAGATGGAGAGATTACGATTAGAAGATTACGAAAGAGGTTGTAAAAAAAAAAAAAAAAAAAAAAAAAGGTGGGGGAGAAAGGGGGTGAGATGCTCGTCGGCCCAGGGTTGGCATGTCGGTGATGAAGCACTTTGACAAGAGAGTGATATTTACCGGCCAGCACAAGCTCTCCTGAGACGAGCAGTTACACAGGGAGGGCTGAATGATTTATTGCGTGTTTTGAAAAGATGGGAGAAATGGATAGAAAATATCCCCTCTCGCTCACGCGCAAGCGACTTTCCCCAGCATGGACTGTAATTGCTTGTCGTTTTGTGTATGTGCGTAGTATTCCTTGGAGTATTGCAAGTCTCTTTAACGGGGAGCAGGGAAAGCCTTTCGGAAGGAGTCAGTGCCCTGCAGGCTCAATCACTCACTCACGCACACACACACACACACACTAAAGAAGCACACACACTAACGCATCCATGTATTCTGACAGACACACACACACACACACCAATATCAACAACAACCGTAAACCGTTTGGACCCAGCTTGAAACACTGGCAGAAACGGCAGCCCTAGCATACATCCGCTGAATGGCAGAAGGAAAAACCTCTGGCTAGAGATTAAAAGGAATAAGCAGAGAGAGAGAGATGTTGAAGGAAGCAGAAAGAGAAGGAGAATAAAGTGGCTTACCCTACTGCATGAGACGTGCAGGGTGACATCCAGCATGCTTTTGGATGCTCAGCGGAGAGACATGGCGGGGGCCAGCGAGGCATGGGGAGGGGTGTGTGCCGACACCACACAGCCTGCGCGTCCAAACTCCCGGCCACGGACGCCACAGTCGGGGGGTGTGGGTGGTGGTGGTGGGGGGAGGGAGGAAAGGAGAGCTGCGGATCTAGAGCTTCATCTCATTCACTGTTATGCTGCGTGTGTGAATGTGTGAGTGAGTGTAGACAACAATCTGTAATGCTAGCACCCCTTTTCTCGATCTCTCTCTCCCTTCTTTCACTTTGTCGCCCCTCGTTTCCTCATGCCAGTCTTGTTTGTTTATCCAGACGATTTGAAGCTCTTCTTTCTCCAAGTTTTCTTGCTTTTGTTGTTTTTGCTTCTTTTTCCTTTTCTTCAGGGTTGTTTGTTTTGTTTTTTTAATTAATCCACCAGCTCAGCTGAATGGCTAACGCAGTCCACACAAGAGGCTCGGAGAAATCCTCTCCCCCAAACAATCCCCCTCCCTCCCCTCAGCTCGTCCCATCCTCCCGCCCTCTCTGTCTGTCTGTCTCTCTCTGTGTCTCTCTCCCTTACTCCCTCACTCCTTCCTACCCCCCCCTCCGTACTCTTGGTGCCTCCTCAGGCCCCCCCCTCCACTCCTCTTTCAGCTCCTCTTCTGCTCCTGCTGTGTCTTTGACCCTCTGAAGCACTCAAGGAGGGGTGGGGGTGAGGGTGGGGGTTTCTCCTCACAGCTTCAGTGACAAATGAAACACACACCCCTGCCCCCTCCTTCTTTATCTCTCCTTTTCTCCTCCTCCTCCTCCTTCTTCTCTTTTCTTTTCTCCTCCACTCCGGGGTATTTTTTTTTTCCTTTTCAGAGAAAAGCGACACGGATCACAGTCTCTGGGAAGTGAGGTGGTCTCTCCCAGACCTCGGTCTGGCTCCTTGCTCAGGCATGGCAGCCCCCTCGCCGCGCTTCCCAGTCACGCTTTTTCAGGCAGTCGGTGTCTGTGTGGAGGTGCTGGTGCTGGTGGTGGTGGGGGCGGGATGTTCCAGAAAGCTCTGCTGCCAGAGGAGGAGGAGGGGGGGGTGGGGGTGGGGGGGTAAGAGAGGAGCGAGCGAATGAGTAGCGGGAGGCTTTCCCCCTTTGCACAGACCTGTGGCTGGAGAGAGCCCGCTGCGCTGCTCCGCTTTTCCTGAACGCTCTCTGTCCTCAGCTCGCGTCTCGAAGCTCTCTCCGCTCTCTCTGCTTTTCCGCTCTGTGCTCTGTCTTCCTCCAGCTGGAGCCAGTGGTGCTGGGTGACGGCTCCACTCCACTCCTAGGCACAGAAAAGCAGCGTTGGTGCCTCACACAACTGGGAAAAAAAACGGCAGGCTGAAGGAAACGTCAGGCGCTACAAGGACGGCACACGATGGGGAAAGCAACTAGGAGAAGAGGAGAGAGGGAGGGTGAGAGCCAGCGAGCGAGCGAGGGAGGGAGAGGAGAGGAAGGGAGTGGGGGGTGGGGGGGGGTGGTGGTGAGAAAGGCAGAGCGAACGAATGAGAGCGAGAGCCACAGAGCTCACACCAGCCCCGTCTCTCGCCGACACCTCTGGTGGTGATCAAAACAGCGCCGGATCCCTCGAAAATGAGCAACGACAGAAAAACAAAGGGATGTTGTCTTTTTTTTTTTTTTTTTTTTCCTTTTTTTTGCCAAAAAGAAAAAAACAGTGGGAGGTGCAGACAATTGTGTTGAAGGAGATTGCCTGTGGAGCGTGCTCTATGGCTCCCTTTGTCAGGTCACGCTGTCTCGCAGTGTTGGGGAGGGAAGGAGGAGGAGGGGGAGAGAGAGGAGGTGGAGGTGGAGGTGGAGGGGGAGGAGGAGGGAGGGAAAGAGAGAGGAGGTGCATCACAGATGAGTCGCTGGCTGGGGAGAGGGAGCAGCAGAAATATCTGGTTTTCAACGGTGGTGGTGGTGGTGGGGGAGGAGGTGGTGGTGGAGGAGGTTTATTGTTTGCGTGTGCCTGATGATAAACAGCCTGTGCAAATCAGTCAAGCAAAGTCTTTTATGAGAATCTTGCGCTGTTGTCTTGCGCGCTCCCCCCCCATTATTGTTGCTTTCAAAGGGCTTCTTGTTTTTCTCCTTTTGGGCACAATGCATCCAAGGAGGGCCCCGTGGTTGAGTGCGTTTTGTGTGTGTGTGTGTGTGTGTGTGTGTGTGTTTAATGCACTGTTCTCTTACCACATCTAATGGCATGCTCCAATAAACAAACCTGCCCAAGGTAAAGCTGCAGTAAAAAAATTTAACCCCCCCAGGTTTCCACACTCATTTAAAAAAACACACACACACACACACACACACACACACACACACATTTTTGTGTATGTCTGAGAGGAGAGGAGGAGACGCCATCAATGGCATGCTATTTTATTTATTCAGTCATACACGCACACATTTATATGCCAATGTGTGGGTGAGCCTGTCAGCAAGTTTCCTCAGCAGAATGACTCACTCTCCTCTTCCCCTGTGCATGCACACCCCCCCACCCCCACCACAACCTCCACCCTCCACCCTCACCCTTACCCACTTACACTCCAAAACTCTGCTATGCCCACTCGCCTGATTTCTCTCTCCCCTTTTTCCCCACGTTCTTATTCTCTTTCCTCATTGACGTTTTGCGTCACCAGTGGTCCACAGAAGGTACTGTTGCCTTGTGTTTCTGTTTCATCGCTGCTGCAGCAGCTCATACACACACACACACACACACACACACAAGCAGACTTTCCTTTCTTTCAGTGTTTCAGACCATCATCCGAAAAATCATATATCACCGGCGAGCTGCCCATAAATAAGTTGGTTTACTTCTATTAACCCTCCGGCCAGCCGTGCCGCGCGATCAATTATTTATTGTTTCAATTCTCTGTACGTGTGACCCGCGGGGGCAGAGCAGGGGGTGGGGGAGGTAGGGATAGGGGGGGCTGCGGAACACTGCACAAGGGTCAATAAACCAGAACCCACGTGGCCCCCTGACGTGTCCCACCACGAATCTTTCACCACACCACAACACCCCACCCCACCCCGTACCACCCCCCCAGTCCATGGTTTAAAAAAATTCCTGTGGGAGGTGTGGCTAGGTGGCGGCAGGTGTGTATGGCAGAAAGTGTGTGTGTGTGTGTGTGTGTGTGTGTGTGTGTGTGTGTTGTCTCTCAGCTCTGGTGTGACATGACCCTCCTTGACCTATGAGGTGCACCACTGAATGCAAAAGGGCCTATGCATTGAAGTGGCATTTCATACCATTTTACAGTAGAGGAACGAATAGCAAATTGCTATTTCCCATACACAGTAACCGATAATAATAATCTCCCCTGCAGTGGGATATCGTATATAATTAAACATGAATAATTCAATAAGGATATATCCATATGTATAGAGTAAGTATATGTTCTCTTTTTCTGGCATGAGGAGGATATCATGAACAGTCACGTACACTCCGATCCATAGTACAGCGTAGTAAAAGGAACTTTTTTTGTATTGTAGGGAGATTTAGGAGTCAGTAGGGGGGGGGGGGGGACCCCACACAGGGTTCACCTGTACTGATGTGCCAGCCTCACCTAGCTCCGGGCTAGGTCCAGCATGATGCCACACTAAAAGTGTGAGCTCACTGGTCACTGCGCTGATAACAAATCCCTGTCTGGTTATGGATCATCAAGCAGTCCAGCATGAAATACATGCAGGCGAATCTAAAGACAAATGCACTTCCTACTTAAAATTCCAAAGGAGCTTGAGTTGTGGACACACAAGTTGCAATATGTTGCCCTAACAAAAATGTCCTTTTGATTTTTTTCTTTTGTAAGTGTTTGTACAATAGAGAGATGGTCTCTGAAGGCTTTTTGCCAAGTGTTGGTGATTGCAGATATTTGTCAACACAATGTTGTTTACTCAGCAAGTGTTTGTTTGCTCTGCGCTTTTGTTGCTCTGGCTTTGTTGACGAGCCCACACACACACACACACACACACACACACACACACACACACACACACACACACGCACGGAGGTCAGGAAGATTGAGCGGTCCGCTCGCCTGGAAACGGCTACCACTTGCAGCTGTAGCCGAAGCGCTAATCATTACAGAGTGATCACATCACACGTGAGCGCACTTTCCCTGTGGCTCAGGCCATCCACTGTGTCAGGTCTGCTGGAGCTGGAGGTGGAGGTGTGCTCAGTTGTCTGTCATGCTGCAGACTTTTTAATTTAAAAAGGACATGGGTAAATGGGAAATGTGTGTGTGTGTGTGTGTGTGTGTGTGGCACAGATGAGGAGCGTTATTAATTTCCTGTCATCACAGAGTAGACAGAGTAGAGGAGTTGTCAGTTTGTCACGGCTTGAGTTTGTGAGGACAAACACAAAAGCGCCCACACACCATCACAAACGTAACACCTGCGCCCCCCCCTGCAAACACCACACCGCCCCCCCCCCCCCCCCCCCCCCCCACCCACCCCCAACCCCACCACTGCCCCCCGATGCCCACCTCCTCGCTGATAATTAGTACCCCCACGCTTCAATCATCTTAACGCGAGGAATATCGCGACGCGGCTCAATTAAGGGGAATTATCAGCCGAGCTAATTCTCCCGCGCCGAGCTCCACACGCCCCACCAGCCAATTTCGAATGGATCAAATTGGAAAAGTCAAATTACAACTGCAGGGGTGGGGGGGAGAGAGAGAGAGAGAGAGAGACAGAGGGAGGAGGAGAGAGGAAATCATTAAGGCACCCCAGTAGCTTCGTGGCTCCTGCCCGGCGAACACTGTTATTGAAGGGCTGCGAGGTGGGCCCTCGTGTGTGTTTGTGTGTTTATCTGGTGTCAGACCAGATGTTTTTCTTTTTTCCTTTAATTACATATTCTGCTCTCTCTCTAAAGAATTGTAAAATTGGGGCTTATCAGAGTGAGCTTTGATAATGAAATGCCTGTGGTGAGATGTTTACTATTGCCTCTGTGTGTGTGTTTGTTTGCACTCTCAAACCTCTCACCAGATCATAACCAAAGGAAGCAATAAACGTTTCCTCTATTGTATGGCTGTTCTGGTTTGGTGTGGAGTAAATATTTCATAGCTGTTTTCCCTCCAGCTCTCTCTCTTGTGTTCTGCCTGCCTGCTCTACTTGTTTGTCATGATGAGCAAACTTTCCCTCATATGCACTCGTTAAGAAGCCTAATGAGCAAAAGCAATCCAATCTCGCTGTTTGCCAGGCTGTCTCGGAACAGATTTTCGCGCCGTATAAAAAAAAAAAAGAAAGAAAGAAAGCGTGAAGATTTGTCAGATTTCTCCACTCACATCTCTCTTAAGCTGTACAAAAGGAAACTCGAGCAAAACAGATGTTTGTTTGGAGCTGCATGAGAGTAAAGCCCTTGGTAGAATGTTTTGTCACAAAATTCAGACGTCTTCATAAAACAAATGCAGAGTGCCCCTCTGTTTTTTCAGTTCTTGCAGATGATGGGGAATAATGATCTGTGTGTATGAGGGATACATAGTTTTTTTTGTTTGTTTTTCAACTCTTTTATCACAAATTTATTAAGCAGTGAAACACACTTGTATACAAAGGCAGTGAGTGAAATGACTAAAAAACTAAATATTTCTGTATGTGGGTATGTATGTGAGTAGTGGACTGACACTCTTCACATCCAGCGTTGTGTTTGTGGTGCACCTCTATTTTGTCCCTTTCAGCCCAATACTTACTTATACCATATTCCAGCTCCCAAACCATATTTGAACCTAGGTTCTCATACTGTCTCCCTGTTATGTAGTCATATGCACCCAACACAAAGATTCCTGTTCCAGCTCACTTGCACCTCCAAACATACAGTATGAGATCTGTTGCCATCCATGTCGTCATGTATGGTGGCCTCTACCATTTCTCTCTCTCTCTCTCTGTCTCTCTCTTTTTTTTAAAATTTGATCATGAACACATCCTTACACACAGCGTTGCCTACGCCCCCCCCCCCCCCCCCCCCCCACTCACTCACTCACTCACTCTCTCAGCCCCCCCACATTACTGTGCCAAACTACTGTCTGCAGATACTGCCATTACCTGTGCCACCACTACAGGCTGCAAACACACACCACACAGCCTTGGCCGAGGCGATGCTGCCCGACTCTGAATGAGTCAAGAGATGCCCGGCAGAGGAGAAGGGGGAGCAGCATTCCTCATTAGAATGGAGGACAGAGTAGCGTGGTCCTGTGGCCTCTGCACTGCCAGTCCCGTGGCATTTTCACAGGCAGACTCTGGTCATAATGAGCAGCCCCCCCCCCCCCCCCCCCCCCCCCGTCCACGTCTCCAGGCTTACTTCAGGGGCTACAGATCAGCCCCACACACTCGTACACAGCAACACTCACGTACGTACACACACACACACATGCACACACACGCACACATACATGCTGATTTTTCAACCACGCTATGCTTATTTTAAACAGGTGCCCTTTTTAAAAATCTAACCCAACTGCCACCCAGGAAAGCATGTTTCTTCGTCTTGACACTGAGCGCCAGGGAAATGCCAAGTGTCAATCCAGCCACCGCCCTGCTTCATTATGAGAACCTGAAGATCCCCCCCCACACACACACACGATCGCACACACACACACACACACACGCCTGCACACACACACACACTAGTCACACACTCAGACTCAGTCAGTATTGTCGTGGCCGACCTCAGGACTAAATTGGACAGAGGGTGTGTGTAGCGGGAGGTGGACAGTGGATGTACCTTTCCCCTAATGAAAGGACCGTAGAGGTCTTTGACACAAGCACAAAATGAGGCCAGGAAGGGTGGTTGAGCATGAGTCTTGGAGCCCTTATCCTCTGACACATGTCTAGCCATTGCAGGTTTTGTCAAGATCAAAACTTGTTGGGTTTCCTCTTTTTTTTGGGGGGGGGGGGGGGGGGGGTGGTAGCCTGGTAAACCAGCCCCTCGTACTTCATTTCGTACATAGGGTCTGGCTGTGGTGTATTAAGAAATGGTGTAGACTCTGCTGTAGTTCAAAATGATTGGATCTGCCTTTGCCCAACCACTAAGGGTTGTGATGTATGCAATTAGCCTGGCTATAAGCCTGCCTACGTACTGCAATTCAAATATAGCACACAAAGTCAACGTCTTTGCTCACAAACGCTCTCTCTTTTCGCTGATTGCCTGGCAAGATGCTGCCTGAGACAACCAATGTCAATGCAAGCAAACCCAGACTACCACTGAAGGGAGGATGATAATCGAGTGGAGGTGTGTGGGCAGGCTTTTGCCAGGCTAGAAAAATGGCAGAGGTAGACTATTTTCTTTATTTGCTGAGCAACAGTTATGGAGGGTTGAAAGTTCTAAAAGAGACTTCCCATCTTCACTCCCAGCCTACCTCGGTGTTGTGCCGTTCGTCTGTCCTCCCCATCAGACACTCCCATGGAGAGAAGTGTTATTGGTACTCATATAATGACGATCACCTCATACCTTCTAAATGAGTATGCAAAACAGTTTTGTTCACCACATGGAAAGCTTCATGACATGCATGTTTACAAGTTATTGAGTGACAGGCTGCATTGGCTGCATGCAAACAAGCATTTTGTTGTTTGCTGTTTACAGTATAGTATTTCTCACTAAATGGAAGAAAAGTAGACACATTGTTTTTTTTTTTCCTTTGGATTTGCTATGTCAGCATGGACCACATGTCGGCATACACGAACGCATTCAGCAAATGAATTCAGTTTTGCCTTTCCGTCTGGTAATTGCCTGGAATAATTTCATCTCACCCGTTCGGTGTGGGTCAAACTCAATTATCTCAGCCCAAAAGAAAGAGTGTGTGTGTGGCCGTTCCCCCCATCCCGTTGCCGCCAGACTCCTCAGCATTCACTCACTCACCCAGCCAGCCAGCCAGCCAGCCACTCCATAATGAGGGCAGCCACCACGATGCCTTATGTCTATGCTGAGCGAAATGGGTCTTGTCCTAGTTGTGTTAAGAATTGGCTCTCTGTCTAGAGACAAAGTAAACCAAAACCAACAGACTGGAGGTACCTTACCTGTCAGAGCTGGATGACCCAAGTGGCTGTTAATGTCTAGTTAGGCGCAGCACTGGAGCAATGGATTGGCTTGCCTGCATCTGGTACTTAAAGAGTATATTGCAACATCATGTGGCTAAACTGACGTTTTTCACCTTGAGTTAAATTGGACGCGTACCCAAAGAAAAACGCCCCCTACTGCTCAGGTCCATTGGCCAAATCTCGTAATGCAAACGACCTTGAGAGGCTTTTTTTTTTCCCCTCCCACATATTTCAGGACTGTGATGCATAGCTATGGCACACAAGCAAAATCCACACGTGACTTTTAATCTCCTCTTCCGTTAGCTCCCGATCACACCAGACGGTGGTGTAACATTCTTCAGTGAAGTGTCGTTTGTCAGACACACCTCCTAAGCTTTCCCCCAGCACCGTCTTTCGCATTGACCCACACGGCCCATAAACATTCGCACGGTAGGCCCGTTTGACTGGATTTAGCGCCGGTCGCCGGTTGTTGGCCGAGTGCCAGCCTGCCGTGTACCATTAATGAGTGATTTTTGCAATAACTTTATTACCCTTATCGATCCACACAAGTGCCGTTTGGAGGCTGGCAGGAGTTCTACGTGCACTTGGATTAGGAGTGTTCACAGCGACTTTGTCCTGATTTTTTTTTTTTTTTTTTTTTTTTACTAAATTTATTTTGAATGTGAACGAAAGTTAGCATTAAATTCCGTTTCAAAGCTGTGGCGGCATCGGTCACCTAGAGATCAGTGTTTTGATCTTCCGAATCCATGTAGACCGTTTGACAGTTTTATTCTGCATTACATCATAGGTCACTGGTTGTTTTGGAGTTCATTGTCAAGCAATATATATTGATGAGAGCATGTTCTAAACCAGGCTTTCAGCTTCGGACATAATTGTGTGTGTGTGTGTGTGTGTGTGTGCAGGGCAGTGATGGCTCAGAAGATGGCTTTTGAGGAGGGCAGCTGTTTGGCAGGAGCGGTCAGCTTATTTGGGGTGGGTCAGGGGGGCTGTTATGTGCCTCCTGTCTCTCTCTCTCTCTCCGCCTTCTCTGCCAGTCCTCAGTCAGTGGCACCCCAGGGCTACCAGAGGACAGAGTGCCATGCTAACGTGACCTACATACAGCCTAGCCAGTGCGCCTCTGTCTCCCATACGCGTGCACACACACACACACACACACACACACACACACACACACTTTCCCTCTTTTACCTCTCACTGTCGTTCTCTCTTGTATTTTCTTGGTCCTGTTGTCAGTCATTTTTACACCTCTCACTCCATTTTGTATTTCAGCTGTGTCTATGTGTGTGTAAGAGAGAGGGCAGGAGTGAGTGTGTGTGCAGGAGAGAGTGTGTGTGTGTGTGTGTGCAGCAACAGTATTAAAGCAGGCTGTTCTACGATGTCCTTCTCCGTGCCGCCTGACCCAATCTAATTTATCAAACACAAAAGAGGGGTGGTGCTATTATCTTTCCGCTCTCATCTTCTCTTTCAAGCCCTGTGATTAGCGAAAGGAAAAATGCTCCAGCACTTAAATAACATGGACGGCCCCACCCCCCCTCTCTTTGGCACGCTGGCATATAATTGGGTGCTTATGAAGTCTTTAAACACTGGACAGCCGTGTGATTTGATGTGCCCTTTTCTACCATGATTATCTGAATGGGGTAGAGTTGTCATTGGGCGGTCTGGTTTGTTCTTTTCTCCTTTGGCGATTGTGACTTGTCCTCTCTCTCTCTCTCCCTCGCTCTCTGCTCTCTCTCTCAGGATATTCTCATTTCACAAGGACATTTGATTCTACATACAGTGTCGTCTTTCATTTAACCATGGGATGTGCCCCTGTTGTCATGGCACCCCCATGGTAACCTGATTAGGTCACACCAGTCGAATATAGAGTGGGGCATCATAGGTATGGCTGACGTTGACGCAGAGCGATATTGACAAGAACCATCGATGAATCTTTCAACTTTGTGTGTGTTTAGTCTGTGCGAGTGTGTGTTTGTGTGAGAGTGTTTTTCTGTGTGTGTGTGTGTGTGTTTAGTCTGTGCAAGTGTGTGTTTGTGCGAGAGTGTGTGTCTGTGTGAGTGTGTGTCTGTGTGAGTGTGTGTCTGGGTGAGTGTGTGTCTGGGTGAGTGTGTGTCTGGGTGAGTGTTTGTCTGTGTGAGTGTGTGTTTGTGCGGGAGAGTGTGTGTGTGTGTGTGTGTGTGTGTGTGTGTGCGTTGATGT
Source organism: Setipinna tenuifilis (assembly GCA_030347295.1). Lineage (NCBI taxonomy): Eukaryota > Metazoa > Chordata > Actinopteri > Clupeiformes > Engraulidae > Setipinna > Setipinna tenuifilis. The sequence continues at coordinate 9,022,787 of CM059286.1, forward strand.
CTCCCTTGATGAAAGTACCGTCTGTGTTCGGTGAGCAGGAGCCCCCCAAATGTGGCCGTCACTCCCCAACCAATCTGGGCGCGCAGGAGCGGTTTAATGGTATGGAAAGGCAAGGGGATCCGCCTCTGCTCAATATTTTCTATTTAATGGCCCATTAGGCCAGAGCTATTCTTGGAGCGGCAGCTTTTTAGGATATAGAGACAATAAGCCACTCCAGTCAGTCGCTAGCTTTCCTCTTCACCTACGACAACACTGCTGTCGTCTCTCTCCCTCTCTCTTTCTCTCCCTCTCTCTCTCTGTATCTCTCTCTCTCGCTCTCTCTCTCTCTGTTTCTCTGTCTCTCTCTCCCTTCCTGCATCCCTCCCACTCTCTCTGTCTCCCTCTCTCTGTCTCTCTCTCCCTCCCTGCCTCCCTGCCACTCTCTCTGTCTCTTTCTTTCTTTCTCTCTCTCTTCTGCTCTGTCTCTCCCTCCCTCTCCCTCCCTCTCTCTCTCTCTCTCTCTTTCTCTCCCCCCTCCCTCCTTTTCTCTCTCTCTCTCTGTCTGTGCGCCGGTCTCCAGCTTTCAGCATGATGCCTGTTCTCAGGGACTTCTGAAGCAGGTTTCACATGTATAATTAACTCCACCCAGGACTTTTGTTTCTGTCTTGTGTGTGTGTGTGTGTGTGTGTGTGTGTGTGTGTTTGTGTTTACGTGTTGTGCTTTTCTTGGCCTACTTATCTTGTCTCATTAGTGGTGTTCGTTTTCTCTTTTTTTTTTCTGTTTGAAGGTATGGAAACTTTGAGGCCCCCCTGGTGATTAAAGCTGTGTGTGTGTGTGTCTCTGTGTGTGTGTGTGTGTGTGTATAGGATTCAATGCGGCTATTGCAATGCCTAAGATCTTGCAGTCCGTCAGTATACACTTACACCCAGAATTGGCTCCAATGCAGCTGACATTCTTCAGACGAGATGAGGCACATAGCTATTAGTTTTGCAGCTTTTTCAATGCCAGCTATCATTCTTTGACCCAGGGTTGGTTGTTGTCAGTGTCTGTGCTGGTCTGTGGCAGGCATGGATGACTGCACAGCCAGTGGATGTCACGGCCTCAACTCTCGCTCAGCTGCACCTTGTGGGTCAGGGGCTTTGGTGGACTGCGCTGTGCTCCCCACAGATCAAGCAATATCTGTAGGACATCAGTTGTTTTGTGTGTGCGTGCGTGCGTGCGTGCGTGCGTGCGTGCGTGCGTGCGTGCGTGCGTGCGTGCGTGCGTGCGCGTGGAAGGGTGGGTGTGTTAGTATTTCACAAGTGTCTTCCGCCTCTCTCCAGCAGATGTCTAAAGCAGGATTGAGAACCGTAAATAAGCAGATTAAACTTTAACCAGCCTGCGGGGCAGAGACACACGAGCACATCTTTTGAGAAAGCGGCTGTCTGCAGATATTACCAGATTGCGGTGGATATGAGAAACAAACAGCAGTCGCAGCCAAGATGCCCCGATGCTCTGAATCCCTTTTATGACGGCAGTCAACCATCGGCCTTTTTATCGATCACCACCCCCCCACACACACACACACACACACACACACACACCCCGCCTTTAAACAGGCAGCAGGAGAGCCCTCTGTCCAGCATTTCAAAAAAAGTTCATCCCTTTTTTTTTTTTTTGTGTACAGCATAGTGGGGCCATGACTTGTTCATTTGGTGGTCCCTCTCGCTCAAGGTGAACACACACACACACACACACACAATCTAATCTAAACAAGGTGAACACACACACACACACACACACACACAATCTAAACTAAACCACTCCCTCTGGCAGCCTCAGGTGTGATGGGTCCCATTGTGTTAAATGTGAGGGTTAGGGTGAGTTGTCAAGGTTACTTTTAAGCACGTGTTGATAGAGACCATCCACTGAGGGAGCAGGAGTTACATTAGATCAAATGATACAGCTGGAAGTGCAAACGTGCATGTTATCTGTAAGATTGTCTGAGGCAGAGCTATGGTGGTGGAAAACCTGGAGATGTCGAGATGGAAGTATTGCTGGAGGGGATGACAGACCCCGTTTTTTTATTTTTTTTTGTGATCCTTACTCGTAGTCGCCCAGAAGTTCCACCAGCTCTAAACTTTTACCTTTTCAGTTCTGTGCTTCCTTGGGGGGGGGGGGGGGGGGGGGGGGGGGGGGGGGGGGGGGGGGGGGGGGGGCATGACCAAAGCTTCTACTCTACTAAAAAATGGCATTTGACTAGCTTTTTGATATCGCTCTAGCGCTGTAGCGCCCCCTCCACCACCACAAATGGGTCCCTGGTCTTCACTCTCCTGCCTGAGCTGCTCTTGCACACCTTGCTCCCCCCACCCTACCCCCCCCACCCCCTCAATGTCCTTGCCTTCCCTGGATGGATGCCCACACACCGATTCACTTCCTTCTCCGTGTCTTTTTAAAATTCCAAGGGGGGCCCTCTGCCATCATCTCTGCTCCCGCAAGCCCATTTCTCTGGCTGATCTCCCCGTATGTGTTACACGTACACACACACACACACACACACACACACACACGTTTGCTCGTGAGCAGGAGGCCATCGCTCCTTGACAGCCGGTCTCCCTGCCTGCTAGTGTGTGTGTGTGTGTGTGTGTGTGTGTGTGTGTGTGTGCGCGTGCTTGTTTGACAGGCTGTCTGTCCTTTGTGTTATGTCATCACATGACCGTTTGGGAACCTGTATGTGTGTGTTTCTGCGTGCTATGGAGTTGCGATGTGTGTGTGTGAGTGGGTGTGTGTAGGTGTGCTCTCACCCGACTGTGTGTGTGTGTGTGTGTGCGTTTCTAGAAGGAGAAGCACGTCCCTGGCTGACGCAAAAGGTGTGTCTGGACATTTGAGGGGGCTCTATTTTGGGTGACGATGTTTCAACGCTGGCCCGAGTGTCTGGGCAGAAAGACATTAAGTAGACCAGGAGTGCGTTCATTTCAAGGACCCGAAAAAGTGTGTGTGTGTGTGTGTGTGAGTGAGTAAGTGACTCACCACTCAGATAGAGCTCCAGAATTGATCACCCTATCGTGTCCACTTCTTCAGACCACGCACACACACCCCCAAGAACAGCATAGCTATAATTTAAAAGCCACACATAGACACTCTCACAAAATTCCTGTGCTTTACTCACCTAAGTCTGATTGGGAGCAAACAGTCCTTTTTGTCTGTGTATCAGCATTTAGCTGTTGGTATTCAAAGTCCTCAACACCTTTCTGGTGAACTCCCATTCTGCATTGATTACCACCCCTAATTCCATCTTTTGGAGGAGAAAAAAAAGAAATTGTGCAGCCAGGACCTGTTGTGTTGTGTTGTGTTTGCGACGTGGGCCGCCGTGAGCTGGCTGCTTATGGGAGGAGAAGAAGGAGGAGGAGAGGAGGAGGCTGGGGGGAAGGTTACAGCAAGCGTGGCCCTGCCTGCCTGTGTCCTCAGCTTCTCTCCTCTCCTCTCCCCTCCTAACATTGTTTATCACCCAGCGAGAGAAAAGGGACCTGGATCTGAATGTCTGATTAGACCTTTTTGTCTCCCTCCCCACCCCACTGTTGGACTGTGTTGTTGTCCTCCTCCTCCTCCTCTTACGACATCTGTCTGTCTTTCCCCCTCTCTCTCTCTCTCTCTCTCTCTCTCTCTCTCTCTCTGTCTCCCCCCTTCCCTTCATTTTTCCCCCTCTTTCTGTCTCTGAGAAAAGTCTATTTCTGCGAGCAGTAAATCAGTTTGTCTTAATGAAATGATGGCAAATGGGGGGGGGGGGGCGGGATCGCACAAGCAGAGCGGGGAAGGGAGACTGACATTGAGGAGCGGAGGAGGATTCATCACGACACACACACACACACACACACATGCACGCACACGCATACATGCACGCACACACACACACACACACACACACACACGCATGCACTGAGCACTAATCCATCCACAGAGATGCTTCTTGGAGCCATTTGACTGCGGATGCTGTTGTCCCTCGCATCAATCTTCGGCCGCTGGTGGCTGTGACGGCTGACCAGCAGCGGTGGAAACACTTTTCAGTCAGGCAGTCAGTCAGGCAGCCTTGAGGAGGTCCTCGCACCAAAAGCTCTGGAAGATGGAGCTGCCTGATCGAAAGCAGGGAGGAGAGAGAAAAAAAGAGCGAAAGAGAGAGAGAGGGAGGGGGAAAAAAAGGAGGGAGACGGATGCATCTTAAAATCCCTACCGAGGGAGAAGGAGAAGGTTCTGTGATTCCAATATAAATGTAAAGCAGCCTAGCCGCACAGAAGGCCATCCCGATGTATTTGTGTCTCGCATGCTCTCATGCACTAATGCGCGCACGTGTGTACAGACACATACACACACACACACACACACACACACACCTAAATGCACATAAACACACATACACACACTTT
>CM059286.1:9029665-9042165 GCA_030347295.1 Setipinna tenuifilis
TACACGGATCTCACATGGATGTTTTGACTCCTCTGTTCTAAAGAGATGGAGGTTAAATATTCATGTTGTTCCACTTGAGAAGTGTTAAGCTCTTTAGCCATCTCTCATGGAGGCCAGTGGTGTGTGTGTGTGTGTGTGTGTAGTGTGGCTGTGGAATGAGTAGGGTTGGTGTGAGGACAGAGGACAGAGGCTGGTCATTTTAACTGACCTGCGTCCCCTCAGGAGACCGAGCTGTTTCATCTGTGGAGTCAGATGGAGTCAGAATCCATCACCTCCCCACCCCTCTGTCTTATCTGGCTTTCCCTTACTGCGTCTCAATTTTTCTCTCAGCATGTCCCACCCCCCTTTGCCGTTTATCCTCTTTCTCTTTCTTTTTTGCTTTCTTGCTCCTTCCTCCCTTTCTCATCTTTCTTCTATTTTCCCTCTCTCCCTTCTAGGCCTTTCATCCTCTCCTCCCCCTTTTCCCTTTCCCTTCCTCTCTGTTGAACAGAGGCTACAAACTGGCTTTTTTTCTGTTTTGCTGACTTTTAGCTCTCCCCTATTTGACAAAGGCTGTATATTGGATCTTGCTGGTTTGCCATGTGTGACCTAAACTGTAACACTCTCTCCCTACCCCTCATGCTCACTCTCTCTCTCTCTCTCTCTCTCTCTCTCTCTCTCTCTCTCTCTCTCTCTCTCTCTCTCTCTCTCTCTCTCTCTCTCTCTCTCTCTCTCTCTCTCTCTCTCTCTCTCTCTCTCTCTCTCTCTCTCTCTCTCTCTCTCTCTCTCTCTAATTTGACAGAGGCTGTATGTTGTCTCTTGCTGGTTTGCTGTATATCATACCATACAGTGACCTCAATAGTAACACTCTCTCTCTCTCTCTCTCCTCCCGTCTCCTCCAGTGCTGGACATGGCTCGTCACGTGCCGCTATACCGGGCGCTGCTGGAGCTGCTGCGGGCCATCTCCACCTGCACGTCGCTGGTGCCGCTGCTGCTGCCCCTGTCGGGAGACCCCAGCCAGGAGGAGGAGGAGGAGGAGCGCTCCGAGTGCCAGACCTCGGTGGGCATGCTGCTGGCCAAGATGAAGACCTGCGTGGACACGTACACCAACCGCCTCAGGTCAGACGGGACACACACACGTACACACACGCACAAAGACATACACACACATGGTTACCTTAAAAGTACAACTGTCACTTTAGGTTGGGATCAACACACCATGAACCACAGAATCACACACACACACACACACACACACACACACAACCAACCAACCAACCAACCAACCATACGGATTGGGCGGTAGAATACACCAGAATGCTTTTCTTGTTTTTCTCCATCACTCACATACTTATGCAGAACACACATGCATATGTATATGTACACACACACACACACACACACATACACACACACACACACACACACAGGACCACAAGAACAAGTGTGAACATGCACTTTTACACAGTTCTTTACACTAAGTGACTGCAAAGTTGAAATCTACCACTGTGTTTTAAAATCTTCGCTTTCTCAGCATCCAAGCAAATCAATACACACTGCTCTATGATTACCAGCCGCAATGGCCTGAAAGTGTTTTGAATAAAACCAGGTGCCATTTTCCACTTCATCCTGCAGTAAATGCGAGTGTGTGTGTGTGTGTCTGTGTGTGTGTTCGTTCCAGTCTTTCCACTCGCAGTGGAAAATGGCTTCTCATGCCATTCACCTTAATGGGATTGAAGTCCCAGTCCAATTCTGTGCCTGCATGAATTGGCATGGAAATGAAAGCCATTGCCACAGTCCCAGAGAATGAAGCAAACAAAAGACAAGTGCATACTTTATTTCACAGGGCGCTCCAACGAGGACAGAAGGCATAAGTGCTAAATGTAGAATCTTTTCCTGTGGTGTCGCACGTGTCTTGGTGACGCTGTCAGCCACAGTGAGATAGATTAATAGATTGATTGATAGATTGATTGACTGATTGATTGATTGATTCTTTAAAGAGGCATCTACATTTAAGTTAGATGGACCAGTAATTGCATTTATGGGTGTACATGCATATGTATGGATGGATGGATGGATGGATTGATGGGTGGGTGGATGGATGGATGGATGGATGGATGGATGGATGGATGGATGGATGGATGGATGCATAGATAGGTAGACATACACAGATAGATAGATACTGTCCTTGTGGAAACTGTTGTGCCATACAGTACATCTGATACAGGTACTACACAAAAAAGAAACTAGACAAAACAAAACAATACAGACACCTCACTGCTAGACAGAACAGGATAAACAACAGTTTTAGCCCCCCACCCCCCAAAAAACAACCAGACGTCAGTGAGTTGGTTACCCTCTGATTCATTAAGGTTATTACTTGAACTCAAAGCAGACTGCTTTCAGCCTGTCACCAGAGGCAATATATTACCCTCCATCTATCCACCTTTGGCGCTCTCTCTCTCTCTGTCTTTCTTTCTCTCTGTCTTTCTTTCTCTCTCTTTCTCTCTCTCTCTGTCTGTCTTTTTGTCTCTCTCTCTGGTGGATTATGGATTGTGCCATTCTCCACAGTCCTGCCCTCTCATTTCGTGTCCCTCCATCTCCACCATTTCACCTGCTAATCGCTCCTCCGCCCCTCATCCTGTACTCCATCCATCCGTCCCCCATCCTCTCCTCTCTTCTCCTTGTAGCCTTCCGCTCCCCTCTTCCTCCTCTCCTGTCCCTGTATTGTTCTCTTATCTTCTCTCCTGCACTGCTCTTCCTCCTTCCTCTTTCTCATCGTCATTCATTCTCTCTCTCTGTATCTCTCTCTCTGTATCTCTCTCTCTCTCCATCCCCTTCTCCTTCTTCTCTTCCTCTCCCATTCTCTTGTCATCTCCTCCCCTTCTTCTTTCATCTCTCCTCTCTCCTTCTGGTCTTTCGAGGCACACGGTACATCCGTCAGACCGTTCTGAGCCGTTCGCAAGGGCTGAGGGGGGGGGGGCTCTGTCAGGATCCATTATTCATAACATTCACCGCGCACACACACTTGCAGCACCGCGCCAAACCATCATCTCCCGCGCTCGCTCGCTCAGCTTGGCTCCCTGAATTAACAGTTTACTTAAAGGCCCTAAGCCACCATACATCACTGAAGCCCTGTATATCTATACATGTCTGTGCGTGCGTGACTGCGTGTGTATGTATGTACGTTTGTAAAGCAGCGCGAGAGAGTGATTCACAAATGTTAAGTCGCCCCCCAGGGGGTTTCGTTCCCTACACCCCCCCACCACCCACACACACCCCAACAATCCAGTCACCCAGGCGCTTACAGCAGAAGCTCTTTACCCCACGCTGAGCGGCTAAACGGCACCCCCCCACCCCACTCCTGTAGGCCCCGCAGTGAGCACAGCTGGGCAGCTTTTCTTAGCGGGGGGGGGGGGGGGCGGCACCACCCTGGGTGTATTTTAAGAACTCTGGCCCGAGCGTGTGTGGTCCATACATGATGCATACCTTCCACATGGCACTTGGACTGGACCGGAGGGGAGGGGAGCGTACGCCTGGCTCCAGCAGTGCACACATGTTTCTGGTCACGTGGGGGGGGGGACTGCGAGCAGGGGAACACATTACATGCACACGTTTGTCTGTTGACATCAATCATTCATGAGTACACAACTCGGCTAGGTTGTTTATTTGTTTTTAACAGACCACACCTCCACTGGCAGAGCTCCCTTGTGTGACTGCAGGTTCATTCTTGGCCTCCATTGCCTGCCCCTCCAGGCCTGTGGCAAGTGGATGGAAATGCTGATTTGATTTGTAGCAGAAAGACAAAAGAAAGGAGAGGAAGAAATGTAGAGAGAGAGAGACCAAGAGACAATGATAGATAGAGCGAGAGGGGCAGGAAGAAAAAACGCAGCACAAAAACAAGTCCTGTGGCCTTGTGTGTGTGTGTGTGTGTGTGTGTGTGTGTGTGTGTGAGGCAATAGCAGCCTCATAAGAGTCATATCTGCACACATCACATCAGCACAGCTCACCAAGACAGGCAGGAAGGCAGAGACAGAAAGGGGAATAGAGAGAGAGCAAGGGAGAGAGAGAGGGGGCAAGGGCAAGAGGGAGGTAAAGAGAGAAAGAGGGGAGGAGAGGAGAGGGGAGGAGGGGAGCTTGGAGTGTAATGAAAGCAGCCAGTAGCCCGGGGCGATGGGTTGTAGTGTGATCGGCGTGCGTTTACGTCCCTGTCGCTGTGCGTCTCCGTCCATGAGAGTGATGCCGAGAGGGAGGCGAGAGAGGAGACACGTCGGCAATAGAAAACAAGACGAAGGCAGAAAGGGCAGAGAATACCGAGGAGGAAAGAAAAAACTGAAGTGATATGAGTCAGAGAGATGGAGGAGTCTGGGGAGCAGAGTCAGAGGGTGGAAGGTGGAGGGAGAGAGAGAGATGGGAGGATGAAAGAGAGAACAAGTCAGAGAGATGGAGGAGTCTTGGGAGCAGAGTCAGAGGTTTAGAAGGTGGAGGAGGGAGAGAGAGATGGGAGGATGAAAGAGAGAACGAAAGAGAGGGAGAGAGAGAAGCATAGACATGGCAGCAGATGTGTGCCAGGGCTTCCATGTTTGGAAGCACCAGGGGGGGAAACGGCTCAGTGGAGGACAGCTTGGCTTGCGTTCCCCCTCCGCTAAAAGGTCAAGCTTGAAACTGTCCTCTCTTCCTTGGCTTTCATCCCCCCATCCCCCTCTTGCATGCTCTTGCTTTCTCTCCCATCTTTCTGTGTCTCTCTTTCCATTTCTATGGGTTCCCCTGTTGTCCAAGGCTGGTTGTGTCTGCCACCAAAGCTACCCTGGACTGGAAAGCTCTTAACAGGAGGATGGGTTCCTTTCCTGTATTTAAGATGTAACAAGGGTGAAGACCCCCCGCCCCCCGTAACACTTTTAGATTCTGAGATGCATTACTTGATGAAGTGTCCTCGAAATTTTGCAGGGACTTGGCAAAACAAACCCAACCATGAGACGTTTGACTCAACAAACAAGTGTGGAAATAACAATAATAAAAACCTAAAGTGCTAAGGCCAAGTGTTCTGCCAACACAATAATATGTTAAAATAAGGTTTGTAGTCAGGAAGGCTTAAATCTCTTCTCCCAAGGGTACTCTTCCTAAGTGCACCAAGTATCTTGTGTTTTCTCTAAAAGAGAGTGGTGCTCAAAGAAAAAAAAAAAGGTTTTGATGGAGGAACATGAATATCATCGTCCAGGGACTGGTCGCTCCAGTCATGAGTCACTTACTCATCCAAGTGTTTTTAATAAGTGGTTTGTGGGTTATATAGCTATACACTGTTGGTACACTGTAAAAGAAAAAAATATAATGGTGCTTTGGGGGTGGTAGTGGTAAACTGGGATGGGTTTTTTTTTGGCCCTAGTCTACGTCTCTCTGTCTGCAGGGCGCTCCGTATCTTTACAAATGATGTCATCGCTCATTGGGCCTGAGAGACGGGCCCGTCTATGTCTGTGTCTTTCTTTGCCCTTGTTGGGACCGTCTTTTATTATTCTGTCTGAGGACTCACCTACAGATGTTCCCTCTCCCTTCCCTCTTTTGTCTCTCTGTCTCTCCGTCTCTCTCTTATTCAACCACTCAACCACCCACTCGCTCCTTTACTCTGTGTCCTCCTGCTGCTTCTGTGTGTTTTGCCTGTCCTGTGTTTCGTGTTTCTGACTAGATTACCTGTGTATTTGTGTGTGTCTTTGTGTGTGTGTGTGTGTGTGTGTGTGTGCCTTTGTGTGTGTATGCATATGCGTGTGTGGTGTGTTGTGTGTGTGTGTGGTACGTGTGTCTGTGTGTGTTCCTCCTCCCACTCCTGTTCCCTGTGTCCTTTTTGCCAGTCAGCTCATAAAAAATTCAGGTTATTTGGACAGACTGCGAGTAAAAAAAATATTGCCCAATGCGCAAGGTGACCTATCTCTACCAAGAGTGTAAATCCCGACCATGTTGCCTCCGCGCTCCTCCAGCAGCAGTCAGGAAAAATGGTGTTCCCCTGTTTTCACAGTTTCACCACGTTCCTTAGTATACCAGTCACCACTTAGTTTCCACTTGACTGGAAGCTTGCACATAGCAGCTACACATCTTAGTTGGTGGTGGTGGTGGTGGGGGGGTGGGTGCTGCAGGGGAGGGGAGGCAGAAGTAATGGACACAGCTATCATCCTCAGCAACCAGGAAAGCGTTTTAGTGGGCCCGCTCCAGACATGCTGCTTCACGGGGCCACCTTGGGGGCAATCTGAAGGGTTGGCGCACGAAAACAGGGCGACACAAGCTCACTGAATGTACCTCTTTGAAATTATAATGAGTCTCAGCCATTTCATAGCAAATCATGGTTGTGTCATCATAGAATTTTAGTAATGAATCACTTTGTCATCGCATCCCTATATTTCCAGCTCCTGTTTAACTGTTTGCTTAGGTTAGTTTTATTGTGTTTTCCAATATGCAGAGCACACATACATGCATAATACATTGCTGATGTACACTTGTGAATTATGGAAGGACACAACTTATGAAGGCAGCGGGAACAGCAATGACATAGCGAGTTCTATAAAAAATGTAAATTTTTTAGTATAGAAGCATAATTTTGATTTATTTTTTCAAATCTTCCTTGATCGCTCAATTTCCCTTTTCTCTCACATTTGTCCTCTCTTCTGTAACTCTGAATTTTGAAATTCAGACAACTTCTGCAATGGCCACTAGTCATATCATTATTCTCTCAGTGATCGTGATGGTTTAACATATTCATCTGATAAAATTCAGCTTTGGTAATGCTAACATTTTGGCCTGTCTGTCTGCCTGCCTGACTGTCTGTCTGTCCGTCCGTCCGCCCGTCTGCAGGTCGAAGAAGGACAAGAGCAAAGGGGTGGTGAAGGCCGAGCCGTCCGACCCCGAGCCCGAGGGCCTGACCCTGCTGGTGCCCGACATCCAGAGGACGGCCGAGATCGTCTACGCCGCCACCACCAGCCTCCGGCAGGCCAACCAAGGTGAGCGTCTGGACACTTAAAGGAAAAAAAAGACAGAGATACAGTGGAGTGATGAAAAGAATAAAGATTGAAGAATGATAGAAGACAAAGACAAAACTTTCTCTTCCCTCTGCACACACTTTATTTCTGTGTTTGGACATTTAAAGGTAAAAAAAGAGAGAGATACTATTTCTTCTATCATTCTCAATCTTTATTCTTTTCATTACTCCATTGTGTGTGTGTGGGCATGGAAGAGAAAAGAGAAGTTTTTGTTTGGGCAAGGAGATCAAACACACTGGCGCTTGCGGGTGCTCTCTCTTGATGAGGATATTGTGCCACATCCAGTCTGGATTGGTGCCTTCCACAGTTGTCCCTCTCAAACTCGGTATGTCAGCCATCTTCTCCAGACAAGGGCACAGAAGTGGGTCTCTAACTTTAGCTACAATCTTTCTGTCTCTCTCTCACACACACACACACTCACACACACACACACACACACACACACACACACACACAGTGTCTTCTGGCTGTGATAGACTGTCACCTCTCCAGGGAAGGTTGAGCTGGTGTGATATGTTGGCCACACACACACACACAAACACACACACACACCCCTCTCACACACACACACACACACACACACCACACATCCCCACACACACACACTCCATATACACACACCTATACACACTTTCACATTGACATGGACACACTAACTCACAGGAGCTTTTCCTACACCAAATCCCCTTTGGATCCCCCAACACATCTGTGCCAAGCTTTTCCTCGATGGCTCAAGACCCACCAATCAAACCAAGACACACTCTCACACACACACACAATATATATATATAAAGCCATTGGCCATTACAGGACACACACACACACACACACACATACACACACACAACCACCACTATTACTCTCTCTGAAGACATCAAGCTGTCCTCCCTGGAGAAGGCTTTAGAGTTGCTGACAGACTGAGAAAGTGTGACCGGTCTTCACAAGGGACCAGAGGGGTTTTTGGTACAGAGTGTGCTCTCTCTGTCTCTCTCTCTCACACACACACACACACACACACACACAAACACACACACACACACACACACACACACACACACACACACATATTGACTCCCTTGGCCATAAATGGTTCTGCGGGAAGAATCCCCTGCTGGCCATTACTCAGTGTCAGAAACCAAATCTTGCCATTGCTGCTTGTGCGGAGACGTGATTGACTGTTTGCGCTTCACCCTCTCCTCTTCCTCCCCCTCTCCCTCTCTCGACGAGCCCTGCTAATTAGCTCCATCTGATACACACAGCACACACACATTCCTTCACACACACACACACAAACACTCTCCTACACACACACACAAACACTATTTTACACACACACTTGCGCACACACACACACACTTGCATACACACACACACATACACAAACACTCTCCTACACACACACAAACACTATTTTACACACACTCACACACTTGCATACACACACACATACACAAACACTCTCCTACACACACACACACAAACTACCAGGGCCACAGATGGAGCTATGCATATGTTTAGAGGTCTACACACTCAGCCATGCACAGGTTCATGTGTGTATACACATGCACACGCATACACATACACACACACACATGCACACGGGGGCAGAAACAGGTCCACACATATGTTTATGCATATGCTTACACACACACACACACACACACACACACACACACACACACACACACACACACACACACACACAACCACAGGCATTGCGAGTGGGATGGGATGTGGGCTGAAGGCTGGCGATGAGGAAGGCGTGTGGTTTGGGCACGCTGCCCAGATCAATGATGCTGTCACCTCCCATAAGGAAATCCATATGATAACAGCCCCCACCCGCCTCAATACAGGAAGGAGAACGACAGATGCGGGGGGAATTGCACGACATTCCATGTGCTGCTGGAAATGGACGAGTGGAATATGGGGGAGGGGGAGGGTCGGGGGAGGGGGCGTGGAGGCAGAGTTAACTGTTTAATTAGTGATTTGTCTCGGAGAAAACGGTCAAAGACAGGCTAACGAGGGGGCTGGGATTTGACGAGGCCTCGTTTTGCTGCATATCCATATTGACCGGCCCGCTCGTTTCACGAGTGTCGATCCCGCAGTGTCTAATGTGCGAGCTGGAAGGGGAAATAAATGATGGTATTGACGTCCATCGTCTACCCCCCACCTCCACCCCACCTCCATCCACATCCCCTTCACACTTCACACAGCCCAGGCTTGCAGTTACAGGCAGGTTAAATGCACCAGTAATTTTAATAGGACGGCACTCCAGATCCAGGTAGCCACATCAGTGGGTCTGCAGCCAGGGATTCGGAGCCAGGGGTCAGCAGCCCCCATATACTGTCCTAAATATATACAGTTCATTATGTTGATGCATGGACTTCAACCCCTCCCTTCTCTATCCCCCCACTCCCCATCTCCGCACTGAACCCGCTCCATCCACTGGACGCTCAGCAACGGGCGAAGGGGTGATGACCGGATCCGGCTGCGTGATTATTTCTCTCGTGGCGCGGCCGAACTGTCGATAACCGCGTCCACTAGCGCAGGAGAAATGAGGACCCTGCCAGATACCGTATCGCCATCTTGTAACGATGGCGCTGTCATTTGTCAGTTTTAATGCTTGCGCTTTGTGTTTTGCTCCAAGTCTCTGTCTCCCTCTGTCTTCTCTCTCTCTCCACATAATCGGACTGTCACATTCACTCCACACCTTTCTATCTTTCTTCTTCTGTTCTCTCTGTTTCTTCCTCTTCTCCCTGTTTTCATTCATTCACTATCTTCACCTCTTTCATTATCTGCTGTCCTGCCTCTTGCAGAACTTTCTCCTCCACTAGTACAGAAACAGAAAGAGCTCCTTAAAAGCTGAGCAGTTGTTGTTTTTTCTCCATGTTTTGTTTTCCTCCTCCTTCTTACGGATTAGGGAAAGAAAAAAACAAGCCAACCGCAACACACTGTCTGCTTGCGGTCATGGCTCTGGCTGGCTCTGTGTGCTACTGTGGCTGTGTGTGGAGCTGGGGGTAGTGGGCAGTTCCTGCCAGGGTATCTGGAAGCCCCGCAGTCACACACACGGCAGGAGATTGAGGCCTAGCACCCAGTGAGATGCACACACACACACACACAGGAGACCTTCTGTTGGCCGCCCTGCTCTTTCCTGCCTTTGAGGGCATTGGACTTGGTTATCTTGCTGTTGCTTTCTAGTGGCTTTCCATCTCCCTTTTTTTCCTCTTTCAAACTTCCTTCTAACAAATACACCCCCCTGCTGTTCTTTCTTATAGGCCAGTGTGAATAACCAATTTAATTTTTCTCTCCCTCTCTCTCTCTCCCTCCACAGAAAAGAAACTGGCTGAGTCCTCAAAGAAGGCGGCCACCAGGCCCAAGCCCCTGTCCATGCTGCGCTCTCTGGAGGAGAAGTATGTGGCGGCCATGAAGAAGCTCCAGTTTGGTGAGTTCCACCACATCTTTGGCGTGACTGAGGCAAAGGGATGGATGGATGGATGGATGGAGGGGAGGGATATGTGAGAGCCAGGGAATGGGATGGAGATTTTGTAGCAGCCGTGGAGGATTGGAGGGGGGGAGGGTGGGAGAAGGACAAGAGAAGCGGTAGATAAAAGCGGAACACGGATAAAAACCATCAACCCCCCCTTTTTAGAGCCCGTCGGTGTTTGTTCCCCCCCCTTCTGCTTGGAGAGCCTGTGGGAAGGGAGGAAGAGGCTCAGAGGGGGGCGAAAGGAGAAAAAAAAGAGGCAGAAAGTGAAATAGGCTGAGGGGGGAGAGACTGGAAGCAAAATGTAAGGTAGGGAAATAGAAGGGTACAGATAGTTTGAGAAAAGGAAGTGATACAGGGTTAGAGCAAAGGGGGCGAAAACGAGCGACTCCGAGGCTTAGAGAAAAGTGTGGGGGGGTGGGGGGGGGATGCTGGAGAGCTCATGCGTCTCCTCTTAGGAATGATCCATAATGCCATTGCACATCGTTTCCCTGGGGTGGGGGTGGGGAAGGGAGGGAAGAGAGGGAAGGGCTTTTCTGACTGTCACTTCTCATGCCAGCGCCCGCTGATTGATGGCCAGACTTTTGCTCCGCCGCAATTGATTTTTGCAAGCGGGAGACGTCTGAAGTAATCGCAGCTGACACCGGCGTAAACAGGTTTGCTCTGGTCC
Source organism: Setipinna tenuifilis (assembly GCA_030347295.1). Classification (NCBI taxonomy): domain Eukaryota; kingdom Metazoa; phylum Chordata; class Actinopteri; order Clupeiformes; family Engraulidae; genus Setipinna; species Setipinna tenuifilis. The sequence continues at coordinate 9,040,821 of CM059286.1, forward strand.
CCAATACAAACAGGGGAGAGATGATGGCAAAGAGAGAGAGAGAGAGAGTGAGAACAGGAAGACAGACAGAGCAAGCAAGAGAGAATAAGAAGACCAGGTAGAGCCCTCAGGAGGAGAGAGAGGGGGGTAGAGAGAGAAAGAAAGAGAGAAAGAAACAGTGATTAAAGAGCTGGTGGGAAGACAAGTGGTGTATTTGAGGAGCTGTGTGTGTTTGGGGGGGGGGGGGGGTTGGGTGGTTTCAAACCATCCTTTAATCTTTTTTTTTTTTTTTAAAGATTGTCTTTGGGGGGGGGGGGGGGGGGGTTTCAAACCATCCTTTAATCTTTTTTTTTTAAAGATTGTCTTTGTGGGTGTATGTGTGATTTTTGTGTTTTGATTTTCTTGGTTTGCCTTTGTGTCTCTTTCTTCATCTCTTTCTTCTCTTTCTTTCGTGTCTTTCTTTTATTTTTTCCCCCGACAGATACATTCGAGATGGTGTCGGAGGACGAGGACGGCAAGCTGGTGTTTAAGGTGAACTACCACTACATGTCTCAGGTGAAGAACGCCAGCGACGCCAACAGTGCCGCCCGGGCACGCCGGCTGGCCCAGGAGGCGGTCACCCTGTCCACCTCCCTGCCCCTCTCCTCCTCCTCCTCCGTCTTTGTCCGCTGTGACGAGGAACGCCTCGACATCATGAAGGTACGTCTAGTCGAGCGCGCACACAGACATTTACACACACACTTACACACACTTACACACACACACACACACACACACACACACACACTCATTTACACACACACACACACACACTCTCATTTACACACACACACACACACACACACACACGCTGTCATTTATACACACACACACACGCTGTCATTTATACACACACACAAACACGCACACATTTACAGACACACAAACACGCACACATTTACACACACACGCTCTCATTTACACACACACACACACACACACACATTTACACACAATGCATGCTTCCTCGCACATCGAACAGAAATTTCTCAGTCACAGGATTTATCCGTGCGTGCAAGGTCATGCATACATGTGCCCTCTCCCACACGCCAGCACACCCACATACGCACACCCCACTTGCCCACCCTTCATGTATGGGTGTTCCTCCAACCTTGGTGTTCAAGGCTGAGGGCTTTTTCAATAAAGGGGTATATTACAGGACACCCCCATCACGACTCAAGGCCTCGGCACCAGCCAAGCTGTAGTGTGTTTCTCTAACGACTGGGGTCCGTGTGTGGGTGCGTGTGTTTGTGTACGTGTGTGTGTGTTGGTGTGTGTGTGTTTGGGGGGGTGTAGGGGGCTTAGCCACTGCTGCCTGGAAGAGAAC
>CM059286.1:9044665-9082165 GCA_030347295.1 Setipinna tenuifilis
GTCTTATTGAAATGGGCTGGTTGTAGGCAGAATCCCTCCTAGCCAAAATCAGCACACAGAGCGAGTGTTTGCGAGCACTCTTGAGCATTAATAGTTAGTCTGTTAGTTTCTTAGCTTTCTTCACGTTAACGTTTGGGTGAAGGCAGATCCAATCTTTTTAAATTTTAGCAAAGTCCACACCTCCAGGAAGAAAAACGTTTCTCCATACAGCACAGCCAGACCCTCTGTACAAAACAATGTGAAGTATGAGGGGGCTGCTTTACCAGGCTGGACCCCTAAGATGCACTGATGGGACACTGCAAACCTCTCGAGTCGGTGTCCTAAGCAGTCTTCATCAGCAGCCTTAGTGCTTTTTTTTGTGCCTACCACTATGAATCAATATTGTACAGTGGTATGTGTGTGTGTGTGTACATCTCCCTCACATCTGGTGGAGCGTGCGTGCATGTTTGTGTGCTGAAGAGTTGTAAGTGTAAGTGCCCTTACAGATGGGAGACACCCTTGTGCTTTACTCTCTGACTCCTGCAGCACTTCTGTCTGGCTTTGAGCCGTGTGTGTGTCTGTCTGTCTGTCTGTCTGTCTGTCTGTCTGTCTGTCTGTCTGTCTGTCTGTCTGTCTCTGTGGGTGGCAGCCATGAGGAGAGGATTGTAGTGTTCTTGCTCTCTCTTGCTCGATTTGTTTTTCTGTCTTTCTTTGCCCCCCCCCCCCCCCTTTACCCACTCACTGTGTCTCTTATCTTTTTACATTTTCATGTATTCTCTTTTTCCTTCTCATTCTTAGGCTTTCCTTTCCCCATAGTCCCCACAGCTCACACTTTAGCATGCACACACACCTACATCCAGTTCCTGTACCCCCCCCTTCTCTCTCTCTCTCCGTTCTTCTCTCGCTTCCTCCTCTCTCCTCCTCTCCTCCTCCCCCCATTGGCCCTCCTTTCTCTCTCTCTCTCTCTCTCTCTCTCTCTGTTCTTCTCTCCCTCCTCTCTCCTCCTCTCCTCCTCCCGCTGTTGCCCCCCCCTTTCTCCCTCGCTCTCTGTTCTTCTCTCCCCCCCCCCCCCCATCTCTCCCCCTCCTCTCCTCCTCCTCCCCGTTGGTCAGGAGTGGTAAAGGTGCTTGGGTCCCTCCCATCTGTTGGCCCTCATTAGCAGCGGTGTGACAGAGGACATTTATTGTCATAATGGGAGCCGACAGCTGCTCCAAGAATCACTGTGTACTTTAGACATCAGACGTGCCTCTCCGATGGCCAGGAGATCATGCCTCCTCCTCTGCTCCCTGCTGTGTGTGTGTGTGTGTGTGTGTGTGTGTGTGTGTGTGTGTGTGTGTGTGTCTACACATTTGCATAGTAGAGTGTGCGTGCTGTCTGAAAGTTTTGCTTACTATTTTGTACTATTTAGTCCCGTCATAATCTTAACCTTTATCATAATCTTTTCCCCTCTTTCTGACTCTTGTATGCACCTGCCCTGGTTTCCCCTCTCTCTTGCTCTCTCTCTCTCTCTCTGTCTCCTTTTCTCTCTCTCTCTCCTTGTGTCTCAGGTGTGTTTAAGTATCCTTAACACCTGGCATGGTCGACCAGAGGAGAAGTGGAACCCACAAACCTCTAGCTTTTTACAGGTAAAAACACACACACTCTAGCACTTCTCAGGTTCCAGCCACTTCAAATGTCTCCTCAGTCCTAATTTAAGAATCTCAATGGAAACCACCGCTCAGTCCAGCTGGACCTGAGCGATATGGACCAAAACAGGGTGTCCCGATATCCTGTTTTGTGCCGATTGAAGATATACAAGATATAACGACATTTTAAACAGTATGACCAAAATGTTTTATGTTCATCACAAGTAGGAAAACACACCCAGTTTTATGAAGCAGAGTTTCGGATTTAGACTGCTCTAAAAGAGCTAGGGCAAGTAAACACGTAAATGATAACATGCACAGGGGCGGTCTCAATCAAAAGAGGTGCGGCTTTGATAAAATGGTATTGCAGGATTAAAAATATATTGATATGCCGATAGTCTCAACTACATACCTCCTTCAAAAATATATCAATATCATAACATCATCAATATATAGCTTCGGGCTAAGCGAAGTCCTTATGATGGAGTATCCCTAACCTTCGACCCTAACCCCCTGTGCTTCTCCAAACACCCCAATGAAGATACACATGGGAGGGGGCAGTAGAATGAGCATCTTCAGCCTCCTGCCTCTCTTCAGCCTCCTGCCTCTCTTCCTCTCCAGCAGTACTAAGTGTAATAAATACTGCAGTGGCCTCGATGCAGCGGAGACACGAGACGTGCCATGACTATGGAGGGTTGGGGGAAGACCGGGAGTGCGCTCTTAAGTGGCGGGGGGAACGGGTGCACGAATAGATAGCTGCATAAGTACCTCATGTGTCGGAGATGGGGTGGGGGAAGGGACTTTGAATTGTTTCCGGCCTCCGTTTCTATTTTTAGTCCCCTTGATTAAAGTCGGCTGGCGTGTCTGTGAACATGTTCATGAAACACTCCTCAGCAGTCACGTATCGTTGCCGCACCGACAACTTCCTGTCTGCTGTTACAAGAGCGACTGATCCTAGAACAGATGAAGTGTTTGAGACAGTAACTGGCGAAGCCTTTGATTTGCACTGTTAGCACTGTTGCTGAGCCGTGTTGGGTATCGTGTCCGGGGCCCCAGGCACGGCAAGGAGGCTGGACAAGCAGGGCGAGCCCCAAGCAGAATAATTTGACCTCTGACCTGATCCCAGTACAGCAGCAGTGGAGCACATCATCATCATCAGCTGCATCATTTAGCTGCTCTCGGCCTCCCTTTGCCTCCCACTGTCTACTGTCTGATTTATTTACAACTGATATTCCTCCATCTCCCATCAGCTGGATCATCTCCACCACTACCCACGGACTTTAGCTTCCCCCCCGGTCCCCACCCCCCACACACATATACACACACACACACACACACACACACACACACACACACATCATGGGCTATCCTCTACTGAGAACTGGGGAATTAGTGTTCTCCGCTTGTATTGATCTCTCAACAAGCAAGTAACACCTCCTTCCCCCACACTTCACGTATTCTTCATAGCCCAATTCCCCACAGCCCCCGCCCTAACCACCACCCCCTTCCGCAACCAATCTGCTGTCCTCCTCTGAAAATCCCCAACCTCCTCCTCCTCCTCCTTCCCTTCCCATGTGGTGGTTGGAGTGGAGTGGAGAAAGTTCATAGAGATGTCTCCATTGATTATCATTCTAGTTAGCGTCCGCTGGCTCGATAATGGAAATGAGACAGGACGGCAGCGTGCCAGGGGGAGGGCTGCTCTGTCCATGCTCGGCCGGCCAGGGAACCTATCCAAGGGGACGCTATAGAGTGGTTGGGTGGGGTGTTTCAGAAAGTTCAAGGTCAGCCGGGTCGGATAAAGCGTACCTATGTTGCATTGTAGTTCTAGCCTGGCTGCTATCTTATGCCATGTCAGGTTTCGGGCCCTAACACCCTCTTGTACAACTTCTGGCCCTTTCTCCTACACACTATGTAAAGCAGTTTGCGTCAAATGTGATTTTTGGTTAAATGTGCTATACAAGTAAAAGTGACTTGACTGACCTTTTTATATATATATATTATATATATATATTACTGTTTATTTATAAACACTAAATATAGGCACCAGGGAAATGCAGTTCCAGTACACTGTATGACTTGTAATATGGTACTTTGACAATAAACACTCGAGTCTTGACCATACTCACTAGAGGGTCCAGAGACACTTCACTAACACTCACCAGCTGCACATCAACGTGGTTACCCTTTCGGTGTGTTGGTGTGTGTGTGTTGGTGTGTGTGTTGGTGTGCTCTCATTAGCATTCCGGCCCACGGAAGGTGCTGTTATTCAAATAGACTGACCGTCCAGCCCGGGCTGCACATTTAGCAGCAGTCCCTCTCCCCGGGCTTTGAACCCACGACCCCGCGCCTCATTTGGCAGACGTTTCTATGCTAATTCATGTACAGAAACACAATCCAAGTGTACAGCTCGCTGCCAGCATCCATACACATACACAGGAAGATAAAGTTTCCAAGAATTGGTTAGAGGCTCTGATTTCAGAACAGTTTTAGGAATCCCCTCCGCTGTATTGAAGATTTTAATATGCAGTGTTCCCCCCACTATATCATGGTTCACCTTTTACGGTCTCACTATATCGCAGATTTTTTTTCCATTAATATATGCATGCTATGGCACTATGCATGCTAAAGACAAGTTCATGAATATTATAATTTATGATGACTATACTGTAACATATGAATATTGAATAATGTGCAGTAATAATTCAACAATACATACAGTAAATGTATGAAAACAGCGTGTAGGAAGGGGTATTTGAAGGCTTAAACTATGGACTAAATTGTTTTGTTTTTTTTTTATATATGGTCTAGCCATATCATGGATTTTCACCTACCACGAGGGGTTCTGTAACATACAGTGCCCAGCAGAAATGAGTACATTTTATACAATGTCAATGTCAACGATATTTTCAAGGCTAGGTTTACAGCATCTGTTGAACTTTTGACTTAAAAACAAAGGTTAATAATATAACTCAGATGACATATTTTTCAAATTAGTACTAAAATGTCTACATTTGTATGCCTTGGTGACATTTGTTGTATGTGTGTGTGTGTGTGCGTGTGTGTCTCCAGGTGCTAGTGTCGGTCCAGTCCCTGATCCTGGTGGCGGAGCCGTACTTTAACGAGCCGGGCTACGAGCGGTCCAGGGGCACGCCCAGCGGCACGCAGAGCTCGCGCGAGTACGACGGAAACATCCGGCAAGCCACCGTCAAGTGGGCCATGCTGGAGCAGATGAGGAACCCCTCGCCCTGCTTCAAGGAGGTGAGTTACACACACACACGCACGCACGCACGCACACACACACACACACACACACACACACACACACACACACACACACACACACACACACACACACACACACACACACACACCTCCTCCCTGGTGTCCAACCAGTGCAAAATCCTGGGGTTTGTTTCAAGATGCTAGCACCAAATGGAGTCAAAACAGGGCCTCGTCTCTTTGCCTTTCACATCACATTACACACACACACACACAAAGTCGATAGGCCTGTAGACAGCTCAGAAGAATGATCAAAACACACACACCAACACAAAAAGACAAATGCACATACACTCATAAATGCACTCTTACAACAACACCACATAGACCGTGTGATGCATTTCAGTGACATGAGCTTGTGGCAGGACCAATCAACTCTCTCTCTTACACACACAAACACACTCCGTCAGGCCAGTCTACCCGTCTCTTTGACCTCGCCACAGCCTCTCTGCAGAACACGCACAGAATAGTTCACTCTTGATGAATCTCAGCCCCTCCCAAATTTCATGTCCTTACGTCCTTCTACCTTCACATGAACAGTCCCCAAATCAATTTGTGCCCGTGCCCCCCCCCCCCCCCTCCAATGACCGGAGCTGCTCAGGAATGTCAACACGTCGCGTCCACAACACACACACACACACACACACACACACACACATACACACACACCCAAGCCTCCGCTATCAGGCCTCTGTCAGATCATAAATTCCGTGTTTATTAATTCATTCCGAGGGCAGATAATATCCTCTGGATGTGCTCCCCACCGCTCGAGACGCACACACACACACACACGCACACACACACACACGCACACCCACCCCGCCCTCTTCGGCCGCATTCTTGATTTCCTCTCGTCCTTGACACGGCCGGCACGCTAGCGATCACTCAGCTTGCCCGCTCCCCTCCAGAGATGAGGGGGAGAGAGGAAGAGAAATTGGGAGAAGGGGCAGAGGAGGGGGAGAGAAAAAAGATGAAGAAAGGGAGGGGAGGGGAGAGTAGAGGAGGGGACAGGAGAGGAGAGGGAAAGAAAAAGTGAGGCCTAATGATGTGTGCCAGCTTGGCATGGCTGCAGGGTGGAGGAGGAGGCCACATAAAAACCTGGCCCACTTTAGGGCGGGGGGGGGGGTGTCTAATCACTCACTCACACACACACACACACACACACACACACACAAAATACACATCCTTTGCTTACTTTTATTGCTCCTGTCATGCCTTTCTGTCTCTCTTTCTCTCTTTAGTTTTGTCTGTCCTGCTCTCCATTTTGTTATATTCTTTTTTTTAAGGGTCATCTTAACCCCACTGTTTAGTATGGGTTCCTTCTAGAAAAACCAAAACATTAGCATGATCATGGAACATGTTGACCATCAGCCCTGTAGCATTGCAAAAACAGCATTGTGTTTCTTTCCTGTGTACCTGTGTGATGATTGGTGTGTGTGTGTGTGGTGTGTTAAGTGGTGGAGTCTGTCGGTGGGATCGGGGTAATGGGGTTGGTGTTGGGAGAGAGAGAGTGTGTGTGTGTGGGGGTGGTGGTAGGGGGGGGTGTTGGCTAGAGTGGCTGGGAGTGTGTTTACACTCAAGAGGGACTATAGTGTCTATTAAAACTCTTGGCTGGAGAAGGGCAGGCCTGGACTAAAGAGAAGAGACTTCAAAAAAAAAAGAAGAAGAAGAAAGGAGGAGGGGGGGGGGGGTGGTAACGTGAAATCCAATTAAGATCCCAGATGCTTGTGCTGCTGCCAAACCGCTGGGGCTTTGCCAAATGGTAATGGATTTTCCGGCCCTACCTGAGAGAGGGAGGAGGGGGGAGAGGGGAGAGGGAGAAGGAGTTGCTCACCACCACCCCCGACTCTCAGGACTGGTGTTTTCTCTCCCCGTGACATTGTTTAGAGATGCTTCAGACTCTGAGGAGGCTGAAGACAAACACACACACACACACACACACACACACACCAGATAGAATTATGCCCGAACTGTACGGGCACTCATACATAAACACTCATACATATACACACACACAAACACACACACACAAACACACTCAGACTCACTCACCTTCCCGCTCTCACACAAGCACACACCGTCACACTCTTCTTTTTTACACACACAAACACACACCCACACACCAGACACACTCATTCATAAACACATTTATACACACACACACTGAGAAACACACACACAAACACACTCAGACTCACTCACCTTCCCGCTCTCTGTCTCACACAAGCACACACCGTCACACCCTTCTTTTTTACACACACAAACACGCACACACACCCACACACACAGAAGCACAAACACATACACACACAGAGCCCCTCCATCCCTGACCTCTCCTGGCTCCACCTGACTAACAGACAGCATTAATGAGACGTGATCCCCCTACTCTCGCGGTGCCCTGCCCGTTTTGCTGGGCAGGATGCCAGACGCATGAGAAGCGAGCAGGTCAGAGTTAGGGGAGCAAGACGGGTAAACGGCACGTGGATCACACTCTGGTCTCGCGCACAGAGCCACACACACATACACACTTGCAATGCTTCATCTACACAAAAATAAAGCCTATCTCTGTGCCTGTCAAGAACCATATTTGCTTCAATTTGATTCCAAGATTGATAGATGTTTTTTAAAACCAGAGTTTAATGGAGTTGGCCAGCATGTGGGTCCGCAAATTCACAGAATCCCACGAGGAAAGATTGTGAAAAGCTACTTTGTATGTATGGTACATGTTTAACACACAGGCACAGACCCTTAGACACACTCATGCATGTACATACACACACTCAGGCAGGCACACGCAGGCACCCAGCCACATCGGTTGACGGGGTTCTGACGTCAGTATGGGGGGTGAAATGGGCCGCTGGTGCAACAACGGGGAAAAGGCAGGTCCTCAATTGCAAGTGGCGGTTTCTCTCTCTCTCTCTCTCTTTCTCTCTCTGTCTCTCTCTCTCTCTCTCCATTTCTCTCTGTCCCTCTATCCCTCTCGCTCTTTTTCACTCATACCCTCTCTCTCTTTTTTCTCGTTTTCAAACACACGTACACATGGTCACACTCATGCACAGCTCCCTCTGCCTTCAATTCAATTACGTTTCCTCTGACATTCCCTCACCATCCTCATTTTAGGGGCCTGGGGATGGGTGGCTGGGGAGGTTGGGGGTGGGGGGCAGGGGGGGAGAGGAGTGGAGGGATAAACAGCCAACCAGCCAGCCAGCCAAAACACTCTCCTGCATCCTTTTTCCTCCTTCTATTTTTCTTTCTTTCTTTTTGACTGCGATAGACAGTACAGTGTGCCTGTGCCTCCTCCTAGCTCAGTAACCGTCCAGCAGAAAAGGGGCCCAGCTTTTCCACGCATGGATTTCTATCGGGGCGGGAGGAGGGGGACCACTCCATACGTGTGTGTGTGTGTGTGTGTGAGAGAGAACTCCCCGTGCCTATTTTTAGGACCGGATGAGGGAGCGGTGAAAAGGAAAGCTTTAAGTAATGCCCAAGGAGATTGTCAGGTGGAATTAGCAATAACAGGTCACATGCTGAAATATGGATTGAGGGGTGTGTGTGTGTGTGTGTGTGAGTGGAGTGTGTGAGAGATGGCGAGAAGGCTGCTCACACACACAAAGCTCCATTGGAGTGTGAATGGGCCATTTGTTGGTAGGCTGTAGCTGACTTAATCAGTGTGTTGTCACACTGTGAAGATACCAGCACTGGCTTTCCCTCACACACACACACACACACACCCTCAAACACACACACATACACACACTGAATACCATTTTGAGCTCTTACTTCTCACTAACACATTTGGCTCATTAACACGATTCATTTCACCGAGTCACGCTTGTTCTAAAGTCACCCCTAAGGATTCCCTTTTACCTTACTTACTAAAAGCAGTTATACAAGGGCTTGTCTGTGTGTGTGTGTGTGTGTGTGTGTGTGTGTGTGTGTGTGTGTGTGTGTGTGTGTGTGTGTGTGTGTGTGTGTGTGTGTGTGTGTGTGTGTGTGTGTGTGTGTGTGTGTGTGTGTGTGTGTGTGTGAGGAAGAAAGAGGAGTGAAGGATTTGTCTACTGTTTTGTCTTCCTTTCCCTCCCTTTTTTCACCTTGGTCACTATAACAAACACACACACACACACACACACAGAAAAGTCGTGTGTCCTGTTGTGTTGTGGAGTCGATTATGCTCAGTACAGCGTTGGCTGGTGCATTATTTATGTGTGGCTTAAGCTTCCCCCGTGTCGAGCCGGGCTCAAGCAGCCATCTTCTCTCTCACACCCCTTACACCCACCCCTTACACTCCATCACAGCAGAAGCCCATCAAGAACCGGTCAGAGAGAGAGAGAGAGATGCACACACACGTAAAGAGAGGGAGAGAGACAGGGACAGACAGACAGACAGGGACAGACAGACAGACAGGGACAGACAGACAGACAGAGAGAGAGAGAGAGACAGACAGAGAGAGACACACACAGACAGAGAGAGAGAGACACACACAGACAGAGAGAGAGAGACACACACACACACACAAAGACACACATACACAGACAGAGAGACAGGGAGAGATGGAGAAAGAGAGAGACACAGAGAGAGACACACAGAGAAAGAGAGAGGGACACAGAGGGACGGAGAGACACACACACACACACATACACACAGAGAGAGGGGGAGATGGAGGGAGAGAGACACAGAGACGGACAAACAGACACTCCTGCTTCCTCTCCTAATGCTGGTCCTCCTGACATGGCTTCCCTGTATCAGATTCTGGTGGGGACAGCAGGGCTCTGTGCCAGCCAATAACAGTCTTTACGTAAGCTGTGAAGATGTTTGTAAGATAGATGTTTGTAAAATCAAAGAATTTGATGAAGTCGGCCAGTATGTTGCTTGCATGTTCACCGAATCTCGCGGGGGAACAGAATGTAAAAGGCTACTTGGTATGTGTGTGTGTGTGTGTCTGTGTGTAACACATGTAACTTAGACACGTAGACGCACTCATGCATGTACACACTCGGGCAAGGCACACGCAATCATCCAGCCAGATCGGTTGACGAGGTTCTGACGTCAGTATCGGGAGGGAAATGGACCGCTGGTGCAACAAGAGGGAAACAGCAAGTCCTCTGCAGAGATAGGGGGAGAGGGAGGGAGGGAGGGAGAGAGAGGGGGACACACACGGACACACACACACACACACACACACACACACACACACACACACACACGCATACACAGAGAGAGACAGAGAGCGCCACTCCTGCTTCCTCTCCTAACTCTGGCCCCCTGACACCACTTTTGCCGCCACACATGTTGCCCCTAAGCTAGAGTTGGCACAAGAGATACCTAACACACACACACACACACACACACACACACACACACCCCATTGCTGCCCAGAGATAGTGGGGGGTTCGTAGGGAAGAGGCAAGGCAGAGATGGAGGCTGAATGTGGTTTGTCTGTACCCAGCATCAGGAGTCTGGGCAAGTCTTAGGTGAGGGCATAGCTACGAGACTGGTAGCAGTGTGTGTGTGTGCGTGTGCGCACGTTTGTGTGTGTATGCAACAGCCGCGGGGGTTTCCATGGCAACGCTGGAAAGGCAATCAATCACCCCCCACACACAAACACACAGGCACACAGATACAAACACAGCTTCTTCTTCTCCTCCTCGCCGTTGTCCCTGTTTCAGTGTTGTCCACAGTAGGATAAAACTGTGAAGGCGTATTGAGACACACACACACACACACACAACCAGGTGGTAGAAACGCATGAGACTGTAGTGAAGCAGCCTGTGTACACGTATTAAAGAACCAAGCTCTGGCCATGCGAGTCCAGAGTGTGTGTGTGTGTGTGTGTGTGTGGACGGCTCCTTGAGTAGAGTGCAATGGTTCGTTTTTAACGGGCCACCTCCAAGCGACTTCTGTTTCTCTGGAGGATTTGGACCCTCGTTTCCAAAGCTGCGACACTAGAGACAGTGATGAAAGATGTTTTATGCACACTTAGCCCATACACTCATACATGGACATACACACACACATATACATAGACATACACACACGCATACACTCAGACATGCATACACACGCAACACTTACACATGCATATAGACGGACACACACCCACCCACACATACATACATGCTCACATACATACATGCATAAACACATACACATGCAGCACTTAGACTCCTGAGATGGGACAGATAATGGAGGACTGTGATATATATACTGTATAGCCACTTGACACGGAATAAGGCACGCACACAGCTGTATGGCTCTGCTTTACAATTCAGCTCATGTCCATGCAAGCTCGCGCAGTGGCAGTGATTGAGTGTTCTGGCCTGTGTGTGTGTGCGTGTACATGCACTCTTGTCACACACACACACACACACACACACACACACACACACACACACACACAGTAATGTATGCGGGGCAGTGGCGACTGGGTCAGTATATAGATGAGGTGGTGCAGGGGAGCTTTGGCGGCTGGTTTGCTGATGCTCCTCCATCTGTTCACCCCTCACACACCCAGATACTTCTCTTCCCCTGCGCCCCCTCCATCCATCCATCCATCCATCCATCCGCCTCACCCCTTCTTTATGTGCACCATCTCTGGTTCTGTGTTTCTCTATCTATTTGGTCAAAACTCTCCTCATGCTCTACTGTCCCAAGCACCACCTAACTAAGTTCTGTTTTTTTTTAAAAAGCCTATGAAATATTTCCAAGGGGAAAAATTTTTTTTTTTACAGTAGGCTTTGCTAAACATCATCTCTTATGTCTTGTTGGCAACATTTGGTTAATTACATGGTTAAGTTTAACAGCTGCTATGAGATTCAGTTTTCGTTTCACAAAAGGTTAACAATGAGTGTGTTCAGCAGCCAATCAAATTGCACTCCTCTCTCCTCTGCCCCTAAAGGAGGGCCATTGATTGGTTGCGGTTGTTCATGGCTCAGTTCTAGCCTCAGTTCTTGTTTGTTTTTAATTTACTGAACCAGGACGCACTGTACAAACATCAGAGTTATTATCATTTAATTGTATTCATTTTTTACTTAATTTGTTGATTACAACCACACTACAAACGGCAAGAGGGACACCAGTGAGAAGCAAGCCAGCGTTTTGCTAAATTTTAAACAAAAAAAGTGTGTGGGATTTAGTCCCATACTGCACCTGTGTGTGGCAGTCCCTCCCAGCCTGGTTTAACACAGGCTTGGATTTTTGCTCTCTGTGAGGGACGGCCCATGAGTGACCTTTGGCTCCTACAGTAGGGTTAGATGCACCGATGAGGAGTTTATCTACATGTTGATTTTGTGCAGTGGCCAGACCCTCACTGCCCCTTGAGCGCCGCCACCCACGTTACCTAAAAGGTCACTTCGTTTGTTAGTGACCGGACGAAGACTCACACATGCAATCAGTGTATGCATGAGAGAGAGGGGGATCCAGGGCCGGGTGAGCGAGAGGGGGAGAGAATGAGTGTGTGTGTGTGTGTGTGTGTGTGCGCATGTGTTTGTGTGTGTGTTAATCTATGAACCTGAAGCACATAACCATCCATTACAGCATTTTTAGTGCCGGTGATCCGTGTGCGCGTGTGTGTGTGTGTCTGTGCTGTGCGTGCATGCGTGTGCGTGTGTTCGTAAAAGGTCATCTGTTGAGACATGACCTTATCTGATCATACATGTGAACGTGGCACGTGTGGTGACTGATGTCTTACATACACGCACTTCTGTGTGTGTGTGTGTGTGTGTGTGTGTGTGTGTGTGTGTGCGCGTGTGCGTGTGCGTCTGTGTCTGTGTCACGCAGTGATTGATGCGCTTTGCCAACGACCAAAAAGTCATAAACACGTACACGCGCACACACACACGTGTGCACATACTAGGGCTGTCATCCTTCCTCTTCAACCCCATTCGAATTTCATTACTTATTTTTTTTTAAAGTCGAATAATATTCGAAATTTGTATGTTAAAATATAGCCTATTTATGCATTACTATAGGTTACCTTGTAGGGCATGGGGTTATTATACTTTTGGCCAGTAGAGGGCCAACCCTACGTCGGGTGCTTTTTTGACAACTGACCAATGAGCGACTGAAATTCTGTAGTTTCAAAGAAGAAACATGGCGGCGAAAACAAAGCCTCTCAAGTCAAACAAAATTCCAACCGAACAACTGGTGGTACTCGTAAGTGAGCACACAGAGCTATATGACATGGCAAATAAGTTATACCACAACGTCTACCACAAGGAGACCGTTTGGAGATCGATTGGGGCGCTTTTGGGACACAACTGTAGGTATTAGTTTCACTTGTTTTCATCCGCTCACATCACAAGCTATGCTAACCGTTAGCGTTTACGGTCTATCAGCTGATGTTAGCACAGGCACCGCCCCCGTGCTTTTTTGGAAGGCTTTTTTCTCTCTTCGAAAACCACCCGGGGCAGGTGTTTTCTGCTATAAAAAACCATCACGTCTGAACGTAGCCTTACGTTGTCTTGAAAAAAAAAAAAAAAAAAAAAAAAAAAAACATTCGACTAGTAATTCCTGCGTTCGAATTCTATTGTTTTTTTAATAGTCGAATTATATTCGACTACTGAAAGTCGTTCCAACAGCCCTAGCACATACACACACACACACACACACACACACATCCCCCTTGAGATGTGACTCCTCAATAGGGAGTCCATTACTAATCTTTCCCAGCCCATTGAAATGAATGGAGTTTCCCCTCATTATATTATGGGGCTCGTTACAAACGACCTTCTCCTTTCAGCCCCCCTGTCTTTTGTCTCCTTTTGTCGCAGCTGTATTTTTGTTAGCGGCAGAATGCCATCTTTTGTTGTTTTGTTTCTGGCGGACGGGCGCCGACTCTAATGGTTGTGCGAATGGAGCCCAGGAGCTTTTGCCGTGAAAGGGGGTGGGGGGTGGGGGGGCTGTGTGTGGGAGCTCCTTAAACGATCCCGCCCTCCCGCCATCGCAAATGGCGGCATGACCTTGAGATGTACACTTGGCAATCAGCGTCGGCTCACTCATTAGGGGAAAGCTCAAGCAGCAGACCGTGTGTGTGTGTGTACATGTGTACGTGTGTGCGTACACACTCACACACCCACACACACACACACACACACATTATCAACCCCCCCCCCCACACACACACAAACGCAAACCAGTTCACCCCTCTTGATTGATCTGGGCAAATAACCAACCATCAGCCAGCAGTAATGGCAGCCAGATCCCCAAACAAGGTTTGTGAGCCGAAGCGTGGCAAAGCACTTAACACACACAGATGAACGAACACACACACAACACACACACACACACACCACCCCCTTGTGCCCCTCCTCATCATTCCAGGCTTAAGAAACACTTTCTCGGAGCGCAGGTGAGGGAATGGGGGGGGGGGGGGGGAGAAAGCCGGTAGTCCCAGGTGGATTCGGATAACCGAATGATTGATTTACGTAGCAAGTGAGTGAGCGAGCGAGTGAGCGACCAGGAGACACCAGCATCCCCATCCGCTCGCTTGTGCCTGTGGGCTAGGCAGGCAGACGCCAGCGGCCACAAGGAAGAGAAGCTGAAGAAAGCCCCCCCCCCCCCCCCGAGTCTGGCCCTTTGCTGGGCCAGACTCTTGGCCATTAGTGACGGCAGTTAAAGCGAAAAAAAAGCATCTCGGAGCTCGGGGCAAAAAGTTGGAGCGGCCATAAATTCAGGCCCTGCGGCTATTACTCGCCTCAGGCACCGTGCCCTTTTCCTGCGGCATAATTACACCATAGAGGGTCCATTTTGTGTGTGTGTGTGTGTGTGTGTGTGTGTGTGGGTGGGTGTGGGTGGGTGTGGGTGGGTGTGTGTGGGTGGGTGGGTGGGTGTGTGTGTGTTTGCGAGCAAACCTGCCTGCCTGTGCCTGTCTATCTCTCATTTGCTTACAGACCAAGGGCATTTTTTTGTGTGTGCATAGGTATGTATAAGTGTGCATGTACGTATGTGTGTGTGTGTTTGTGTATACATGTTGATACACCTCTATCTATCTGTCAGTTGGTCAATCGGTCTGTCAGTCTATTGTGCAATTGGTCCATCTGTTGGTGGGTCTGTCTGTGAATCAGTCGGTCGGTCTGTCTTCCTATCTATAATATATGTGTGTACATACTACACAAACAGATATTTAAAGCTGCTATGATTTACTTGAAGGCGTACTGTTATGGTCACCAGTCACCCTCTGAGTTGTACTTCTAATAGTATTGCGTGGGGGGGGGGGGGGATTGTAGGAGGTTGTAGTTGACTTGCCTTTGCAATTATTTTGCAACGCCGCACGCCTCCCCCCACACCCCGGCAGGGACCCAAGGCTTGTCTCAAGCACAATGTCACGTTGCCCCCCCCCCCCTTGAGAGCACACCATCATGGGCGCGGACCATCTCGTTCCCTGCCCCCACGCTGATGGGGTGAATCAGCCCTTCTGCGTGAATTTAGGGAACCATTTTAATGTTTTAATGTTAGTCGTTTCTCATTAGACAAAATCACATCTCCATTTCCTGCCTCTTGAGACCCAGCCAGCCATGGAATTGTGTGTGTGTGTGTGTGTGTGTGTGTGTGTGTGTGTGTGTGTGTGTGTGTGTGTGTGTGTGTGTCAGTGTGTGTGTCACATTCCTCTCTGAAGTTCTCCACTTTATTTGAAAAAAGCCTCAGATTTGAGATGAAATAAATCGTCCCAGTGACCGAAACTTCCACCCTTCACCCCCCCCCTTCGTTGGGACTGCGGTGATTCCACAACAGGGCCATAAGACTTCGGCTCAGTTGACTGCATGACGTTGTCAAACGCACACATACACACACCACAGTGCACAAGGGCTCTTCACAGCGATAACCCTCTGCAGTCTACTGTGAACTGAGATAACCCCCGTTAAAGTTGAGAGAGAGATAGAGAGAGAGAGAGAGCGCTGGATGGCCACGGAAGATGTGCAAGCTAGGCGAGAAAGTCTTGAAAAAAGAGAGAATATCAGAGCGAAGGAATATTAGATTGACGGGGGGTGGGGTGGGCGGGGTGGGGTGTAGGCATCGACTCTCCTCTCCTCTTCTCCACTTGAAAGAGTTGCAGGACTGGAGAGTGGAGTGGGACGCTGCACTCATCTCTCAGCTGAAGCGGAGGGGAAGAGCAGAGAGCGCAGCACAGAGCAGAGCCCACCTGCTGCCAAGGCCAAGATTGCAGGATGCGGGACGCAGATGCATGATGCATAGCGATCAAGCGGAAGGGGGTGGTGGAGGAGGGATGGAGCGAGGGAGGGAGGAAGAGGGATAGGGGTAGGGGGGGGGGGGGGTCATTGTTGGATCTATTTGCCTTCCAGAGACTGCATGTCTACACAGACATAACATATGCACACACAAACGCACAAACACACACACACACACACAAAGTACACACAGAGTACACCTCGAGTTTCTCATTCCCCGTTGCCATTTTAGCTGTTTACTCTTTACTTTCACCGTGTGCAGCCACAGCTCTACCCATTCACACACACACACACACCCAATACACATCAAGAGAGTTTCTCATTTACATTCCCCGTTGCTATTGTACTGTTGGCACTCTTCGCATTCACTTTGCACCCACAGCGCTACCCAGTCGCAACCAAGCGGCAACTTCCCATAGATCCCGTGTTTACCAAAAACTGATTTTCTTTTGTTTCCTTGTCCATGATAACTCTGAGGGATGGGTGGTTTTATGACATCAATGTGTGTGTGAGAGCGCATGTGAGTGCGCGCGTGTGTGTGTGTGTGTGTGTGTGTGTGAGAGAGTGAGTTTGAGGGTGTTTGTGTGTGTCTTTAGCACATGAAAATGGCCCAACTGATGGTGTGTTTTCCTGTGTGTTTATTTGTGCAGGTGATCCATAAGCACTTCTACCTGAAGCGGGCCGAGATCATGGCCCAGTGTGAGGAGTGGATCACAGACATCCAGCAGTACAGCAGCGACAAGAGAGTGGGCCGCACCATGTCCCACCACGCTGCAGCCCTCAAGGTAAAAACCACACACACACACACACACACACACTCTTCAGGTTATGACCACACACACACACACACACACACACACACACGCACACACTCTTCAGGTTATGACCACACGCACGCACACACACATACTCTTCAGGTTATGACCACACACACTCACACACACACTCTTCAGGTTATGACCACACACACACACACTCTATAAGGTTATGACCACACACACGCGCACTCTTCAGGTTATGTCCCCACACACACACACACACACACACATTCTTAAGGTCCTAACAACATATATACACACATACGTATGGTCATGACTACACACACACACATACTTGCAACACACACACACACACACACCCTGTATGTACAAATTCTTAGACTGAACACACTTTAACTCACCACACTTGCACTAGCTTCAAAAACTTAAAAACTGATATCAATCAGGAACATCGCCACAGTCTGTATTTGAGTAATGCAATATCACCAATGTCACACCCACAGACCTTCCACACACCCATCTGCATAGTATATATGCTTATATGCACATACCTCTGTGCTTGAGATGAAACACATTCATACTTCAGTCTCAGCAGCCCCATTATAGATAATGCAGACACATATGGAGGAAGTGAGAGTTGTGGGTAATCTCCCCCACAGTATGTGTCTGTGATAAGGACATGCAGTCCCAGCAATTGGAGAAATTTCTCTCAAGTTTTTTTTTTTTTTTTTCCCGTCTTCTCCACAGCTATAGAGCTAGCTATAAAACATCAGTGTCTCACTGCAGCCTAGTTCAGAACACACACACACACACACACACACACACACACACACACACACACACATCCATCCACACGTGCACACACACACACACATCCATCCAGACGTGCACGCACACACACACACACACATCTAGCACACACACATATCCATCCACGCACACACACTCACACACACACACACACACACATATCCATCCACGCACACACACACACACCCACTCTCACTTGCTCCCATCCTTCTATCTCATACTCACACACACACACACAGTGCAAGTGTTAATGAAGTCTGAATTGGCCACTCAGGATAACCTACCCCCCCTCCCCCCTTTACACCCTGCAGCGAGGGTTCAGCCGGACAGCCTTGATTCATGCCACTGACTGCCAAGGCTCCCTCCTGACCAGCTGCTGGGGCCTAAGCAATCTCTGTCACACACACACACACACACACACACAGAACAGCGAAGCAGATAAAAAGCTCAGCATGTAGGTTTGGCCCCAGGCTGTAAATACCCGCAATTAATATGGCTGTAAATAATCCAATGGACACTTTGATAAAAAACTGAGCAGAGCGAGTGTGTGTGTGTGTGTGTGTGTGTGTGTGTGTGTGTGTGTGTGTGTGTGTGTGTGTGTGTGTGTGTGTGTGTGTGTGAGAGAGAAAGCAAGCAGTGCTGCTCTCTCCAGTGCTGCTGCGGCCACAGACCTTTAACAAGCTTGACTCCCTCCTCTGTGGCTCTGTGCAGCCACAACCCTTCTCTATCTGCAGGCTGATTCAACAAAATAGGGCTTTGTGTTGAAGTGCTACAGGGTGCAGCTAGTCGTGGAGTAGGTGATACACAAACCTTGACTGTGGCTTTCTCCAAAGTGTATCACTTGGGGCTGGTGTATACACATTTCCCAGCAGGCAAAGTTAATAAATAGCAAGTCGTGATGCTTACAGATTGACACAATATGTGTATTTTCATTGATTTTCATAAGATTTGTTTTTTGGGTTATAGTGGAATGGTCTAACATGTTAGATAACATGGATAACATGCAGTGATCCCAACTGCAATGTTATTTCTCTCTGTTATGTCAACTTGTACTAGAAGAAAAGTGAGCAAAAATGGTGGAAATTGCAGTAAGGCATTGAGGAGGAAAGGAGAAGAGAAAAAAAAGCCTATACGTTTACTCTCTTAAATGTGCAGTTCATGTTTTCATGAGGGTTATCTAATTGCCTGTGTTTTTGCTGAAGCATGAAATGAGCAAAACTGCCGTAATGTCAGCCGGCCTCCTGTAGTGTTATTCCCAGAAAGCACACACACACACACGTAGTAGAGAGAAATGGCATCTAGCACGGAAGGTCGCCTGCATAAAACTATAGTCAAAGTCAAAGTCAGTTTTATTTGTCAATTTCTTCACATGTATTTCACATACAAAGGAATCGAAATTACGTTTCTCACCATCCTATGCGTTTACATAGTCAACATATATACAGTTGGATTAAAAAATAAACATGACACCGGCTTGAACCTGACCCTGAGCCAGTGCTTGACATTCGACTCAAGGTCAAGGAGGTCAAGGTGCACATGTCGACACTGAACACACAATTTGCGTCATACATGCGTATGACACGTGTCTCACGCTATTTCAGCCTGTCTAGGGTGTATACAGAAGAGGGGGGGGTGCATGTTTGTATTTTTGTCAGGAATAATTTGATTCCTAAATATAAAACACACACAGTACAAAATAAAAGTGCTTATGCGAATAATTAGTTCACACATTTTGTGTGTGTGTGTTTTTTTTTGTTTTTTTTTTTTTTTTTAAGTTAAATGGTTCCCCACTTCAGCAATAGACATGATTTTTCAAGTTGTTGTCACTCAACGTGTTATAGGGCCCCACTCCTCCAACTTCCTGGGTGGGAACTGTTAATAGGCCATTACCACCACACCACACCACACCACACCAACCCCGAACTGCACTCTACGGACTTTGTTGTACCAGTCTTTTCACTTGTCTCTGCTGCAGCTGTTGGAGAGCTGGATTTTTGTTATTTGTTATTTATTTTTGTTATTTATTTATTTATTTCAGATGCTGTGAGTACAATTTAACAAACCAAGTCAACAAAAGCAAAACAAAACAAAATTGTGAAACAAAATGCCATTTAAAATGATTAACCTAAACACACCTGAAAAGGAGTGGGAAGAAGCCTAGCTAATTAAATCCCACCCCTAGGTTTTTGACCAGGTTTAGTGACCAGGTGTGTTTTCTCTCTCTCTCTTCCCCCCTGCAGAGGCACACGGCCCAGCTGAGGGAGGAGCTGCTGAAGCTGCCCTGCCCAGAAGGCCTGGAGCCGGACGGGGAGGAGTTCTCGGAGAAAAGCTCCGCCCTCATGGTCAAGGAGCTGCCCAATCAGGACGGGGAGAAGCCGGGCGGCAGCCAGGACGCTCACTGCAGCGAGGGACAGCTATGAGGCCGTCTCGAGAAAATTGCCTCTTCCGTTGCCCCCAGCCCCCCCTCCTCCTCTCCTGGCCCCCCGCCCCCCCCAGCCCACCTTTTCCCATTCTTCCTCCTCCTCCTCCTCCTCCTCCTCACACAACTATTACCATTGATATTAAAAAAAAGACTGTTCATGGCTATAAGGGCCTTGATTTTGTCAATATTTGTATGTAAGAATCTAATTATGTAATAGCTGGGAAAAAAAAAGAAAAAAAAAAACACAACAGAGGACGACCTGAAAAGCAAGCAAGCTGAGACCAGAGGAAAAAAAAAACACCCAAACTGCTTCTAAACCCCCCCCAAGAAGATGACCGAACTATGCTTCATAATGCCCATAAAAGAAAAGAAAAAAATACAAGACACCACAAACAAACAAGCTTTTATTTACGTGTAAAAGAGTGTAAACTTTTATGTTCTTTTTTTGTTTGTTTTGTTTTCTGATTTTGTTTTTTTTCCTTGCTTTTTTTTTCAATTGTGAAATAACCACTGACTGGTATGTTATTAAAGTTGTTGTATACATAATGACAGAGGAAATCAGAGTACATGAGGGAACTACCTTTAGATAAGAATGTTTACTGAATGTTTTGTTTCCATTTGTTTTATTGTTTTTCTTTCCCTTTTTTTGTTTTGTTTTTTGTTTTGTTTTCCTGACTGTTAGCAAGGGTGGTAACCAAGGAATATATTGGTCATTTGCTATTCTATTTAAAAAAAAAAAGAGAGAGAACGAGAGATTAAAAAAAACACACACACCAAACACCTCCCCTCCTCTCATAAATTTGAGGATTCTTCTGATTTTCCCATTGACATCGCTTATTTGGTTTATACAGACAAACCTGTAAACTTCAATAAAGGCTGAAATGGATATTCTTAACCGCTATGATCACTTGTCGCCCTCTCACTTGCTGGCCAGATAACCAGCGCCATGCTTTAACTCCCCTTTTTAATTGCTCACTAACTTTCAATGCAAGTTTAATAAATGCAATCTATTCTACTTTGCACACATATATTGTGATGACTCTGAAGATTTGTACGTGTGTGCGTGCGTGCGTGCGTGAACCTGCGTTGTGTGTGTCCACTTGCCATGTGTGAATGCGAACCTGCATTGTGTGCGTGTTTTCTGTCTGCTTTATGTTTTTCCTTTAGTCCTTTCATGTGTTGTATGACATGTTTTTGTTTCTCATGTAGAACACTGACTATATCTGTGCTTACCTTCAAGGTATTTTTAGAGTGAGTTATTTTCAACTTTCCAAATTACCAAGTGCTTTCCAAAAGGTCAAGGTGGTTGTTGTACATTGAATAAGACCTACCGCGGTTCTAAGTCTTTTTTTCTGCACACATGGTATAATATTACTGTTTTTCACGCAGAACAGAAACAAGCAGGTTTTACGGTCCATGAATTGCCGTGACGTCATTACATCATTTATTGGGGGGGGGGGGTACAGAGTTTTTCATCAAAACAGCGCAGTGAAGGCGGAAGCACCTGCACATAGGCTAGAATAATCCTTTCCGAAATTCAATGACGTTCAACGACATTTTATTTGTTCCTGATTTCTTTACTTGTGTAGTTTTATCTTGGACTGTCTTCATCCAGATTGGACAGTCGTTTATACAAGAATATGCATCAAGAATATGACAAATATGCATCAACATGCAAATGATGCTCCGGCCATCTACTTACATGCTATACTTCAGCACAATGCTAATAGAGCGTGGTTTGTGTACGCCAGGTTACACATACTTATTACTTGAGTCTTGATTGGGGTCGGGAATAAATTATGAATCCTTTGTTAAAAGGGGGAGATAAGCAAAGCGAAGCACACACAGCCCTGTTGTTCGTCATGCAGTACAGTGGACCTGTGGGGTTACATTCAATTACCTCCTCGGCTGGCAAGCCCCAAGGCCTCACAGCCCTCTCCTCCCACCAGCGCTGATAAACTGCACTGGCATGCGGCTCGGCATCAAATAAATCTATCAGATCTATCCAGTCCTGCCTCAATGTTGATGGGGGTCTCTGGGCCTCAATTACAGGTATGCGCAATGCACTGTGTTCCGGAATCACTGAAAATATAGTCGCCTGACATATACGGCATTTAGCTGCCCTATCTGCCCTCTAGAAAATAACTGACTTTCCTTACACGGAGAAAAAAGGCTTCTAATGATCCGAAAATGTCTAGTTTGCCCGCGGGAATGGCAGTCGAAGCTTTTCGTAAAGGTCATTTCTTGCTTTGGCGTGCATGATAAGCATTTTCTCGGGTGAACTAGTAAAAATAGGACGCAGTGAGGAATCAACGAAAGAGAAGACACGGTCAATGTTGTTTATCAACACTTTCAAAGCAAACAGCAAAACTACACACAGCAACAGTGAAAACTAACACCCCCCCCCCAACCTGCCTTACCTTTGCCCACTTTGCTCATCATCATCCAAAGCACGCAGGCAGCCTTCAACCAGGCTGCTTTTATGGAGCCATAAAGAGCCTTGTGAGATCGGGGGATTTTTTCACAACTACCTCTGCTCCCTCCCACCCTCAGTACCGCCAACATTTTCCACCGACAATCAAAGGCTGGGATGATGGTTGAAACGTGCTGTTTTGGAGCATTGCGCACATCCAAGTCTAGCGGCGCAGTGCTTTTTTTTTTTAGAACGCACGCACACTGCGGTATCAACCATCGTTTGTTGTCTTCAGCGGTGAATGAGCATTACTTTATTCTCACCACATGGAAAAGAGGATACGTTCCTTCTTCCAGTGCTAGACCTTGAAAAATGGCTTCAATCACTCGAGTGCGGGCGTGCGCTTGACAGTTGTGTAGATTAGACGCTGGGCCTCGAGAGGCGCGCATGAAAATAGGAGCGTCACGTCCGACTTATTTTACTCAAGAACACTCGAGCCGCGCTTCCAGCCTTTTTCATAACATTCAGAAAACCCTCAATTTGTTTGTGCATGAATCCATAACGCACACGAGGCACTTCGCCTTAAATGTCATGCATGAAGGGGAGAGAAAAGAAAGTACAGAGGGATGTGTGTTCAGTAGTTAATAGGCGTGTGTGTGTGTGTGTGAGAGAGAGAGAGAGAGAGAGAGAGAGAGAGAGAGAGAGAGAGAACAAATACTGAGGCGATACGCTACTGGCAGGACTCTGCATCATTCGGATGATATTTTTATATATTATGCTGAAACGGGCTTAGTCACTGATGTTATCTCTTGTGGCAATGGTGAACTGAGTGATCCATGTAGTGTGTAGGTCATACATCACTCTTGCAGAGATACTAAAAAGAAATAGTTGGTCATCTTTGTAACATGCCCTTTCTTGACCCCCACTCCCCCACCTCACCCTCCTTTTTTATCCAATCAAATATCTGGCTTGGTTCACATGTGGCCAGTTTGCCATGCCGTTTTTAAGTTATTATTTTATAGCACTTCTATATAAAGCTTTATGGACAAACTGAGTGATAAACATTGTCCTTCAAATACTCATTGCAATACCTCCAAACAGGAGCCAGACCATAGTGGTCGAGAAAATGTCTTGTTGCTGTGAAAGTAACCAACCACACCAGGTTGGTTTAAGTGGTAGCCTATAGTTGTACATTTGATGGTTGGGGGGTTCTACTGGTAAGCAGTTGCCAATCTGTAACTCTGAGAGACTTCACCGCTTTAAAATGCTGTTTTCACACTTAATCATGTTAATGGCCTATTCCCAAGTAAGCTTATCATCCAAAAATCATTTCAGTTGTGTCCTTTTATTAATGATTACTTTCCCAGCTGTACGTTGAGCCAACTCCAGTTGGCTACTCTGATGTGATGAAACATTTATTGTATTTTGCCATTAGAAATATCAACATTTCCCTCTAGCAGACTCATTTAAGTTAAGAAGCAGGTGAATGATTAAAATGTGTTTATCTTTACCATTATATTCCAGGGCAGCAAAAGGCAAACCCTCAATGCCCAGAACAGCTTTGGAGGGGAAATTTTTACCATGAAGACTTTTTGAGGATTTTGATCTTTATAGTCAGCCCTTCTTTCAGGAAATATCCTCAGAATTGTGGGGAAGGCTCTACCCCCAGCATATCTCAGGGTCCTCTCCCTGTGCCTAGCTTATCATCATTTTGTTAACGTAGCCTGTTGGTTTCGCGACCAAACTCGTCCAGGTTAGGTAATGCTAATGCGTTTTGACCGAGCAATGGAAATTTACAATATTCCCACACATTAACAAGAAGCACCCAACAGCTACAGGGGTGAGGAAAAACTCCCTTATCCAAGGAAGAAAACTTGGGCAGATCTGCAGCTCAGAGGCTAACAAAACTGCCAGGAAGATGTCATGCAGGAAAAGTGTAAACAGTAGTTACCATGATAGACTACAAATTGTCCATGATTTTAGCTGAGTGTCATAATTGCAAAATATTAATAGATACAAACGAACAATACAAATGACATGGACCGGAATATAAGGAAAGACAAAAAGAAAGTTAAAAGTGAACTCCGAAAGCATCTTGTAATGGAACTTAAGAGGGTCGAACTGGACAGAGCAAATGGACCGGCTTTTCCAATGCATATTCTCAAGGATGTCATGGACACACTCAATGATCTGGATGCTCGCTTAAACATAGAATTAGAAGAGCTGGAAAATATTCCCAAGGATGTCATGGACACACTCAATCTTATCTGCCTGGGTCGTCATGGCTGGGTCGGCACGGTTTGACTGATATCTTTGGCATTTCTTGCCCAAACAACATGAAACTTGGCACTGCACACACTGCTAACATTATGATGACGCCCTCCAAATTTGAGATCAAGCGGATGAGTGGTTCAAAAGTTATGCGTGGAACAGACGTTCCTTGCATTAAAAGATAATAATAGAAAGATAGAAGTTGACTACAGCGCCCCCCACCTAGCGTAGCGGAAAGGGCCAGGTCTCTGACCGAATCCGCTTAGATGAACTGCATGTGAACGAGGATTTGGTGACAGACCACCCGTTGGGAAGCAACACCCAAACCAATCCCAAACCAAACCAATCCCACCATGTGAACGCAGTGAATGATCGAGATGCTCACTTGAACATGGAGCAAGAGGAGCTGGGAAATGAGGACAGGAAGCATGATGTTCAGGTTGTTGTTGAAAATCTTTTAGATACAGTGGATTCAAATCAGGGTGAGTAGAAGACATCTTACACTGGGTATGAGAAAGCAACCATTACTAATCAAAAATATTTTATATTTAGTGTGCTAAGTGCATGTCATTTCTTCCAGGTCTGACTCTGGCATGGACTGACCACCTAAACAAAGAAGTGGCGTTGGGCAAAAAGGCAAAGGATGGTATGTAGCTGATCATGCCTCACAGACCAGCATGGTGATTGAAACTACATTAACCTCTGGATGTTTAATTACAGTACAGTTGTAGACCAGACTGGCTGACACTGCTGGGCACAGCATCCATTTCTGGAGGGTCAGAGAGGAAGAGAAGAGGCATTGCCACTCCATCTCTTAGAGGAGGTTCTGACTTCCAATGGCATAACAAAAATGAAGAAAAAAACCTTCATTTAAAATTGGACTATTGCTTTTATGACTGTCTATGAGCACTGTGTTGAGATAAGGATAAACGTTTGTGGCATAATGGGTATTGGGAGGGATCTGAAGCATACAAAGTTGTGGTGGCGGGTGGTTTGCTGAAGATGGGCTGTGTGTGGCGGGCAGTGTTGAGGTGGGGTGGAGGCAAACATGAATGGGGGTGAGTGGGCAGGAGGGGAGTTGTTGAAAGGGGTGTAAGGTGCATACATAGGCATCATCCATCCTCTATTTTCAGGATGAGGTCTTTTAAAATCTTTTGGGAGCATAAAAGTATTGGAATAGATGTCTTGCAGAGCAGGGAGTGGAGTTCTGATGGTGCATTCAGCTGAACATACTACTCTCTGCAGAGTTCCCATACCAGGTATTAATAGTACCTGTTAGAACACTCTCGACAGCTGAAGTGTCAAAGGCATTCAGAATGAAGGTGGAAACCTTGAATTTCCTCATCTTGACTTCTTCAGTGCATGATGTGTGTTAACAGTCCATGTAAAAGTGATCAGTGATTTGGACACCAAGGTATTAAAAACTTGTGACTCTCTACAGGTTGCCCGCTGATCATGAGTGGAGTGTAACTGCTACTCTGCTGCCTTATATAAGCCTTATATAATTTACTACCATGTAATGACATTCAGTGTCAAGCTGTTAGACTAACACCACTGTGCCACATCTTTAACCTGATCCAAGCAGGCCTGCTAATAATAATAATAATAATAATAATAATAATAATAATAATAGTAAACTGCATTGTACAGCACAATTCATGCAAGATGCAGCTCAAAGTGCAGTTTGGCAAGAAAACACAAGACAGCATTTATTGCAGCTCAGTAGTGCCAAAAAAAGAGGAAGTTCATTAGGGTGCTGTCGAGAGTTCTTGCTTGTGTCCCCAGTGACAGGAGTGACGGGGTGATGTATTAGTTTTTTTAAATTTAGGAAGAAACCTCAGGCAGAACCACGGCGCCCAGGGGGAGCCCATCTGCTGGGGCTGGTGGAGGGAAAGTCTCTGATTGTCTGAGAGGTCTGTGAATAGGGCAGTTAAGTATAGGTGAGACTCAACAGGTAGGTCTTCAGTTGCCATTTAAAGGCATCAATGTTTAGAGGGCAGGTTTCTGACTGTCCGAAGGGTCTTTGAATAGGGTCATTAAGAAGAGGCGAGGTTGAACAGGTACAGTTGCCATTTAAAGATGTCAATGGATTTGGCTCTGATGTGTTGCGGTAGGGCATTCCATCTCTTTGGGGCGTAGTATGAGAAGGCTGCTTCCCTGATCCTTTTGGGTGGTGCCTGTGGAACCTTCAGAAGGCCGGCCTTTGCGGATCTAAGGTTTTGTGCAGGAATGTAAAAGGACGGTCTGTCAGTGATATAGCATGGGGCAGGACCATTTACACCTTTGAATACTAGTAAGAATACTGACTAGTACATAAATTCTGTAGGATACAGGTAGCCAGTGTATTTCGGCTAGTACAGAAGTAATAGGCTCTTTCCTTCTAGTTTTTGTTAAACGGATCCCCAGCTAGTTAGACATACTGGCCTTATATTATTAATATTGGTGTAAGCTGTATATATGTCATATAAAAATAAAAAGCAGGACTGGCCACAGCCAAAGAGTGAATAAAAAGGAGTAACTCAAATATAAAGTGAATAATGGTGATGGTTTATTTACAGTGTGCAGTGATTTTCAAAGTAGTAAACCACAAAACTGAAATAACAAACATAAACCAGCCTCAATTAGGCAATACAAACTCACTTTAGTACAGCCTCACAGAAAACTAACATAGATATCCTTCCACAACCAAGAGTCTCTCAACACTGAGCTTTGCTCCTCTTTTAAAGCCCACACAATAATTACATAATTGGTAGAGCTCACAGAGACATAGGGGGGCACACGGCAAAAACCTCCATAACGCACACCATGACCATCATATAAAGTACTTTGACATACATTGGGAAACCAATACATCCTTCATACACAACACTGGCAAAAATACATGTATTTATATATACAGTCATAACCGGCTAATTAGCCAGATATTACCCCCTGCCCCAACATGGTCCTTTCCACTGTTCCGGACCAGCGGATAAGAATCAGGCTCCGATGTGACCTGTCCCCATCGGACCTGTTTGCTGACGGACCACAAGAGAACTGCTATGCAACCACGTGAGTGTACATTTGTTTGGTACGTTAAGTTATTGTTAATGATGGATAATGAAGAGAAATCAGTGGGTATCTCACTGTTTGCTATGCTGGTCAGTAAATAAATGCTTTACCGGAATGAACATGTGTTGCGTGTCTTTGTTTCCCAACCCCAGTGTCGCTAGATGTGAACATGCCGCTGTAGGCATGGCTACTATAGCCTGAGCACGCCCATACTTCCTGTGCCGCTGCATTTGAATTTCGCTTGCAAAGTCAGTCTGGCCAAGCTCCCATTCTACACCGTTTCTACATTAACAGAGAAACTGGGACCAATGAAAATGTAGCATTTCAAAAAGGCAATGACGCGGTAGTTTAGCGACCGGAAATCTACCTCAGTCACTGTCAACATGGCGAACGTGGAGCAACGACAAGATTTCAATGCAGCTGTAGCTGCTGTTTTGGAAGATGGATTAACATGTTAGCCAACGAAGTCTACAAAGAAAATCTCCTTGGCATTGTTGTCGACGAGGTTCATCTGACTTATAAATGGTAAGTGTTGCCAAGTCAACCCAGTTTACAGTATGTAAATAGCAGAACAACACAGTAATATCTTGCAAAGTTGTGGAGCTATTTCACTGACAAAATAGCTGCACGTTACATTGCCAGCGATAGCATATGGAATTTGTGCAGTTACGTTTTTGTTTACTCATATGCACGTTACTATTCTCTGTCTTATACATGGACACTAACGTCCAGTAGCAAACACAGGCATTTCACAAACGTGGGTTAAGCCCGCCCTCTGAGAAATGGGTTTACAACACAGCTTGGCCAGACCAATGTTCGCAGAGCATTGATAAGTCGCGTTAGCCAGGCTATGGCTACTATGTAGGCTAGGCTATAGCCGCTACTACCTAGCGTGTGTGTGTTGAAAAAGTGTTGCTGGTTTGAGTCCTGTGGGGAAAAAAACGGCGGGTTTGGCCACCGCAACACTTGTCACAGTCATTTTTTATACTGCAGACCACAGTCAAGACTTGTTGCACTGTAACAAATGGAGCACTGAATTTTACGTTGAGGTTTTTTTTTATGAATCACAATCCAAAACTATCTGTTATCATTTCATGCCTGATGGTGAAAGTTTAGATTAGGCAAAAATCAACTTTTTTTCAGGTCAGGCTGCTACAACCTGCTTTGTAGTTATTGGCAAGCTAACACTAGCAAACCAAGTAACAAAGCTCTCCAATAATGTTTTAATACTACTGACATGAGCCTACGTGGACAGAGCAATATAAAGTTATAAGGTTATAGCAATGTTTTTAAATTTAGGTAGGTGTGACGGTGGTTAAGCACATGGGTACATTGCCAGTTATTGCAATTCACTTAAATTGAAGTAGTTTGTTAGCTTGCTAGCTCCCTTTACGAGCACTATTTTTTAAGACTGAGAAACAGTGGTGCCACACATGATTTTTGCCACTCGATAAACTACACTAGCCTGGTAAACCAGCCCCTGGTACTTCACTTCGTTTTGTAAAGAGGGTCTGGTGTTATCATTCCGAGTGCCGGTTGTAGGGCAGACTCCATACTAGCCAATCAGTGGACAGAGATGTTTGTGAGCGATGACATAGTTGTGTGCGCTACATTTCACTCAGCAACTGCAGGGGAGAACCTATCAGAACCCATAGACAGAGGTTCTCCCATGGGTTCTCCAAATTGTTTATTGTATTCGGGTTCGTTGGCTAATGTCACCAGTTTGAAAAATCAAAAATCTGGCTTCATACGGTCCCCATTGAAAACGGCGCCATCCCTCAGTCCATTTCTTCTACTGTCTATGGGGAGAACAACGTAAGCAAGGCCATTCAGTCTGTTAAGCCTGGTAAACCAGCCCCTTGTACTTCAGTTAGTTTTATACAGTGTGTCTGGCGCTGGTCTCACTGAAATGGGCTGATTGTAGGCAGAATCCCTCCTAGACAAATCAGCGCACAGAGCGAGTGTTTGCGAGCATTAGTAGTTAGGCTGTAGTTTCTGGAAAGCTTTGTAACTTCCTTCATGTTAACGTTTGGGGTAAAGGCAGATCCAGTTGTTTTAAATTTCAGCACACCTCCAGGATGAGAAATGTTTCTCTGTACAAAACAAAGTGAAGTATAAGGGGCTGGTTTACCAAACTAGTCATTTCTACCCCCATTGTACTAAGCCAATAAAGTGCCACATTACTGATTAAGGTGAGGTAGAAAGTTATATTGAGGAAGGGCACTGAATGTTCGGGGACACCCTCCTGCATGAGCTGAGAGTGGAGCACCCACCAATCAGCATGGAGAGAACAGGGGTGGATATGATGCAATTTCTGGAAAATGATCACGAGGAAGTGCCTTGCTAATTGGCTGAAGCCATAGACAGTACAAGAAATGGACTGAGGCATAGCGTTGTTTTCACTGGGAGCCAATGAAGCCTATTTTTCAATTTTTGGCTTGGTCATGTGTCCACTTCGGTCTACAGCGCCAACTCCAGCCAACGAACCTGAATACGATAAATTGACGAGTAGATGCTCAAACACAAATCAGACAACATAGTGATTTTTGTAATTAATAGTTTTTTACCGTCATGGCTGCAGTCACGTTTACTTGAGTGGAAGCTAATACTGTACTGGGGTATTCTACTAACCTTTGTTCCAGGTGGTCTTGCAAGCTACCATGTCCTTACCGAGCTGTAGTGTGTTGCTTAGTTTAGCCATTTTCTTTGGCTCTCACTTGCATCGAACAGTAAAATGTACAAAATTAACGATTACTTTTACAAACAATTACTCTTGTTTTGTGGGAAATACAGCTGGAAATGGTTCCCTGACCTGAACAGAAAAGTAAATAAGCACGATTATGAGTATGACCTGTTATTCAAACAGTACAGTAAATTTCCTCCTGTGCAACAGAAACTCACTAGCCGTCACATGATTTGTGATGTCAATTTTAGCAGAATTTCAGATAAATGTTTCTTACAAGACAATGACATGACAGATTTTCGATCGAAGCAAGTATGTTTTGCAGTGCTTTCTCCAGTGTCCAACAATGCCAACATTGAAGGGCTCCTTCCGCTAAAAACCACTTTGAGTAGCTCTATTTACAATGTGGTGGGTCACAACAAGCAGTATATGCACTCCAAGACGTGAAATTCGACCCTCATGGTTTTACTGGTCATTGAAGGGTTGAGCTAACCAGAACGAGCGGACCAGAGCAGGCTAAACCTATCTACGTCACTAGGTTGTAAGCCCCGCCCATAGCCATGTATGGCACGCCCACATCCCAGAGGAAGAACAGTGGACAGAAGGTAGGTGAGCGAAAGACAGCGAATTTGCCCAATCAGAGGTGCCTTATTGACACGTCATGGATATTTACGAGGGACACCGGAAAAGCCAGTCGTTCTAGCTTACAGAAAACAGCGTCAAGCAAGAGAACTAGGACATCATTTTTCACAGAAATGACGCACAATGCATTCAACCATAGTGGCGACACAGCAATATGAATAAAAATTACGATAGAAGTTGACCTTTAAGGTATAGCATGCTTCCTATGTAAAGTTATTTCATGTCAAAGAGACGCTAAAATGAATGAAAGTCTATAGAATGCTAAAGGCTACTGGGTCCTTTCTAGGTGGGCCCTTTCGCCCATGAGGATTCAACGTCTGTGTCTATTTCCAGCTAACCAGCCAAATCCTGACCCCCTGCTTCTGAGTGTGTGGTTCACAAGAGGAAACAGGCTAAGTCATCTCACTGCCTAGCCACACCGAAGGATGTCAAGGTCATACCCAGCCTTCAGCTTCTTGAATCGTCCACCACACCAAAGGTATGGATTTAAAAAAAAAAATTCTCATTTCAGATAAGATGTCACCAATAGGTCAGTCATTCCACACATGTTTAATTAACATGTAATAATGTAATCTTAAATGTACTAATGCTTGTCCCAGGAACAGGAATTTAGAAGATTTTGTGCCCAGGGGTGAATCCATAATCCGTGCCTGCTTTATGCACATTACAAAACAAATACAGTGCAAATACATAGTTATATTAGAATGAAAGAGCTTTATCTATGTTGATATTGTTTTCAATGGACACATGAATCAGACCCAGGCTGGGCCAAAAATACACATTTTAAATGCTTATATTATAAAATGTACCAAATGTATGTGTTGCATAAATCACATACAGGGGCTTATGAAATATTTGTTAAGTTATCTCAACAGGACTCTAGCCTGGAATAATTTATTTATTTTTATGTTAGGGTAGATTTGGCAAAGCAGTTTTTTTAACGTTTAACATTTAAAACTTAAGACCTGAATTTAAAAAAATAAAGATGTCAATAAAAAGTGTGAACACTCATTCCAATCTCAGCTCAGCACGTTCATTCCAACCACAGCTTGTGCATATAGCCTACTATGGAATTCCATCCTGCCCCCACCCCTGATCCGTCATAATGGCATGGACCTTAACAAATTGCGTGTAGTCAAACTATACTTCACCAGCCAAGGTTTTATCATTACAGCCCAAAGAAAAATTTGACAGCATTTCCGAAAGTGACAAGCACCATCCAGAAAGGTGAACCTGTGTGCTGTTACAAACTTCTGTCAGACAGGTGAGGCCGTCAAGAAAAGCCTTAGCCCACCTCAAACGTGTCGTAGTGCAGAGAACTGCCAACGTGTGGGAAAGGCTATTCATGATGGATCTTTGGCTGGTTAAGTATTTTTTGAACACATGCGAATACAGACAGTTTCCATATATTTAACTCATTTTCACTTAGAAATGTTTCTATTGATGTTTAACGGCCGCTTCAGAATTTTTAATTCAGGTCTGTAGTTGAAATGTTGTTGGTGTATTTTTGTAAAAACTTGTTAGCCAAATCTGCCCTTATATAAAAGACATCTTTATCTTGCAGCAACAGTCATGCCCAGGTAACAGGTTTCATAAAC
Source organism: Setipinna tenuifilis (assembly GCA_030347295.1). NCBI lineage: Eukaryota > Metazoa > Chordata > Actinopteri > Clupeiformes > Engraulidae > Setipinna > Setipinna tenuifilis. Next base: position 9,077,398 of record CM059286.1, read on the forward strand.
TCCTGGGTCCGGTATTTTTGGCCCATCACAAGCACAGGCGAAGTGCTGTGTTGTGTTCACCAGCTGTGGATGAAAGATCATTTAGTTGCTATTATATAACAAACTACTTTATTTTAGAGAGTTGTGGCTGGGATCAATGGTCTGGGATGAAGTCGAAGGTGCTTGTGAGATATACTGCAATCTTCACAAAGACAGCCGAATATCCCCAGGAGTGAATGATGACTTTGTGGCAGACTGTTTGCTACAAACATTTGTTTTCTATAAACATCCACATGGATTAATACCACAAAAGTCATGTTTCACAGGACTGCAATGACAAAGCTGAAATCTGACAGACACAATGTAACCCTTTCAAGCACTAAAACAGCCACCATTCCTAATCTGAAATTGGATCCATTTGAACCCTAAGATGTGAAAGTTGCAGACAAAAGTTGGCCTGGTTATAAGCCTGTGAAACTATGTTATCCGTCCCCACAATAACAGTGTGGCTGTGGGGTCTTACACCTTCAAACAGGCTGATGTGATTGTGGCACCTCAAGTAATAACAGGGAAACTGGCAAAGAAGAAAGCCACAGTGTTGAAGCAGTAGTGTTGGGTCATCAATTGTTGTTGCCGAAAAGCAGAGTAACTCTAGATGATTCAATGAAACTGTTGCAATGTTTTTTTTTGTTCTAAATCAATAAGACAATGCACTCTACTCTTACACTGAGGCATACCTTGCACTACAGGGATGTTCTTTTGACACTGTGGGCAGCCCAGTGCACTCAAAAGCTTTATTAAACAATGCAATAGCTTGAAATCTAGTTTATGTGCTACTGTCATACCTGTAGGCTTTAGTAAACTAATTCTAGTGGTTAATGTAATACTAAACAAACAAACACAGAAACGGATAGTTGTGGGCCAGAGGTTAAGGAGACGGACCTGCAGCAAGAACATCACAGGTTCAATTCCCCACACCTATAGGCAGGTGAGGGTAGTGGACAACTTGCATTCTCCTCCACCGTCCCCTATGACATGCACTTAAACAAGGTAGCTAACCCCAACTGCCTGTGGGCTGCCTACTGCTGAAGGTGTTCACCTGTATATCATTAAGTATGTTTACTTCACGGATGGGTTAAATGCAGAGGACAAATTTTGTTGGAGGATTGCCTATGATAGCATAAAGAATAACGTTTACTGTTTTTATTAATTCATTAACGAATGAATAAATGAATTAATAAATATCACAGCCCTTCTTGGAGTGATGCCCCCCGGTATCATTCAATACTTTTATACACCAAAGGAAAACTTGGGGAGAACTCTATCAACAAGAAAGAGCAATAATAATAATAAAATAAAATAAACAACATAAATAATAAAACAATGACGACAGCGTTGCGCCACACAATTCAATAACCACTACGTTATCTTGAAGTGATGTAGGCTGGCACATAAAAATCCGCCTATTTTTCCCCTAAAATTTGCCTATTTTTTAAGCATGCACGTTCTGCATGATTGCACAGCCGCTATGAAAGAAAACGAATAGATGCAGAAAACAAAAACAAGGTGCATAAAACAACACACGTAGCATTTTAAAGCCTTGTTCATAGTCCGTTGTCCATAGTTTGACAGGTGAAAAGATGCTGCCCGGAAAATCTATTTTGTAGCTCGTGAACATCTTCCCATCGCCTTCATCCAACTTCCCAGCGTGCATCGCGCTTCTGTCATGGCTGCTCACTGGTGCCGCTTGCAGCACATGGGCTGAAATAAACAGCTTGTCTCATAGGCGGAACAGCAGTAGCGGTACCCAGTACGCAGTAGCGGTAAGGGGAGCAATAGTGTCAGTAAAAAATCTAATCTAGCTAGAGTGTACAGCGTTTTGAGGTTTTCACGTCGTGAACAAGAATGGTGCGGGACGTAGAGCTTCCCGTACTGCGAGGCTTTCTCTCCGACAGAGAGAAAACGGAATGGAATCAGAACATTTTCAGCACTGCAGGTAAGTGATGATCAGCACTACGGGAATAAGTGGAGGGCTCTTGCTCCTCTAGTGGATGGCGATGAACGCTGTGGTCTTGGTGTCAAATGTTTATTTCTTCGAGGTGGTGTTAAAATGAACCGAAATGGGACATCGCAGGTACGTCTCTGGCTAGTTGGTCACTTAGCCTATACTACATACAGCTAGGATAGCAGGTTAGCCAGCTACCAACGACTAGCCGGCTAACTAGCTCACTAATTTTGCTTACTGGCAGCAAGGGGCCGTGGCACAGGGTTTTTGTAATGGTGGAGCGTGCTGGACAATCGGTTTGTAACTTCACTTCATCGCGACTTTTCTGGTAAGACTGAAACAGTTAGTTAAACTTGTTATCCGTGGTTGGGCAATTTATGCTAACGATGTCACTTGACAGAAATGATATCTATGCGCAAGTGCTGCGAAATCAGACATGTGCTAGAGTGATATCGTAAAACATCCCATTGCTAAAATAACACTTAACCTTGAATTTTGAAGTTGTTTGTTGTAAAGTTGTCATAGATTACTATGCTGTCCTGCACATACACCGGCAGTGGGACTCTATGTAATGTCATTGTGATGAGCCCTCGCTATAACTGTCATGATGAGATATTGAACGGAGTAGCTGAGCGTGTTTTAACTCCACGCTTTACATCTGATCTTAATGTAGGTACAGTGACATCACCCTTTTTTTCTTAATGAATTGTGTCCCAAGGTGCGCGTTCTTCGTGCGAGTGCTTGTACAGTCGGTTCAATATTTTTTCACTACCACGGTATGTTACAGTTCGATCAAGGCGCCGTCTCCAAACAGCATTAATACTAGCTAGTGACTTTGGCTAAATCTTTGTTAATATTGACACTTATTATTTTCGGATTTCATTTTTGGATTTGATCGGCACCGTGCTTTCAAGCTCATTTCTGATTTACTCAAAATCCATAAATATTGAGAATATGATTTTTCCGCTTTGATGTGAAAGCAGCGCTGTGCTTATTCAGCTGTTTGGGGCGTCTGTCAGGTCGTATACGATCATCGAATGTGTTATTTAATGTTTGCCATAGCGGATTATGTGGATGTCTAGTTTTGTTTAAGATCATGCACCACGATTTTAAGGCGTCATATTTTAAATCCTAAATGGTTCTCTATAAAGACCTCCATGCCTATGGCTTTCAGGTCTCAACAAATCTTAGATCCATTTGAAGGCATTTTAAAGTATTATACTTATCTTAATCTAATTTGGGGTACCTTTTCTGGAAAAGATGTGGAAAAGATGTCATGACATGAATATGCTGACGAGTGTAGTGCTGACGAGTTATGTATATTGTTTTTGTGTAATAATAATAATAATTATTATTATTACTACTACTCCCAGAAGCATATGATAACCAATGTCCTTGTCAGCTTCAAGGATACAACCATGACATTTTTCAGCATTGATCTGTTTGGATTGTATGTGAGAATTGGTGTGGATTCATGCAAACCCTAAGCACTGTTACATGATTCTGATGGCATGTACGAGTTGACGCATGCTAACACACACTGTCATTGTGTAAAGACTTTTTTTTTAACAGTGCGGACACCCAAACTATGAACCATAACCAGACTTAAGCTTCAAGTTTAACTGAAGCTGTTCTATTTCTTTCCCTCTTTCCTGCTCTTTGTCTTTCACCTTCTGCTGTTTTTTTAATTTCTTTTCACTCTGCACTTTTCTTCTCATCCCTGTTTTTCTCTGCCAGTCTGCGCCCTTTCAATGTCTTTGTCACTCTTTATATTTCTCTCCCACCTGAACTGTCCTTCTCAATCTCTCTCCAAATTCAAGTTGCTTTATAAGCATGACTGTTGAAGTACAGTGTTGCCAAAGCATAAAGAACAATAGAAAATTGCGTCCTTTTGCAGAATAACATTTGAGTATTAAGAACCTTTGGGGGAAGAAGAAAATGGAATGGGGAACAGGGGAGTGGGGTAAACAGTAGCATAGGAAGTTCTTTCAGATACACACACACGCACACACACATACACACACACACACACACACATACACAGTCATATGCCCCATTCACACACATACATACATATGAATGGTGCAAATGGGGCAACATTGAAAAACAACAAAATGCAGCAAATATATACATTGTTACATTGTTAGTCAGGCTCACTGTCTCTCAGGGTATGGCAGGCTGCAACGTGTTGTGCAGCTAACTGAGCAGTCTGTCCTTCTCCTGAAATGAGGGCCAATTTCTTAAAGTCCTTAAGAAGCTAGAATTTGGTATTTCATCTGAGAAGAATAAAAAATATCGCTTTTGTAGTTGTACATATTTTGGACAGTTAACTAGAAAGTGCATCTCTGTTTTGACCACACCAGTTGTACAGTGACCACAGATCCACTGCTCTTTTGGGAGCCATGCTTTTTTATATATTGCCCTTTTTTATACATCTACTGTGGTCACCTAGCCTGTACTTGGTAAGGACACCTCTCTGCTTTGTATTTCTGATTGTGGAGAGATACTCTGCCAATTCATTAGCCTGGCTGTCGCACCAAACTCGTAAACGGAGCTTGGTCTGGCAAACCTCCCATGGACAGAAAGTTCTCAGAGGCGGGATCAATGGGCGCCTTTCAAAAGCCTCTGTGCACTACTGGACAGAGCTACAACCAATTAGACCCCTGATTCCGATGAGGAATGCGAAGCGTTAGTTTTTCTATTGGTGCCGGATTTTTCTGGACCAGGAAGAACTGAGAATAGGTAGGTTGGCCAGACTGACTTGAACACGAAATTCAATGGAGC
>CM059286.1:9102165-9109665 GCA_030347295.1 Setipinna tenuifilis
TGTCAGGTCTATAACCACACTGGCTTTTATTTGGAGGAGGTGCCTCCATGACATAAACATCTCCCCAACTGCCACTGCCTTCAAGGCCCTTGGAAATAGACTGCAAGTTGGAGACTTTGGATTGTTTTTGTCTCACTTTGGTTCATCTGATGATGCGCACTGTTTGACTTAAGCATCACTGCCATGATGGAGGGAGAGAGGAGAGAGAGAGAGGAAAAAGAGAGGACGAGAGTGAAGAGCGAGGGAAGAGATTGAAAAGAGACAGTGAGAGATAGAAAAGAGAGAGAGAGAGGAAAAAGAAAGGAAAGAGGGAAGAGTGAGGGAAGAGATTGAGAAGAAACATTGAGAGAGAGAGAGGTAAAAGAGAAAGAGAGAAGAGCTTGAGAAGAGACAGTGAGAAAGAGAGGAGAGAAAGAGAGGGAGAAAGAAAGATGGAGAGGGAGATGTTTTGCTTCTAATCTTGCTTTCCTCTGCATCAGCATGTATGCTTCATTTGATCAGAGTGAGCCTGAGTTAAAAACAGATCTTTCTGTTATGCTGCATCTCTGCTTGCTTTTACATCTCTCTCTCTCTCTCTCTCTCTCTCTCTCTCTCTCTCTCTTCTTCTTCAATCTTTTTGTCTCTCTCCCATTTCGTACTGCTTCTCCCTTTTTCTTTTGCTCTGTCTCTTTCATGGACTGCTTGTCTCTCTTTCTCTCCCTCTATCTTTCCTGTTTCCTTTTCAGTCGCGTGTGTGCTCTCTCTCTCACTCTCTGTATCTGTCTTTCTCTCTGTATCTGTGTCTCTCTTTCTCTCCTTTACTCACTCACTCACTCACTCACTTACTCCTTCACACTCACTTAATCACTCACTCACTCACTCACTCACTCACTCACTCACTCACTCACTCACTCACTCACTTTCTCTCTCACTCACTTGTTTACTGACTTTTTCCTTCTCCCTCACTTTCTCCTTTTCTCACTCACTCATTCCCTTTCACTCACTCACTCGCTTGGAGTTTCTAGTTAGCTCCAACTCTTTCTGTGCAATCTCTGTATTTCTTCCTCCCTCTATCTCTTGCTTTTCTTCTCTGTCTCTGTCTCTCTCTCTCTCTCGCTCTCTTTTTCTCCTCCTTAAACATGACATTCACATTTTTCCAAGCTGACACCCACCTGATAGCTAACCTTTCCAATGACCTCCCGCTGAAAACACATTAACACCTGGGAAAGAAGGAACCTTTTGTGTGTGTGTGCCTGTCTGTGTATGTGAGGAAAATAGTCCAAGATGGTGTTTGTTGGACAGCAGAGCAGAACACACACACACACACACACACACACACAGAGCAGGGACACACAGAGCAGAACACATACACACACACACACACACACACACACACACACACACAGAGCAGGGACACACAGAGCAGAACACACACACACACTTTATCCTAACTGAGATGTGACCAGCCAAGTTGAAATGGCATGATGGACTTTCTCCCCCTTTTCCATCTGCCTGAAATTGTGCAGGATGATTGTGGTGGAGGGTGCCTAGTCCTCCCTGGCAGGCTGGCTGTGTGTGTGTGTGTGTGTGTGTGTGTGTGTGTGTGTGTGTGTGTGTGTATATATGTGTGTGTATATATGTGTGTGTGTGTGTGTGTGTGTACAGATGTCCACACGGGGGGCATTGTGCTGAGGTAATTGCCTCCTGCGTTCGTTGTAAAAAAAAAGGGAAGGCAGGTATTCATCTGGGCTAAAATGACACGTGTGTTTACGAAGGAACAAACACACTGCGAATGACTCATCAGGCACTGCCCAAGCCCAGACACAATGGGCAAGTAGGAACAAACATGTCAGCCAGGAGAGAAGTAAGTCAGCCTGCCTCAGCAGCAGTGCTCTCTTTCTCTCTCTCTCTTTCTCTCTCTCTCTCTCTCTCTCTCTCTCTCTCTCTCTCTCTCTCTCTCTCTCTCTCTCTCTCTCTCTCTCTCTCTCTCTCTCTCTCAGTCTTGATCAGCCCTTTTCTGCTCAGGTTAATCATCTATTGATTGGCCGTTGGTGAACTCCTAAAAGGTTTGACACAAAGTTTGCCAGTTGGTCTGCGGAAGGAGGAAGGTGTATTTTATTTGTCTGGACAGAGGTTAGTCTTTTGTGCTGCACCCCACCTGTCCAACGGAGTTCCAGCTCAGCACTTTTCTGGTCTTTGTCTGTCTGTTTGTTTGTTTGTTTGTTTGTCTCTCTCTCTCTGTCTTTAAGCCAAACAATGGTTACCCCCAGAGGGATTTTAAACACCTCACCTCAGTCGTCTGTCACTGCAGAGGTAGCCATTATGGCTTGAGAGACATGGTTGGCTGTTTATAATCCTACACCTTTCACGCACTCACTGTTTCACTGTCTCACACACAAACTGAACTGACGTCAAAGAACAAGTGGCGACAGAGGTGATTTGTGTCATCCTTTTCTGTCTCCTTTGTACTGGCAAAAAAAGGCTTCTGTTGAGCACAGCACAGACACTACAGCTAATAGAAAGTTTGCAGAGGCAGAGTACTAGGGCAGAGGACAGACAGACAGACAGAAGACAGAACATCTTTACATTACATTACATTACATTACATTGCATTTGGCAGACGCTTTTATCCAAAGCAACTTACAAAAAGGAGGACATAAGCAACAGAGGAGGACACAGGGTAGAGACACAACAGACATATGTGCTTCTGCATAGGGATAGAGAGAGAGAGAAAGAGTTGGATTACATCTGAACATCTGAACATCAGAATCAGCTTTATTGGCCAAGTACACTTACGTATACAAAGAAATCTTACTCCAGGGGATGATGATACATTTCCTTGTATATACGTAAATATACTTGGCCAGTGAAACTGATAGAATAGAATCTGATGATTTACTGGGCTTCTTTGCAAGTCAAAAGACCAATCAGAACAAGTGCTGTGTAGTGATGTCACTCAGACAGGTTGAAGACCTCCACACACACCAGTGCTCTCCATATTATTCAGTTTCCATTTTTCACATTCATACAACAAAACACAACACACCAGCATGTTACTGCTGCCGCCACTTAGATTACACCTACGAGTGCCTAATTTGTTGGCGCTGGCATATTTACCAGTGTCCCTGCTACTGCACCAAATCCCAATGAGAAATGGAATGTTAGAGAAGTCAGTGACACACTTGTATCAGGTGCCTCTGGACCCTTTTTCTAACATGTTGGAATGGCCAAAAAGCCAGACAGTGCAGGAATTGCCACAACAATCTAGGGTGGCAAATGGCCATGTGCCAGTGTCTGTGCCATCAACAAAGTCTTGGCCTTGGTGTGTCTGGGCTGTGCAGGTTGTAGATTTGGGCTGCTTTTCCCAGGGGTGTCTTCTGTGGCTGCTGTATGAAGTGCTGGGGAGGTCTGTATAGTCATTTTTCTTTTCTCCATCATGCTCCCACGACAGTTCCAGGGCTGACTTACTTATCTGCAGCCCCTGTAGAGAAACACACCTGCATACACCCACACACACACACACAGACACACGTACATACACCTGCAGGCATATATACATACACACACACATACCCACACATCGACACATCAACACATAGACAAACATGCATACATCTACACACACACACACACACACACGTACACACACATACATACATACATCTACACACTCACAGACTCTCATGTACCTGACATGGGCACACTGAAGCACAAGACGCTTAGACAAAAACAGACTTTCACACACAAACACACACACACACACACACACACAAACACACACACACAGAGTCGGAAAAGACGCTCCACAAGACTCTCTAATGGCCGTCATATCGGACTCTTGTGCCTGGAACCTGACAGCAGCCCTTCCCATACTTCACTTATCAAGCTCAAGTACGTGCAGATGGTATTAAGGGCCGCAGAGGGAGGGAAAGAAGAAGACGGCGAAAAGAAATAGTAGGAGACAGAGAGCTGGAGAAGACAGCAAAAGATGGGGGTGTGAGGAGAAGAGAAAGAGATGAAGAGAGAGAGAGAGATAGAGAGAGGGAAGGCTCTTGAGAGCATCGTTTGTCATTAGGAAGAGGACCGTTCCATTCTCAACTCCAGGAAGAGATGCTCTTAAATTTAAAGGGGGGTGGTGGGGGGGTTAGGGAGTGGGAATCGACTTCACCTCATCCCAGCGTCCCGCGAGAGATGTGGCAGTTCCCGCTCGTTATTCCTGGAGGGAAAAAAAGAGAAAAGATGAGTCACAAGTTTTCCCTTCCGTCATTCATTCCTTCTTTCCTCCCTCTCTCCGCCTGCATGCCCTGGAGGAGGAGAGGAACCCCCACGTGGATAGCGCCAGGCAGAAGAGTTTCCTCAAATGCATTTTGCATTTCACACTTCTTGTACGCACGCCCACACACACTCTCACACTCACTCACTCACTCTCTCTCTCTCTCTCTCTCTCTTTCTCTCTCTCTCTCTCTCTCTCTCACACTCTCACACACACACACACACACTCTGTCTCTCTCACTTTCACTCACTCATTCACTCCCTCACTCACATGCGCACACACACTCACACACATTTATGCATGTGTATTTCATTAGGCTTGCCATTTCTCTGCCAACCCTGCTCTGCGTATTCGCCCATCCTCATCCCTTAGTGGGGTTTCTCTGCCGAAGCCTCATCTCATTGGACATCTTCTCAGATGCACAGGGGGGGACTTTCCAGCTCTTGCAGTATCCCTCTGCAACCCTTCTCTACACCCCCCCCCCCCCCCCCCCCATCAAAAAAAAAATCAGCCTCCTGCCTCAGCACCCAAATGCCGAAGCAATATGTCTCTCTTACTGCAGTGCTTCTCCGAATGTTTTGCATATTTTGACTGCAGCGGCGGTTTTTAATGAGGGTCGGACTGCATGTGTTTATGGGGGGAGAGCTTCTCTGTGTGCCTCCCCCCACTCAGCACTGAGAACTTTCCAAACAGGGACTCCTGTCCCATACTTCATTTCACACACACACACACACAGATCACTGACAGGTCAAACCGGACTGCTTACAATACGATTTTTTCGTTCTTTCTTTCCTTCTTTTTTTTTTGAAAATCAGATCATCTGATCTGTTTAAAGCTTTTACGAAGTTAGGTAAGAAAAATGGTGAAGAGGGAAAGTGCGGAAAATGTATTTTAAAAAAAGCGGGAAAACTTAAGGATAGAAAGGGTTAGGAAAGGAAAGATGGTAAGATGTCAGATGAGTAAAAAAGATGAAGAGAGAGAGCGAGAAAGAGGGAAAAAAAGAGAGGGGGAGGAATTAGAAGGAGGAGATAGAAGGTAGCTGACAGAGCATGCAGAGCAGGTGAACCACTGCAGTGAAACCCATTCAGTCTGTCAGCAGGGAGGGAAGGGTACACGCATGAACACACACACACACACACACACACACACACACACACACAGAGCATCCCTTCTGTGTGAGTAGGGGGTCTCCAGATTGCCTGAGGCGCACAGCTTGGAAGAAAACGTGATAACAGTTTTCAGTTTCTCCTGAAAGGGTTAAATGAATCTCTCCTTCCCTCTCTGCCTCACTCCCTCCACCCTCCCTCTTTCCTTCTCTGCCTCTTTCCCCATCTCTCTCTGCCTCTCTCTCCTTCCCTCTCCACCCCATGCCTCTCATTGTTTGTTAATGAGGTGACAATAATAGTGTGGCAGGAGGTGAGAGGCTGTGACTTTGACTAAATGCCCTCAGGAGTCAAGTGGGCATTCTGCCACCCTGCCCTGGATGATTTTCTATTTTTTTTTTTATTTCTTCACCGTCTACCCACCTTCCTGACAAACAAACTATAACAAACATTAGCCCCCCTGTTGATATGAATATGGCTTACGTATTGGTCCATGCACAGGGAGCATATTGGGAACTCATCGACAGAATGACCCATTAGCGGTCCAGGCACACAGGTCCTCATGGACTACATCACATTTACATCACGTCATTTAACTGACCCTGCTATTTAGAGTAACTTACCATGAACTAGGTAGAGGGACAGCCCCTCTGGAGCAATGTGGGACTAGGTGCCCGGCCCAAGGGTATCTGGATGAGGGGGGGCAAGAGAACACTGGTAATTCACTCCCCTGTGACCCTCTTATCTCAGAGACAAGCTTCTTAACCGTTATGCCACAACTGCCTACGGACTGCCCTCCCAGCACACCAAAATCTCATGTCTGCACAGTCTTCTGCAAGTTGCTTTGGTCAGTTTTATACACACTGAGCCAAAAAAGCAAGACAGAATTCAATAATGCTGTTTATTCACGTGACCAATGCTTTTTATCTGTGGCGACTTACAGTACGGCTTGCACATTTTCATTAGGCGGGTTTTGCTCCTTGGGAAATACATCAAGCTGGAGAGGCCGTTGATAAAATAAGAGTTTTGTTTATTTCACGCTTCAGCGAGTCGGAGCTGATTCCATTACCAGCAACGGTATTTTTAAGGTAGGCTGCTATCGCTTTAGATGGAGGAAAAAATGCTCATCAAAGACGGGAGAAATCCATAGACCTGTTAAAAAGAACAGCATTTTGCTGTACATTTACAAGACGGAGAGATATTATTCCAAATGCTCTGATTGAGAGATTGAGCTTGTACACTGAGAGGTGTGTTCGCAACAACAAAACCTAGCGCAGTCGAGAGACCTAAATATGCACTTTAAATGTCCGTGTCATGTGGGCACAGCTCACTTAAACCATTGTATCCTCCTCTTGCTTTTCTTCTTTGGATATGGCCAGGAAGTCTACTTTAGACGGAAGAAAAGAGTACATTGTATTTTGTACAGAAGAGAGAATGACTTAACCTGTCTTTAATTAATCAGTTGTTCCAGTTAGTTCATCTGATTAGACATTTACACACTGGGGTTCTTTTTGCAGTTCCTATAACCTTCTTCTAGTTCCTAAAGCCTTTTCATGTACAGATAAGGGGTACTTTTTCAGATTGTAATTCCTCCTAGGGCAGTTTCTATAACTATTTAGTGTCGGACAAAGTTTTTATTCTGTCAAAAGAATTTTAGACAGAGTCAGTGGCAAAGAACAATTCTCAGAGAGAGCTTTATTCACGACACACCAGGGACTCGCAGAGAAGCTATCTGCTGTGAGGTCCAAAGTTACAAGACGAGAGTACAATATCTTATACTCTCCTGTATATCTTATGACATCCAAATTATGATTTAAAATGGTTATATAATCCATACAACATTGGCCGCCAGGTTGCTACCCCTGACAACCACACTCTGGAACATCTCCAACTATGGTCACCCCTGGTGAAGTAAATGTATCCAGGTGTGTGTAGTTTGGTTAAACCGGTAAAAACGATAGTTTTCCACCAATCATCAGCTGTATTCATAACCCAAACTGAAAGTGCTGTCCTGCTTCCCACAGAAGTGTCTGAAAACACACAAACGTCACTATCGGTTGCAATTAGGCTAGCCATAAATATTTAGCCTAATGCAAGTTGCCACACTTTGCTAATAATCTCATTGAATGTGATATGCTTTACTGT
>CM059286.1:9112165-9169665 GCA_030347295.1 Setipinna tenuifilis
GAGATGGTGACTGTAACTGTGATTTGAATGTACATGTGAATAGATGTTCACGTAACGAGTTGAGTTCATGCTGAACTTCCAATCACCAGTATGAGAGAGTGTGAGAGTGATAACACCAAATTTAACACAACTTCTACCCATTTTCACCTGAGACCTTGTTACACTAATGGATCACATGACAGCAGGGAGGAAAAATGACTAATTGGGCACAATTTGGACATTTTCACATAGGGGTGTACTCACCTTTGTTGCCAGTGGGTTAGACATTAATGGTTGTGTGTTGAGTTATTTTGAGGGAACAGCAAATTTGCACTGTTATATCAGTTGTACACTGCCTACTTTACGTTGTAGAAAAGTATTATATCTTTAGACTTCTCCCACGGAAAGATATAATAAAAAAGTACAAAAATGTTAGGGGTGTACTCACTTTTGTGACATACTGTACATGTGAATAGATGTTCACGTAACGAGTTGAGTTCATGCGGTCTGCCACACAAGATCGCCGTGTAGATCGTTCTCTGTGATGCATGACCAGGAATGTAGACAGAAGCCCGTGGGCCTGCGCAAGCTTACTGCGTCTGGTCTGAATAAACGGATGACTCACTAGCGGTACCGAAAATAAACCCAAAAAGTAAATGTAAGGTTCGGTTAGCGTGCTTTAAATAAACGGAGCATAAACGTGGCCCGAGCAGTGTGTTCCTGTTTGGTTAAGGAGGGGAATGCGTTGGAGTGGAGAGGGTTCGTCAGCGATGGCACAGTCACAGCCCCAGTGCCAGAGGAGCAGTCGTCTTTGTGTGTGTGTGTGTGTGTTTGATTTACACACCCAAACATACACCCAAAGTGTGTCTGTGTTTGAGTGTATGTATGGTTTAAGACCATAATTATTTGCCTGTTAGTGGATATGATATTCGTCTGAAACGATGTTAGGATTGTTCTTGCTCTTTGTGTGTGTGTGTGTGTGTATGTGTATGTGTGTATGTGTGTGTGTGTGTGTGTGTGTGTGTGTGTGTGTGTGGGTGTGTGTGTGGGTGTATATATGGTTTAAGACATAATTATTTGCCTGTAAGTGGATGTGATATTCGTCTGAAACGATGTGAGGATTGCTCTTGCTCTCTGTGTGTGTGTATGAGTGTGTTTGGGTGTGTAAATCAAAGTGTGTGTCTGTGTTTGGTGTACGTATATATGGTTTAAGACCATAATTATTTGCCTGTTACGGGATATGATACTCGTCTGAAACGATGTGAGGCTTGTTCTTGCTCTGTGTGTGTGTGTGTGTGTGCGCGCACATGTGTGTGAGTGTGGGTCTGGGTGTGTGTTTGTGTTTGGGTCTGTCCTATTGACTGTTGTGCCCTTCATGCTTGCTCTCACCGGTTTATTGGGCCACGACATGTCCAAGAAATGGGTACACCTAAACTAATCGATAACCCCCGAGCACTGTAGTCAAAGAGCCGCTAGAGCGTTTGATGCACATCGGGATGCATATATACACACTGTAGTGTATTGTATTTTTTTTTTCTTCGAAGAATATCGTTCTTGTATTGACTTAAGAATTCCAATTCATCGCCTCTTTCTTCCTTCCTTCCCAGATCTCTAAAGGAGTTTGTATCCAGGAGAGTTGGTAATGTAATCATCGTAATTTCGAAACCTAGCGACATATGAAAATCAAAAAGCCTTTAGCATTGTGATCCCCCGCTCATAATTTCTCCCCATCGATTAGAGAGCGCTAGGTTCTAAATTAGTAATTAGTTTCCCGGGCCCCCCGAAGTCAATACACTGTCATTTAGCGAAAATGCAAATTTGGAATGAGGCTGAAACCATGCGTGGCTCCCCGGCAAATTATCCATCAGCCCCAGCAGAGGCGTGTGGGTGCCCATGGGTGACTGGGTTTTGAACTGCGTTGTTCATCATCACGTAGGAGCTGTGGGTTAATGGGGGAGATTGGAGTTTTGCAGCAGGTTGGCTGAGGGCATGTCAAGGGCAAAAGGAGCTTTGTTGTACACTCTTGCTTAACAAGCCAAGCCAGTCTAAGCCCTGTGCTTGCAGAAAAAGAGAACGACCAGGGCCAGGGCCGAGGGATGTGTGGCTCAGTTATTGGCTCATTTGGGTGTCGGGTGTAGTTCTGTCACGCTGCGTAAGGTGTGTGTGTGTGGGGGGGGGGGGGGGGGGGGGGGCTGGGATTTACGAACGATGCAGCCGTGGAACGACCAGCCTCGATAATGCTCTCGACCCCCCCTGCCCCATTACATTCCAGAGTAATATTCCAGTAGCCTCTAGGTTTATGAGTGATGCGATTGCATGAACCCCATCAGGGTTTTGCTGTAAGAAGTGTTATTTATTTATTTATTTATTTATTAAATGCATTATCTTGTAATGATCTTGTCTTGTAATGATTTCATATGCACAGAACATTTTTCTAAAGATTGCTAAGGTAGAACTTTGACTTCACATAACTGTGTCCATGATGTACATTTAAATATAATGGGAGTCTTTGAAAGCTATGCCTAAACTAAAACATGTTTAAAACATAAAGCCAGGATACAATGACGTTAGTTCTCATTTTTTTCTCCATAATGATTTTGTTCTTATTTTATCCCATCTTGATTGACCGCCACCACGTAAAGCGTTTTCTGAAGCACAGCAGAGAGGCAGGTTTCGCCCCCTCCGTGTCTGCGGCAGACTGCCATGCCTCTCTGTCCAGCCCTGTGTCTCCCCTGTGAGCTACTGTGGTGGGAGTTCCGACTGAAGGCTTACAGAGCGCAGCCCCCCGCCCCCCCTAGCATCATTGTTTACCTAGCACGCTGCTAATTAGACATTGTTGTCTGGTTGGGGAGTCCAACATCTTCTGCTTTCAAACAGCACAAACATGGCTAACATGTCAGGTGGTAATCACTGTGGTGTGGCGCTCTCAAAATGTGCACAACTTGGATACCATTTTATTGACTTTTTTTCTTCATTTTCCATTCTTAAATGAAATCTGGTCAAACTATTTTAATTTTGCGTTATAGAAATTACGCTATGAAAATTAGTTATTTATGAGGCATCATATTTGTGCTACTGGTATGTTATTGAATAGTTGATATACTGAATAAAAGGAGCCGTGTTGGTAGATTCCTAATAGTATATCGAGTGAAAAGGTGGATTTTTACAGCTTGGCTGAAGGTGGCGGAGACCCCTCCGGCTCCTCTGTGAAACAGCGGCCAGTGAAGGGAGGGAGAAGGCGGGTGGGCTCGTCAGGCTTTGCTTAGGTGTGACATGGCCGCCGGTGCCTAAAGGGTGGCACGCCAGCCAATTGTCAGCCACACTGCCCTAGCTGGCTCATGGGTGTCAGATTGAAAGGTGTGTGTGTGTGTGTGTGTGTGTGTGTGAGGTGTGTGTGTGTGGTGTGTGTGTGTGAGGTGTGTGTGTACATCTGTGTGTACATCTGTGTGTGTGTGTGTAAGAGAGGCTGAGAGAGAGAGATGCCACGGCATGAATTATATGCGCCTCCTCTGTTCAGAGATGGGGCAGATTAATCTCAGCCTCACGGCCTTCGAGCAAACTGAGGCGATAATCGCATGCGGAGGAGCGACGAAGGACAGAGCCAGAAGCACTCAGCACCACCTTTCTCTCCCCCTTCTCCTCCTCATCTCCCTCGTCTTCTCCCTCCTCCTCTCCCTCCTCTTCTCCCTCCTCCATCTCTCCCTCCCCCTCTTCATTCCCTTCTTCCTCCTTCCTTCCCATCTTGCTCCTCCACCTCCACCCAGCCACCCAGCTGGGTATTTACTGCCTCTTCTCAAGGTCTCTGTTCTTATGGTTCACCAGCCAGCTCAGTGTCTTTCTCCAGAAGGAAATCCACCTAGGAATTGCTCGGTTGGGGGTGGGGGGCAGGGGGCAGGGGGGGTACAGGGCAGCACTGTGCTGTGATGTGCTGTGCAATGCCACACATCCTCTGAAGAGACTGAACATGCAGGGGGGGGGGCTGGAGTCGCCGTTTATAATTTTCCACTCTGATGCATGCAAATGCACCTTCAGTCCGTGACCACAATGCCGGACAGGCAAAAAACCATAGGAGTGTACGAGGAAAAAAAAAACGAAAAAAGAAAATAGTGTGTTGCGTTTAAATCACTTCGTTATTCCTCAGGGAACAGCCATGAATTGTCGCAAGGACAGCGTTGGAAAAAAAGGGGGGGGGGGGTTGGGGATGAAGGGAAAAAAAACAAATTGCCTTTTGTTCAGGTGGTTAAACACGAGTGCGCGTGCTTCTGACGTCAGCAGGTGCGATGAGCTGCGCCCCTCACTAAACCTCTCCTTTCCTCTTCTCTCTTCTTCTCCTCTCCTCACCTCTCCTGTCCTCTCCTCTCCTCCCCTCTCCTCTCCTGTCCTCTCCTCTCCACTCTTCTTCTCTCCTCTCCTTTCCTCTCCTCTCCTTTCCTCTCCTTTCCTCTCCTCTCTTATACTCTCCTCTCCTCTCTTTCTCTCCTCTCCTCTTCTCTCCTCTCCTCTCCTCTTCTGTCCATTCCTCTCCTCTTCTGTCCACTCCTCTCCTCTCTTTTCTTCTCCTCTCTTCTTCTCTCCTATCTCCTCTCCTTTGTGTTTCAGTGGTGCGATGCGAGGCCCTCCTCTCCAGTCGGACCAACAGACAGCTGGCCATCCAGTTCCACCTGGAGTGTGGCTACACCTGCCTGACCTACTACGAGTACCAGCCAGCCAAAGACCACTTCAACAAGGCTCGCGAACTGTGTGGGCTCGACATCAACATGACTGGTATGGCAAGTTCTCCTACCTCCTAACAAACATGCATTACCAAGAATATTAACATTTATCTTGGCATTAACATCTATCTTGTATGACAGGGTCTTCTACCATCTAACGTCATGCATAAGAATGTGAACATTTATCTTGGAGACCAATGCTTAGTGCTTGTCGAACAAGTTCTTCACATAATTTTTGAATCTGAATTTTTGAATCTAAATCTGACCAAAAACAATTTATATGTATGATAACATGCGAACCGATTTTGAAGGGAAGGCATGTTTTTAAAGCAAGTTTGAATAAGCCGGTTGATGTTGTTGTGTGCAGGTGCCTTGGGCAAGCGCACACGCTACCAGGAGAACTTCCTGGCACAGCTCATCCTGGACGTGAGGCGCAAGGAGGAGGTGGCCATGCCAGAGGCTGAGGCCGAGATCGAGGCAACCCCGACTCCTACTCCTGTCAGCCTGCTGCCGAAGGTCAGTCACACACACACATACACACACACACACACTTTTTCACTCACTCAGTCTCTCTCTCATTCTTTTTCTTTCTTTCTTTTCGCTCTCTCTCTCTCTCTCTCTCTCTCTCTCTCTCTCTCTGCAGCATTCTGTCCAGAACCACCATAAACCACTTTGTCTCGCTCTCTTTCTCTCTGTCTTGTCTGTCTCTCTCTCTCTCTGTCTTGTCTCTCTCTCTCTCTCTCTCTCTCTCTCTCTCTCTCTCTCTCTCCCACTTAAACACACACACACCACACCATACCACACTACACCACATCACATCACACTACACCACACCACACACACCACACCAAATACACACCACTCAAAGACAAGGCAAGGGGCAGGTGGTGTGCAGTACTCTACACCTCCACCAGGGGGAGGTCTCTCCTCTTGGTGTTAAAACACAGACTCAACCCTGCAGTGCAGCAGTGTCACTAAAACACAGACATCTCCACACACCGCCCTCCCCTATCCCCATCCACCATCCATCCCCCTCCCCCCCAACACACACACATAGACATACACACACACACACACGCACACACACACACACACACACATAGACATACACACGCGCGCACACACACACACACACTTTGGAAGAGCACGGACGAGTTTATTGCGCATTCTTGAGTCGCTGCTGGCTTACAGTTCTCCCGTCCAAGACATCCAGTGACCGTGCTGCGCCGGTTGGCTTGTACTGGAGGCCCTGTGCCTTGGCAGCCCACAGAGGCCGGAGAGGAGCAGAGGACAGACTCTGAGATTCCTTGGAAAAGGGGCCTTCATCCACCCTTTATCTTCTCTCTCTCTCTCTCTGTCTCTCTCTCTCTCTCTCTCGCTGTCTCTATCCTTCCTTTAGCTTTGCAGCTTTTGACAGACTTGAGATTCCTTGGAAAAGGGCCTTCATCCACCCTATCTTCTCTCTCTCTCTTTCTCTCTCTCTCTCTCTCTCTCCTTTAGCTTTTGCAGGTTTTGAGAAAACCCCATTTTGCCATAATTTGTGAGGGAAATGGCTACATTTCCAGCTTGGCAAAGCCACTGCATTTAAAACAAAAAAAAAAACCCAAAAAAAAAGGACCTGGTCCAGTGCTGAGATGAAAGCGTTTGGCGTCCAGATGCAGGGCAGGGGTGGGCACGGCATTAGAAAGTGATTGATGCGTGTGTGGATGGCCTGTGGCAGCAGTCGGGTCGCCAGGGGGATATCCTGCCCAGTGCTGTGCCATGGCTGACAGCTGGACTTTGGGTTGACTGTCCATTGCTGTCCATGTAAGAGCTTAGGTCTGCCATAGTTGTGTTTAGTTGGAGTGTATATATGCACTGTGTGTGCGTGCGTTTGTGCGTCTGTGCATATGTGCGTGCCTGCGTTTGTGCGTGCGTGCCTGCGTGCGTGCATTGCATGTGTGTTGTACGTGTGTATGTGCAGAGGTTCTCCTGTCCGTGTGTGTGTGTGTGATTACATGTTAGCATTCCTGTCTCTGCTGAGTGAATCCTGACTCGTTGTGTGTACGAGTGTGTCATAACCTTGGGTGTGGGTCGGTGTGTACGTGTGTGTGTGTGTGTGTGTGTGTGTGTAAGGCTCAGGTGTTGGATGTGTCACACTGCTTACGTGTTTGATGCGACCTCTAGCCATTACGTCACATGGGCCACAGAGGTGAGGACAGACCACCCCACCCCACCCACACCCTCTTCGCTAAGAGGTGAGCCAGGGGTCAAGAAATGTGGGTCAGCTCAGCTCTTACCTTTCTCTTTGCAGAAGGGCCCTCAGGCCAGCCAGGCCTGTTTAGTCACACCTGCGCACCTGTGTGCAGAGAGCTCTCTTCTCACTGCCCACCTCCCACACTGCCCCACCTCCACCCACAGTTGCCTGCACTGGCACAGTCCGAGTCTTACTTACTTGGCAGGCCTGGTTTGAAGAAGCTGTTCTAGTGACATACTGACTGACTGACAGCTGGGAGGTAAACAGTAAGAGCGCATAAATGCAGATAGGATGATGCACAATGTCAGTAACACCCCTGAAATCCAGCATTCAGAGATAACTGCTTCTTTTTTAACATAAAAATATTATATTCATAGAACTTTGACATCAGGTCCACAGACTAAATTAACACAATATTCGCCTGGCAAAGAATACCTGGCAATGTGGTACCAAGGATATTTATCTACATCTCACAATTGGTACACGGTATTATATGATATCACTAATTGATTTGTTTAATTGATGGATACACAGTGGTTTTGTTACCATCTGACCATCAGTAAACCTTGCTGTGGTAGCACCTCAGGTAGCACCTCAACCATAGACTCCTCATGCAGGAATGCAGGCGCCTGGCTGTACGAATGAAAGCAAGCAAGCGGAACAAAACAAAACAAAAACACAAACTCTTTCCAAAAGTTTATACCTGTGGTGCAAGTGGCATGAAGTTGAAATATTTCCATGCACGCACACACACACACACAGACACACACAGGCATGGATGTGGTGGACCCACCTCGACATGATCCATGTCTCCCCGTAGATTGTCCTGTCTGGGAGAAGAGGGGGTCTGGCGGAACCCTCTCAGGCTGTCCATCATGTTCTCGCCTGCCGGGGTTCTCCCCTGCTAGAGTGATTAAGAACGCGCTGGCTAGAACAGGGGAGCCGCAGGGAGTCTCACATCTGCTGGGCTGCCCCCCACACACACACTCTCTCTCACACACACACACCGACACACACACACACACGCAGACTTACAAACTCACTCATGCACTTACAAATTCTCACACACATACACACACACAGACTTGCAAACTCACACACACACACACACACACACACACACACACACACACACACAGACTTGCAAACTCACACACACACACACAGCTACAAATCCACAGGCAGATATACGCTTGTACATGCATAGAAAGCCTTTACATTGCGTTTGTATGAGAGCACACCTTCAGAGACGCTCAGATGTCAAGGGTACATCTTGTTTGAATCACTGTTTCCAGGCGTATTGTGAGGTGCTGCAGACATGGACTTAAGTAGGTTGACCCCTCTGCTCTGCAGTGAGGTGTGTGTGTTTGTGTGTGTGTTTGTGTGTGTGTGTGTGTGTGTGTGTGTGTGTGTGTGTGTGTGTGTGTGTGTGTGTGTGTGTGTGTGTGTGTGTGTGTGTGTGTGTGTGTGTGTGTGTGTGTGTGTGTGTGTCTGTCTGTCTGTCTGTCTGTCTGTCTGTCTGTCTGTCTGTCTGTCTGTCTGTCTGTCTGTCTGTCTGTCTGTCTGTCTGTCTGTCTGTCTGTCTGTCTGTCTGTCTGTCTGTCTGTCTGTCTGTCTGTCTGTCTGTGTGTGTGTGTGTGTGTGTGTGTGTGTGTGTTTACTTCAGCTAAAAACATCAGGTGGTGAAAGGGAATGGTTCTCTTGTTGCTCTGTCTTAACTGTCTGGACCGACCTGCATTCATGACTGTCTCCTTCCTGGTTTGTCTATCTGACTCCATATGCAGACATTTTTAATGAAACGTGTTAGTCATTACTCTTACCGTTGTTATCTAAGGCTTATATTTTCTGAGGGGTTGTTTTGTTGGACTGTGAATAGATTGTCTGTGTGTGTGTGTGTGTGTGCGGGAGAGGGAGTGTGTGTGAGGGAGAGGGAGTGAGAGTGAGAGAGATTGTGTGTATGGGTGGGTATGTGTAGACAACTATGGATTCAGGGTCTTACTCATTTTAGACCAGTGGTTCTTAACCTGGGTTCGATCGAACCCTAGGGGTTCGGTGAGTCGATCTCAGGGGTTCGGTGGAGCCTCCGCCGCAGAGATCAAGATACACATGACTCATCATGTCAATTCGTGCACGGTTCATTTTGTGCACTAGTAAAAAAATCATATTTTTTTTTTTTACTAAAGAAGGGTTCGGTGAATGAGCATATGAAACTGCTATGGTTCGGTACCTCCAACAAGGTTAAGAACCACTGTTTTAGACAATTGGACCCAGCCATTCGACTGACCCACCGCATTGTCCATTCCCACAGCGAGACAGAGGAAACACAATAAGACACGATGATGGGTAGATCTCCTGTGCAGATGTGTGTTTCCTATATCCCTTGTCGTCTGGTCAGTTAGGTGAAGTTGAATGCGAGCGTAATTAAGTGGGCCGGGGGGTGTGTGTGTGTGTGGGGGTGGTGGTAATTAATGGAGATGATCGGTGCATTCAATGTACAGTACGTCTGAGGGTGGGAGGGGCCCATATAGGGTTTTTTTTTACTGGTTCTGGGATATTGCTTTTTATTGGAGCAGCAGCTCATAACACCAAAAAGCCTGTCATTTATTTCTCCTGTTCTTAATAACCCAGCTTTTCTCTGTTTTTGTCTTTCAGCATGTCTCTCTACCCCCCCCCCCCCACACACCTTCCTCTCTTCCATTCATTTTTAGCTTTCTTTGTCTGTCACTCTCTCTCCTCCCTCCCCTTCTCTGTTGGATACCCACATCACTCATTCTCCTTTGTCAGTCCCCTCTCTTTCTATCCTTCTTTTTTCCTTTTTTTCTTTTTTTCTTTCTCCCTCCATCTCCCTCCCTCCCTCCTTCCATCGCTCTCATTCTCTCTCCGGTGGTGGGGTTTTTATATTTAACTGAACCTGGGCAGGCAGAGATTTCATCTGATTTTTTAATAGCTCTCTTTTATTGTCCCCATGGGCATCGGCTCACCTCTGTGCGATTAAGAGTTTTTTTTTTTTTTCCTCCCTTCTCGTTTCGTTGAATGCCCCAGGCACAGAAGGAATACAGAGGCCAGGAAAATGCTTCAGTAATTAGTCTCAAATCTTTTCCTTTATTCTTTCTCTTTTTCTTTTTTTTCTCAACTCCCCTCCCCTCTTTCCTGACTGCCCCCTCTCCCTCTCTCTGTTTCAGTCTCTCTCTCTCTATCTCTCTCTCTCTCTCTCTCTCTCTCCCCTTCTTTTACTCTCTCCCCCATTCTCTCTCTCTCTCTCTCTCTCTCTCTCTCTCTCTCTCTCTCTCTCTCTCCCCGTCTGTGCCCTCTCCCCCTTTCCTCTCCATTTTCATTTGGAGCACATTTCCATAAACACCATGGGCACTTTTTGAGACACTGGGCCTCTAAGGCCACCGTACATTTACATGGCTCTCCAGTGTTCCACCAAACCTGCTAATGTCTCTAATTAGGGATTGGGGGGGTGGGGGGCGTGGGGATGGGGTTGGGGTTGGGGGTAGAGGGCCGAAGGGGGCGGCCGGGGTAGGGCGGGGGGTTCAATTATATCCTGGATCACTGTAAGCACAGAGCAGGGCTGCAGTCAGAAAAGAAGCAGATGCTGTGTGTGTGTATGTGTGTGCGTGCGGGTGTGCATATTTGTGAGAAAAAGACAGAAATATTGACAGGTATGATTGGCGGACTGTTTTGTAACATCTGCTACTTTGTTTTGCTGTGAGAGACTTCACATAGCTGTATTTTTTTCAGCAAAAGGGATACTAGAAAATAGCCTCCAAGGCTTTTCGGTCTGTATATCAGCATTTTAGGTTTGCATTTATAGACCCCTAGTAAGAACATTGGGCTCGCTGTAGAAAGGCCGTATGATGAGGAATGTCATCTGTCACCTTATGTCCTCCTTTTTGTAAGTCGTTTTGGAAAGAAGCATCTGTTAAATGTAATGTAATGGAATGTAGTACAAGTGTTTCCAAGGTAGTTCCTAGTACAGGGCATCAAAATGGCAACCCTTTCTCCATTTGGTGGTCCATTGTGCAGTGTTGCATTTAACAGCACCAGAGGCTTTAGCTTCTGTGTGATGTGTATCCTAGTGTTCAGGTAAGACACATTTGAGAGTTAAACTAATTTCACTGCATGTCCTACTCTACCCAGTATGTCTATGCAAGTGGCAATAAAACATCCTTGTACTTCCTGGTTAGGGCCACATCTGGGCCTGATATGGGCCCTGCCCATCCTCTGTGATAGGTTAAAGGCATGAGTGGCAGTCAGCGAGAGGAGACAGGCCTACTGCTGGGTCTACATCCCTGGAATACCGATCAGAGAGCACCATCAGGGCCAGTGGCTGCTGGAGGAATATATACAGAAAAGCCTTTTAAGTACCGTGCATCCCTAACTCCAGACTCCCAGTCGGAGGTTTGATTGACGTCTCGTCAGCATTCAGCCGACAACGTCGTTGATACCATTTTCACTCGCAGCTAAAAATCCAGGAAGGGGTTTATTTTTATATGTGTTTGTCTCTAGGATTACGACAATGAAATGGAAATTCATTTCTCTCTCTCTCTCTCTCTCATTCTTTGCCTAAACAGACTAGATATTGTCATCTGCGGCGAGAGAGAGAGAGGGGGAGAGGCTGGAACCTCTTCGAGCTCTCTTCTTAGCCCCATAAATCAAGGCCAGGCCCCTGCCCGTGAATCAATATCTCTTTAATGCATGGCAGTATCTGCTGAATATTTATGTGAAGTGGGGCGGAGGAGGAGGAGAGGGGGGGAAGATCATGGGTTTGAAGATGGCGCACCATGCCAAAAATCTGACATTGAACAAAATGTTCGCCCAAGGGGGAATAGGGCCGCGGAAGGCTCCTCGCATGCGGAATTTCGTCTGTTCGCCTCTTGCCATGTCATTTCTGTGGCAAGCGCCCTGTAAGCAATGAAAAAAAAAGACAACACAAATCGAGTGGATGGAGAGCCTTTTGCTATCATAAAGCATGTTTAGAAGTGTTTAAGTTCCCCTAGGCGCTGATGTGGGTGTTATTAGTTTGAGTGGTTGAGAGGGACATGGGGGCAATGGGGGAAAAAGAAGGGCAATTGAGGGATTTGGTAACGGAAGTGTTGTGTTAATCTTTACTTTGTATATATTTTTTTGGAATGTGAAAAAAAAAATGGAAAGACATGAAAAAAATGTGATGCATGCGAGAAAGAATTTAGACAAATGACTTGATACGTTACTTTAGATAAGCCTGCATTTTTATGTTGTGTGTGTGTGTGTGTGTGTGTCTCTGTCTGTGTGTGTGTGTGTGTGTGTGTGTGTGTGTGTGTGTGTGTGTGTGTGTGTGAGTAAGACTGTCTGTCTGAATGGGAACGAGCAAAGTGTTAGAAGCCCGTGAGTCTTGGCCGTGAGCGGGGAGCCACATTTCCTGGGTGTTCTCCGTCACCCCTCCCTCTTTTCCCGGCCAGAGGAATTCAAGCTGTTTGTTCAGCACTGTATATACTTGCTCCGAACATCTCCAAATGCCAGGAGAGAGAAAAAAAAACACAGAGCCCTACTGTGTTAAAGCCAGTTCAGAGAGTTGAAAAATTATAGGATAGTGTGTGTGTGTGTGTGTGCGCAGATTTTAATGAGTGTGTGTGTGTGTGTGTGTGTGTGTGCGTGTGCTTGTTTGCTTGTTCGTGCAGCCCCGCACCCAGCTTGGTTCAGTTTGGAGTGTTTGATTTTTCTGCTAAAATATTCGTCTTGGAGCGAGAACAAAAATGGGCCAGCTACGTTCCAATTGCATAACAGAAAAAAAAAATGAACGAGAGCGAGAAGGAGAGAAAGAGAGACAAGGGAGGGAGAGAGAGAGAGAGAGAGAGAGAGAGAGAACAGTGTGGAATGGAGGATAGAGAGAGCGTGTGTGGAAAGCAGTTAGGGGTGGTGGGGGGTGGGATGGTGGTTGAGGGGGTGGGGAGGGGGGGGTGTAAAAGATGTGTGGTTTTTCGGGGCTACAACTACCCCCAAGAAAAATCAAGGAGCCAAAGTAATGGGGCCTGGCAGAGTGCTGAGTAGCTGTCCCATAAACCCACTGGGCTCTGTCTGAGTTGTGGCTGACTTCTGGCTGAGATGTGGCTGAGGGTCTTGGCAGAGAGAGGTCCTTGGGAAGCCCTGATTAACTGAGCTGAGCGAGAGGCCTTGCCTCTGGCACGTCTCCAAGGTAACAGCCAGGAAAAAAGGTGCCTCAGGCTCTTTACCGCTTTCCCATTTATTCTCACAATAAATAAATAACCGCATGCTATCGTTGTCTGATTGAGGCATTTCACCGAATTACTGAAAGCATTACCTGTCTGGTTCGGTCTTTTTTTATGAGTCCACTAAGGCAGAAAAACAACTGAAAATGTATTAAATTGACTGTGAAGATTGCGTGAGGAAAACAAATATCTTTTATGTCACAAAATATTCCCAGGTTTTAGTGACGCAAATTATGATTTACACTGATTAAACAGCTTTATTGCCAACTGTGTGAAATACTAATAACAAAACATTTGTTTTTTTGTGTCAAAAAACTTTTAAGTATCATTAGATATTGTCTGTCGTTAGAGGTTGAGAGGTTGGCTATCATAGCTTAGGGATCTTACGTCCATCACGAAGACCGTATTTATTAATGTGTATATTACCTCTTAAAGGTAGACAGGGATGACCCTACTGTCGTAGCAACTGGTAGCTTGTTCCACCATTGTGGGACAACAACGGAGAACAGTTTAGACTGTCAGAAGAGGGTATATTTGTGAGGATTGCAATGTCTGGGGTAGGACATAAGCCTTTAATATAGCTTTCAGAGAAGCAGGGGTAGACCTGAGGTTACTTTTCTAGAGTCAAAGCCACCAGGACCCTTTGGTGGCCACCCCAGCGGGTTGAGGACCGTTGTGCCCAGTGAGATAGGATTGAAACCAGGAGTGTGCTACACCCATAACACTCATCTTTGCGAGTGTAGTTAGCAGTATGTTGTGGTTGACTGTATCCAAGGGTTGAGTAGGACAAATACCAAGGTTTGTTCCTCATGGGTGGGTTCTGTCACAGACAACAGAGCGTTTCAGTGGAGTTCCCACTTTAAATTCAGACTGTTTTGGGTCGAGTAGATCATTTCAAATGAGGAAGTACTCAGTGACCTGTTTTGAGACCGCCCTTTTGATAGCTTTTGATAAGAAGGGAAGTAGGTAAAGTGGCTGGCCTGGGCATGGTATAAAATAGGCTTCTTTGGAGTAATCCTTTGCTTGTTTGAAGGCAGATGAAAAAATGCCAAAGGAAAGCAAAGCATTTTGGACCCACTGTTGTAGCTATGGCTCGAAGCAGATTTGTGGGAACAGGGTCCAGCACACAGGTAGCAAGATGGCTACCAGTACCATGAGTTTTTGATACATTACTCTCAGAGAGAACAGTAAATGAAGGGAGAGTGTTGCGTCATTGACATGGGAGGACAGAGACAGAGACGGCCATCTGGTAGGGCTGCTACTGTACGTGTGGCAGTTACCAGAGATGTGCATTCAGAGGTTGGTTGAGGGGCCCTTAAGCAGGGGTAGCAAGTTCTTACTGGATGGGTCATAGAAAATGTTTGCTGATGGCAGCTACCTTTTTTCTGTGAAGAAGGGAGGCAAAGCTGTCAGCGGTGGAGGAGTTAGTGGCAGGAGGAGGGAGGAGGAGGAGGATTGAGCAGCGATTTAAAGCCCGGAAAATAGTTTCCGTGTGTCAGTAGTGCTGCAGATTTTGTTATTGTAGTAAGCCGTTTTAGCAGCCGTGATGGAGGAGGAAAATGATGAGGGCTAGGAGGAGATGGAAAGGCCTCCGGATCGGCAGGGTTTGCCGGTTTTAAAGCCATTTTATTTCTGCAGCTCTGACAGTGGTACGCAAGGAACGGATGGTATCAGTCAGCCATGGGGCGAGGCTGCGTAGAGCCTGCATTCAACATTTAGACATATCGTTATAGAAAAAAGGCGGTCTATAAGAGTTGCTGTACAACAGGGACAGCAATTTGCAAGTCACATAACACACATACCGGGCAGTAATGCATTAATAATAAACATTTTATTGTCCATCTCTTCCTTCTGCAGGACCATGCCCTGAGTGACGACACAGTGCTGAACAAGATCAACCTGGCCGAACCACAGGAGCATGAGGTGCCCAACCTCTCCGCTGAGGAGCAGGCCGTCATACTGGGCATCTGGTAAGATGAGCAGACCACTCACACATTCACTCACCCACCCACTCACCCTTTCACCCACCCACTCACTCACTCACTCACCCACTCACTCACCCACTCACTCACCTACTCATCCACCCACTCACCCACTCACTCACCCACTCACTCACCCACTCACTCACCCACTCACCCACCCACTCACTCACTCACTCACCCACTCACTCACCTACTCATCCACCCACTCACCCACTCACTCACCCACTCACTCACCCACTCACCCACTCACTCACCCACTCACCCACCCACCCACTCACCCACTCACCCACTCACCCACTCACCCACTCACCCACCCACTCACCCACTCACCCACTCACCCACTCACTCACTCACTCACTCACTCACTCACCCACTCACTCACCCACTCACTCACCCACCACCCACTCACTCACCCACCCACTCACTCACCCACCCACTCACTCACCCACCCACCCACTCACCCACTCACTCACTCACTCACTCACTCCTGCTTTTTCTGTCTTAATCCTTCTCTCAGGCACTCTCGATCACTCTTTATTCTCTAATATTCTCTGAATGACACACTCACTCACTCACTCTGTTACTCATTCAGTCTCAATTTCTTGCACCCATGACTGCACACACAGACACACACACACAGACACACACAGACACACACAAACTCCACTAGTCTCATACACTTTAGCTGCCTAAAAAGACTCGGCTTCCCTCTTTGCACTCTCAGTTATTGTCACCTTTTGAATGCATTATGCAGTTGCATACCGGGGGCTTTGCAATGTACACATTTGTACTGCCTGCAGAACTCATCACGCCGGCTGTGAAACACACACACACCACACACACACACACACACCACACACACACGTCTCCCCCGGAACCCGCAATGCTGATATTTATGAGGCCACCTTATGTTCCAATATCAATATTTTTAGCGATAACAAAGGGTGATGTATTGTTAGCACAAGCCTTTGTCCTCCCCGTCTTGACAGAGAACAAATCACCCGCAGCAGCAGCAGCAGCCCTGCTTTGCAGCGCGCTGTGAAATAACGACACGAGAAACGTCAAGAAATACCAGCAAGATCTCCATTTTCCCCAGCTATTTGTCACGGAAAAGAAAAGCTTATGTGCAGTAATTTGCGAGGGGTGGGGATTATTACACTGTATTAGAAATGGGTGGTGGTTTGGGGTGGGGGCGGGGGGGGGTGAACGTGACCTGCTGAGCTACGGCAAGCCAGAGGCGCCAAGCCTTGATGGAAATTATTTCTTTGACACACACACACACACACACACGGCTCTTAGGGGGCTCTCCTTTAATGTACTCACTGAGTTTGGATGAAAATATTTTTTAAATATCTTGTTTGCTTAAAATACCCATTAATATTATAAAGGCACTTAGAATGTGTATTAGTTGAGGACATGGGAGTATGCTGTGACTCAGGGATGCATAGGGTTAGTTACAAGGCAAGGGTGCAATACCTGCTGCACAGAGAGATAATCATCATGTGAAGATAGGATGGGACAGGATAGGGGACATCTCTTCAGGCTTGTGGGAACTGGCTCTCTTTTTACACTAGTGTGATCTACGATAACTTACTGTGTGTGTGTGTGTGTGTGTGTGTGTGTGTGTGTGCGCGTGCGTGTGTGCGTGCGTGCGTGTGTGTGTGCGTGCGTGCGTGCGTGCGTGCGTGCGTGCGTGCGTGCGTGCGTGTGTGTGTGCGTGTGTGTGTGTGATTGCGCAAGTGCATGCGAGTTGATATCTTGTGCACATAGGCATTTACAGGTGTATCGATTATGCTTCTTCGAGTGAGTGTGTGTGTGTGTATGAAAGAGAAAATGGAGATACCAACAACACTAAAGTTTGTGTGTGTGTGTGTGTGCGCGCAGGTCGGTGGGTGTGTCTGTGCGAGTTTACGCGCTCCTGAGCTTCCTTATAAATTATTTTTCAGGCTGCCCCTCGCGCGTGTTACAGATTCAAGTTTTTAAAGGTCTACTTGTCATGGTCTTGGCCCGCGGCTTTTTATGAGGATGGTTTCTGCAGGGTTTTTGGAAGCGCTTTCACACTGATCGAAAAAAAAGGGGGAGCAACTTCCCCTTTTTTTCAATATAAAAAAGCAACAACCAAGCTCGAAAAAGACAGTTTCGTTTTTTTTTTTTTTTTTTTTATAATCCCACAACTTAGAGCAGCCTACCAGTTTTTATTATCGCCAGTGTTATTGCAGCTTCATATAGTATATCACTGTTGTAATGGTGCTAAGGTTTACTGCTTCTTCTCCCCGGTCTTCAGAGAAAGGCTGCTAAGGCTAGTGTTTGGTGCTCTGTTTGTGTGTGTGTGTGTGTGTGTGTGTGTGTGTGTGTGTGTGCGTGCCTGTGTGTGCCTGTCTGTGTAAGAACTTGGTTGGAAAAAGAGGGCATGGGAAAGGCAAAAGCCTGTATTGAGGTAGATACAATAATACAGTACAGTAACCTCGTCCTCTTGTGCCTTTTTGTTCAACAGCAAAAGATGCTGGGCTTTGCCAGGGAAACTAAACAAGAGTTTGTCAGAGCTTCTGAATAGCATAACACAGCATTACATTAAAGCACTGAATGTTTCTAAGACTTGTCTACTCAATCTATTGAACTTCTTGGTCACAAACAGCAGCTGTGTGTGTGTACCACATCAGCCACTGATCTCTCTTTTTCTGTCTCTCATTCTATCTCTCTCTTTTATTCTGTCCATCTTGCCATCACTCTGTCTTTTTTTTTTTTACTCCTGTCTGTCGATCCTCTTCTGTATGTTTCTCCATCTCTCCACTCTGTACGTCCCTGGTAAGCTGCCTCAAGAAGAAAAAAAAACAAAGCTTGTGAGATGTAGTGCTTGGGCAGCAAACCTTAAAACTGCCCAGCCTGTGGAAGTAGGCAGAGAAGGTGGAGAAACGGAAACAGAAACACAAAATAACG
Source organism: Setipinna tenuifilis (assembly GCA_030347295.1). NCBI lineage: Eukaryota > Metazoa > Chordata > Actinopteri > Clupeiformes > Engraulidae > Setipinna > Setipinna tenuifilis. The sequence goes on from CM059286.1 coordinate 9,130,224, forward strand.
AAGACTACCCCTGGAACACGGATAGAGAGCTACCTTGGACAGGAGGAACTGAGGAGCTAGCTGAGGGCAGGGAGGTGTTGCTGAGAGTGATAGAGAGAGGTTTGGGGGGGTGGGGGTCAGGGTTTTTTCTTGCTGTCCGGTCGCATTAGCCTCTATTGTTTTTGCTGAGCTGGGCGGATCCTCTGCCCCCCCCAGCACACCTTGCATCTGATGCGAGTAGCAGGTTAAAACCTTACAGTGTGTGACCCCCGTACGCTCACAAAAACTTTCTTACCTTCCCTTTTTTACACTGTGTGGCTTATCATAAACTTGCAGGGCCTTGCCACAAAAATGCAATAAAATACCGGATATGGTCTACGTGCAAGGACAAAAAGTCTCTGTGAACTGTGGCGCTATAGAAAGGCTATCTAGCCTCACTAAGTACAAGGTCTTTTGCAATTGTCTTATTCATTCTTATAAGGCTTGATGACACAAGGCTGCTACAGTCTAAATACTAGGTATTTATTCATTGACAAAATGAGCCAATTCTAATTAGCACAACTTTTTAGACAGATAGAGGAGGTATAGTAAAATCACGTGTCTTAACAGGTAGAACCAGGTATTTGGAAATCTAAATTCTCTATCTTTAGATAGAGGTTCTTAACAATCCAAGTATTTGAGCAATCTTGTGTTTTTATCTATATGGGTACAGGCTCTCTTGTGACCAGTTTTGTGCTTGTTTCTAGTCCAGATAAACAGCACTCTGTAGGCAGTGGACCCATTGAGCAGCTGCTTGAGCCCATACTTCACATGTCCTTCATCGTCCTTCATCTGATGCTCTTCTTCAGAATCGTGTCCACTCTTGCTTCTCCTCTAAGTCCTCATGTAACCATCCCAAACCCTGCTTTTTTGGGGTCAGTGCACCACATGGTCTGTGCGCATTCCCAGTCCCTCACTTGTTCAAAAATGGCCATCACTGGTGCTCAGATGCTAAGAGACAAATTGTAGGCGTGGAGCAATTAGCAAAACATAATTACCGTGGGCTTGGGGGTGTAATTGAATTGAGTGATGGTTAAGGATGGATTAAGTGCTTGTCCCCTGAGAAGAGAAGAGGGGGAGTGAGAAAGAAAAGGAGAGAAAAGAAAAGGCCGAGCAGGCGAGAGAGGGGAGAGAGAGAGAGAGAGAGAGAGAGATGGATCCAAAGCATCATCACTGCTTGCAGTCACAGAAAGAACTAGAACTTGCACCCCGAGCCTGTCTCGTTGTCATGGCAAACCATTCCACTTCTCACCACCTCTCTTGCATCACCCCGGAAAATGGGCTGCGAAAAAAGCATGGTGTCGTGCAGTTACTAAGTGACTGAGGCAGTGTTGTCATGGAGCCCGATGCACTTAGCCTTCGGCCTTGGCCTGGAGTTGCCTGGCTTCCGAGGTGTAAGGTTTTTCCACATCGATCGCTCACCTTTGTGTGGGTTTGTGTGTATATGTGTGCAGGTGTGTGTGTGTGTGTGTGTGTGTGTGTATTTATATGTGTGTGTGCATTTGCACGTGCATTACAGAAACTTTGACCCACGTTGCCGAGCAACATTTGATTTTTCCCTTAACACTCCCATCACCTCATGCCCCAATGCCACCCTCTCTTCCCATGGCCACTAACACCTTACCCACAATGCTCTGCTTTTGCCGCATGTGCCCGCATTGTGTAAAGGGGGGGCACCACAGGATCTGTGTGCCTGCAGCAGCAAAGACATGGTCAGGGTCACACCCGAATTTCAGACCCAGACAATAAGAGGGAAGAGAAGCTGACTTGAAAGTTCCCGTAATCCCCCCTCTCTGCAGTGTTCTGAGTGAATAAGCAGCAAACTCCGGATGCTCGGAACAGCACTTTTAAGCTGAGTTTGGTCTCTCTCAGAAGTACACCTGAGCTTTTTTATACTTCAAGGCTGGATTGTCTCGTTCATTGTTATTCCTCACTTCCGTGTGCCAACTGATTAGAGCACACCCCTAGGATGTCAACGTTTTTTTGCCAAATCTGTCTCCCGACCCTGCCAAGTTTAAAGGTAGGTTGTACCTGTCTGGCAGCAGTTCCAATTGCTCCACTGTAGGGTTTCATTATTTATTTACTTTTTTTTTTTCTAAGTGAGACTCAAGACCAGGATATTTTATATGAGCGCTCAGCTGCCAGGGGGGAATAATGGTGACTTGTCTTTCTTTCATTCATTCAAGGTTGTGGGGTCTGTGGCGAGGCACGGATTGTGTGCACTCTGTGGTTGACGATAAATGAAGGGGCAGCATGGAGGAGGAGGAGGAGGATGATGTCTGGACTGGTGTGGGGGGGGGATTTGGGAGACTTGAGACAGAGAATGGGGGCCCCTTTGCTTTACGGCCTTTCCCTCCTAACCAGAATGACATGGAGCCAACAAAGCAGGCTTAAGGGCTTCGCTTGGCACTGTCTAGGGAAGGACACACACACACACACACCACACACACACACACACACCACACACACAACACACACACTGTCTTACAGTATTACCATGCCACAAATCTGTATTTCAGCTGAGAGTAAAATATGAAGTGAAATCGTCTGGGAAAATATACATTAAGTGTATACAAATGTCTGAAATGAAACACTTGCTCTTTGTGTCTCACACACACACACACACACATGCTTTCACATAGACACAATCTGTCTCTCGTTCACACACACACACACACAGCACACACACAGACACACACACAGACACACACACAGACACACACACACACATACACAAATGCTCTCTGTCTCTCCCCCCCAATAGAGCTTCATCTCCACACGTTGTCCTTTGTTGGCTCCTCTCTGAGGCCTTGGTCAGATAATTTGGAAGTGGAGATGACCATAAGTGCTGGAGGAATGTGCTGAGACGCACAGACGCTCCTGCTGGTTAAGTTTCTACTGTACGTGGTCAGCATTCCTGTGCGGCACGTATGGAGCATTTGAGGATAGCCGTGAGCTTTGGGAACCCTGCGCAGCGCAAACCCTCCCTCGGTCATTTACTTGGCCTGGCCCCTCGCTGTAAACGCAGATAAACGCACTTGCGACCGCCCGTCATTAACCACCAGGTAATCAACTATCAGTCTCGCTTTGTCTCTCCACATCATTGAGTGTGTGTGTGAAAGAGAAAGAGAGGGAGAGAGACAGAGGGAGAGACGCTGTGGTCAGCAGTGCTGTTCTCTGCTCGTATCCGTTTCCAGCAGCCGTGGTCTGGTCGAGGGGAGCCTGCTCTCCCTGCCTGTCCCCGGGCCAAGAGCGGAAGCCGGTCCTCAGCCCCGTGCTGGGCTCTCCATCCCTAATACACTAATACACTGTTGTGGGGGCCTGGTCCATCCAGATCCTGCATTAGACTGCCGGACCATGGGGATTCTGCATGAGTGTGTGTGTTTGTGTGTGAGAAAGTGATAGTGAGAGAGTAAGTGTGAGCAAGCCAGGAGAGCGCAGCTCTATTTTACAGACTAAGTATGTGTAAGATAGATGTGAGATGGGTTTGTGTGTGTGGCTGTGTGGGGGGGAGGATGGAGGGGAGAAAGAGAGATTATACTTTGGTGATTGTTAATGATGTCCGCATGGCTAACGCAGAGAACGAGCCCTGTGTTCTGCTGCACCTGGCATGCAGTGTGCTTCACTGTGCCTCCAGTGAACAAAATAATAAACAAAGTTTTGAGAAGAGGACAGGGTAATCATTTCACCTAATCTCCATGAAATCAAAACCTGGCTTTTGGTTGGAAGGAGACCCCTCTCTCCCCCCACCCTTTGCGTTACTTCTTTCTTCCAAGAAAGCAACAAAAAGAGGCATTTCACTTGCCAGTGGTCTTTGCTTATACCTCGATTGGAGGTTGCTGATGTATGTAAACATCTTGATACAGTACCTATACCACATGGAAATTGTATGTTGTCATAATGCCTCTGCTTGTCATACCTTTTTTTAAGGGGAATGAAAGGAAAAAAAATACGTCTTTGAGTAGAGACTCTTATGGCTGTATTTAAGTCTATATGTGTGTGTACTTAAGGCTATCTGTGTGTTTCTAAGATGAATGGGTAACCTGGAGGCCTGTTTTGGAGTTGGTGAAATTTGTTTTCTTTCGTTAACTTGGCAAAAATTTCTTCCACTGTCTCTCTTGCTCAACTTAAAATGTGTTGATGTGCTGTCATGATTATGCCGCCTTAGGGTGATGGTGCCACTTTTCTGTGTGTGTGTGTGTGTGTGTGTGTGTGTGTGTGATTATTAGATAGTGTGTGACAGGTGACCTGGACATGGTTGAGTACAGACAACATGTGTAGACGAACTTGTTTTTTTTCCATCTGTGTTGTCTGGCAATTGCCCTCGTCAAGCAGCAAAAACAAAATGAAAAAAGTAGATGCACTTTCATCTTTGCTTCGACGAATGAAACAGACATAAATCGCTCTTCTAGTCTAACGTATAAAGCGAAGCAGTCGTGTTTCACGATTTACACTCAAATTGGTTATTCTGTTCCAGTTGAAATTGCATTGCCATCAGCCCTTACATTCACATAAATCTGGCGGTGCTGGGTAAATTGCTGAGGGGATACCCACTAGTTTTATATCTGACCATGGGAAAGCGAGCAGAGAAAATAGTGCTCCTTTTGTCTGCATCCTGCTTGCAAGTATTTGTAATTTATGTTGGGAATGGAGACTGCAGCAGCGCCTCTGCTCCCCGACCCCACACTCATCCAGTGCCTCTCTGTGGCTTTGTCTCCGCAGCACCGACTTCCAGAAGAATAACCCCATCCACAAGCTGACAGATGAGGAGCTGCTGGCCTTTACTTCAGTGAGTCTGTGGCTTCGCTCTGCTCTGCTCCTCTCCTCCTCCTCCTCCTCTTCCTCCTCTTCTTCTCGTCCTCCCTCTCATCCCCATAATCACTTTTTTCCCTCCTTCTTGGCACCCTCTCCATCACTCGCTCTCTGTCAGTCTTTCTGTCCGTATTGCTTTGTCCTACTGTCCTTCATATTTCTGTCTCGCTCAGCCTTGATTTTTTTCTGTGCTTATAATGGCATATTTCTATTTCCTCTTTCTCTCCTCCTTCTTTCCACCACGTAAAACCTCTGTTCTCCCCCTCTCCTGCCTCTCTTAACTTCTCTGCCTTTTTCTGGCTAATGTTTCTTACACTCTCAATTTCTCATTTCTCATTTCTCAATCCATCCCATCCTTTCTCTCCCTTCTACTCCCTCTGATTTCTCTTTAATTCCCCTCCCTTCATCTTTTCTGTTGCTGTCCTCCACCCCCCCCCCTCTCTGCCAAATGAAACGGTCAATGTCTTGTGACTGATCCCTCTCTCTCTCTCATCTTCTTTCTCTTTATCTGTCGTTCTAAAGCTAAAGGATTTATGCATCGCTGCAAAAACAGCGCCTCAAAGGCTTATACTGATGGAATGACTAGACCACTTAAATACACACACACACACACACACACACACACACACACACACACACATACACACAAACAAACAAAAAAAGCAGCAGACATATTAGTGGGTAATGCACCACACCTCATTCCCCCTAGACTGTGAGAGCGTTTGTTGATTGACGTGGCCAGCCAACTACCGCTTCAGCATGAAGAAGGTGAGCTATGAGATTCTGGCTGCCGCCTTTTTTTTTTTACTTTGGTGGTGGCGTCAGTCAGAAAGGGAGGTAAATCATGAATGATGCCATCACAGGTGCTAAGAGGCTTAGCTCACTCGTGGACTCGCTCATAAAAACACACAGCAGGAGCTGTCAGTGCCCGCAAGCCACCCCGCCCACCCCCTCTCCCCTTTCCCGCTCTTCAGTCCTGCCTCTCATTCACTCATAAACAAGCGTACATAAATCTGCCTAAGGAATGAGTAGAATTAGCCTTGCAAACAGGTGGTGCAGCCGTTTAGAAATAAATAAATAAAACAATACTGCCTTTGATTTGTCCAAGTGCGCACTTCAGAAAATGCTGCAGTCGCAACATACCATACATATTGAAGACAGTTTTTTCAGATTAACAACCACAAACCTCATCTTTTTTGTCTTTTTTTTTTTGCTTTCTTTTTTCTGGCTTGAGAAATGTTAAGGCTGGGGGTTGGCTGGAAAGGGTGGTGGTGGGGGGGGGGGTTTATTGGAATCCAAAAAATGTTGGAAGCAGCAGAGAGCATCTCCTTCTCTTACTGTCTGTCCTCAATATTTCCACCCGTTGACCTTTTCTCCGAGTCATTAGGGAGGCATTTCTGCACTCCATTGCTCCTCCTGCTCTGGTTCGTCTTCAAGATGTCACTCCCATTCGCTCTTCGCTCCCACAGCCTTACGGCTACCATTGACCTAAATCTGGACTTTATCACTTCTCAGCTGCTCAGTGCTGCTCTTTTGATCGTTCTACAGTAATCACAATTTCTCAATGTTATTTACACCTTGCACCTTGTGGCCTTTACTGTCTTAATTTCGTTGCACCGGCAACTGTTCAATGACAATAAAAGTCTTGAAATCTTGAAACAATTGAGTTTCTAGATGTTGCTGAAAACAAACTGTTTCAGACTGTATTGTGAAATTAATGAAAAAAAAAAATCTTTATCCGTATTGCTGATGCTGTGCATCCAGGCCCCTGCCTATTTCACCTGCTGGCATTTGCTGCCTGTGTCAGATCCTGGTGTCTGAGAGCTGTGCTGTGTTTACGGCCCTGCCGTCTTCCATCTGTCTCTTGGATGCGTCCGCTGGGAGCCCTTTTAGTCAGAGAGTGCACAGGCCGTGCCTTGGCCACGCTCCCCCCCCACCCCCCCGCTGCTGTGTCCTGCCGAGCGGGTCCCCGCAGACCCAGCAGAGTCCATGGGGTGCTGGATGAATGCGTGACCGTCCACCTCAGGAATGTCAAAAGGCCGCAGCAGTGCGGCACACACACACACATACTTACACTCCTTTTCCTCCCCGAGATGGAGACTGAGAGAGAGAGAGAGAGAGGCCCTTCATAATGATAACTCTGACAAATGATCTCAAAATTCCATGATGCCTCATTGGTAGAGTTCTTGGAGATGGGGAGACAGCTGAAGCCATTAATCTGCTATTAATGGAAGTTCTTTTAGCCAAGGGTTTTTCTTTCAAAGCAGCAGAAAAAAACAGCAATTCCATAAAGATCCCATAGATACTCTGTCCTTCATTTGTAGACCGTAGATCTGAAGTTTTTCCCAATGGCTGGTAACACACCTTTGTTGATCTTTGAGCTACGTAATGCAGTCAGTGCCTGGCAACCTGAGGTGTTTCTTTACTTTGATTACCATGTTCGCTAATCCCCAGCCCCCCCACCACCCACCCCCATGCTGCGGCACTGTCAAATGCAATTTCACCGATGAGCTTTTTATTGAATTTTAAAATGGCCAGACAGTTTTGAGTGGTTTTGTTGTGAATTATCACACATTAAGATGTTGGTTGGCTGTAATCATTATTCATTACATGCAGTAGCTTCGCCAGCTAAGCAATTTTGGAGATGGGGCGGAGGGGGGGGGGGGGGGGGGCGCGGGGTGTGCTCCTGCCACTGTTCATTATACACGTGGCTTTAGCTCATTATAAATCACCTTCCTGTATAAATGTGAGCTTGATTTATGTTTTAGTGCTCATAAATCCATGATTTAAACAGTGTCCCTTTACTATTTGCTTTCACCGGTGTACTTGAATTCTTGTCTACCTACTGCTCATATGTGTGTACTGTACTTAAAGAAATACACCCAGGCAAGATGTTAATGTGAACTGAGTCACCTTTGTGCAAGTAAGGATATCTGATGTGCTGTGGTTTTGCTTGGTGTCCCACAGAAGCTGAGGTGTTAGCTTCCAGTGCCACATTAAGGATAATTTGCTGCACCTTTTTTTCCCCTCTTTACTTTCCGTTTTTTTGTCTTGTTCTCGTTTGTGCTCTCTCAGCTGTCTCTAATTTATGACTGTGTTATTGCCATAGTCACAGCTCTACGAAGTCACTTCCATTCATCATGCATGCTCTACTGCCTAGCGCTTTCCGAAGAGAAACCCCAGCTTCTTCAGAGGCTTGATTTGAAGCATGATATCTTTATTCCTCTGGAAGTTTGGCTTGCCTCTTGTGCAAGGCTCCAACCCTTGCGACTTAAACAAGCTGAATTTGATGCCTCCTCTCAACCTCAGCTTAGCCTTGGAGACCAATCAAGTCATTATTTGGGTTAAATGCTTTTACAGCTCACTCTCTTCCTAATAGTGGACAGAATCTCCATTTATGCCAGTTGAAGTTTGTGTCTGTAACCTTCGGCAGTCTCCCTTCAGGACACCTTAGATTAGCAAACACCTGAGATGCATGAGATGTGTCGACGACTAAGTGGTGGTCTCAGCTTGTGTTTAGTAGTCTTGATCCTGCTGCTGAAACCACAGGACCTCTGAGAGCCCAATCAGGTGTGGTTTCCTACATCTGTGGTTTTCCATTGCTGGAAAACTTGGATGTCTTGCAGTTTTGGCAAGTGCTCCTCCCTGCCTCCTTCCTCCCCACTCAACCCCACTCCCTCTTCCATCCCCAAACCCCACCCCCACTTCTCTCCAACTCCCACCAGTAATTCAGCCTCCAGTTTCAACACCCGCAAGCTTGTTCAGAGGCACTCCGCTGCCGGGGAGGAGGCATGTAGAGTAATCAGATCACTAGGGCTTGACAGCTAAAACTGGGAGGCTTTTAACAGGGTTCATCGAGGGTAGTCCCTTGTCGAGGATGGACAGAGGAAAGAAGCGGAAGGAAAGAGTGTGATGGAAGGGAATGTAAAAGCTTTATAAAGAGAGGGAGGTGGTGAGAGGAAGGGAGAGAGAGGTGTAGGGGAAGGAAAGATGGAGTAGGGTGGGAGGGGAGAAAGAGAGCAAGAGACTCTCAAGGCTGATCGTAGGACTGGCAGAGCCACTGGCCAAGCAACTTTTTTTTTTTCTTGCCCTGAATCCCTGTGGAAAAATAATCACCACTTTCTCTGAGGTTCTGTGAACTTAAACTCAAGTTTCCTGTGACGGTGTCACTGGCATATGTCTCTGTGTGCTCATCGGGTGACGGATGTGACTGCACTGGTGAACAGTGTGTGTCTGTGTGCTTTTGTGTGTGTGGGTAAGTGCGTTGGTGTTTACACACTTAGTTAGTTGGCTGGACGTGTGGCAGAAGGGCTGGGCTCGTCCCACTTTCTGCACACTCTGCTTTTTTCATTTCCAACCACATCCCCCGGGGTCTGCAACTCTTTCTTTTTTTTTTTTTTTTCACTCATTCGGAGGCGATTTGGTTCTGGTGAACAGTGATATTTTTTCCCCTTCTGCCTCTCTCCACTCTTGGTCTCAAGAATCAAGTAATTTTGGAGTAGCATTCCAACACAAACAGGTACTTATTCCTGAGTTTCATTGTCCTCCTTTGGATCAAAGGCCTCTCATCATGAAACCCCAGAAGTAATTCTGGAAAAATCCACTCCCTCTCAAGTCTCCGACCTCTACCATCGATTCATTGCCGTAAAGCTCCTTGAATGTTTGCACGGGGTTCAGACCTTCCATACTTCGTATTTTAAATGCAGAACCAATAATTCCTATTTTATATGGAAGGAGGAATCCAAGAATAACCTGCCTACTGGTCCATAACGGAAGGTGGGAATCATAATTCATGAGGGGGCAACATTAAAAGATTTCTCATCTCCTCATGGGGAGGAGGGTAGGTGGATGGGAGGGGAGTAGTGGAAACCTTAAACGATGCTAACAGCTGAGTTTGCACTTTTAAAGGAATGAAACACAAGTGACTGCTTCGGAGACGTGGTCCTCTTAGCACTATAAAAGCTAACGTTACAGGTTTTTTTTCCACTTTCCCCCCAGTGAAACTGTCATTAATCGTTGAGGCATGAAATGCAAAAGTGCACACTCTAATAGCACCATTGATGCCCCCAGGCCCATCTCCTGGTCCAGCTTAGATGGGGACGTATGAGGTCTCCTGGGCTCAGGTACGAAGGGTAGCTATTATGGTTGTGGAATGGGCGGAAGGTCAGGCTGTCTCTTGACAGTCTAAAGCTGAGGACTGGCAATCACATATGCCTCAAGAAAAGGTCCATATGATGTGTTTAGTGCAACAAGTGGGAGTCTTTGAGGGGTGTTAAGTGTGAAGGATTTGTTCATAATTGAAGGGTGTCTGTTAACATCTAAAATGACATTTGTCTTATCATTGCTTTTTTGAAAAGTTTTATTTGGATGGAAAACTATTGAATAATTTTGGTCATGAACCAAACTGAATTTGTGAAAAAATTGTTTGCATGTTTCCACATGCTCCTACAACTCTTGGTGATCAGGCCATACACTCGTGAACAAATTTCCCTCAGTGGTATTGAATGGTGTTAGCCTGGTGGTATTTTGACTTGGCATGTGTCATGAGAGAATTGCACTGTGCTGTAGAGCTGTTATTTTATGGGTTTGATTCTGACATCTGGCTATGATTCTGTGTTTTTTTCTTTTTTCTTCCGAGTGTGCTTTTGTAAAGTACGTAGTTGAAACCAAGTACGGCAGTGTCTCTTGAACATTCCCCACACCCTCTCCTCTCTGGCAGTGACCAGTCCCAAAGGGTAGGATCACTCCCATCCCTATCCTCCAAAACTCAATCCATTTCTTACACATCATAAAATGAGGGAATTACCACATTACCCTCTCTCTGCCATGCTTGGAGGTCAGCAGGTGCATGTCCTTTAGTGCAGAGGACGTAAGAGAATGGAGTGAGCTAATGAGTGTTCTGATTAAAAAAAAAAAAGAGGTCCAGCAGCATATGTATTTTTCTGATTTTTGTGTATGACAGCTTTATCTTGTGGCCATTTTATGCGGTCATGACATCAGCACTGTTCTGGTGTGTGTCCTAGCCATCATCAGCTCCAAATCCAAACATAAACGGGGACCACCTGAAAAAATGACGCGTTTCCCCTGTGTTGTCGCTCTCCTCTTTTTAGTCTCCCATGTATCCTGACAGCTTTCTCTTGTGTCAGCACTTCTTATATGTCTTCCTCGGCGAGGAGGAAGGCATCATCATCCACCCGCGGGCGTGGCGTCCGACAGGCCTGTCTATGTCAGCGATTTGTTTCCTATTATTGTTAAATCTCTTACTGGCTCAGTGGGCTGTTACTCTGGCCTGACTTTCCCTTATACAGCCGTGATGGCTTGGAGGACGATTGTACGCAATCAAAAACTTATGTTTGTTTGGTTGGATTGGGTGGGTCTCCTTTTTCGCAACTTTCATTCACGCCCCCCTAACGAGTTGATCTCATTCCCTGGTACGTCTCTGGGTTAGACACTCATGACCCTTGATTCATGTCTCTCAACGGATTTTTTTTTTTCTTTTTTGCATGCAACTATGCTGATGTTATGCTTGAGTGCAAATAGGAAACTAAGATGACTCATGCAACATGAACTAGTATGTAGTGTTGTTTGTTCGAATGAAGACCCCTGAGATCAATTTCATTCTCCTGGGCGTTGTGGAAACCCTCAGGTTTTTGTATTGCTTTTCAGTCATCAAGCTGGGAGCCTCCCCTGGAACATTGTGTCAGTGGTTTCCTCTCCAAAAGATGATGTTATTCATGTAAATTTGTACTGGAGCGAAATCTCATTGTATTGTCCAAGTCTATTACTGCCACAGTCAGTCTAAGAAAACAGCTGAAACCATACATGTTTCATCATCAAAGTGGTGTCAACATATCACCTTCCTTCAGAAAACAAAGCCAATTGAAATATGTGTTTTGGGGAATGAAATTTTGGTGGAATCGACATTGTACATTTGAAGGTGGGTGGGTTGGGGAAAGCAAGTTTGAAAGTCCCATACTGTCAGTGCCAAAGTGACTGACTGGCTTCCACTTCTAATGAGAATCGATTGGGCTTGAGAAAGAAGTGGCTAATTAAGCGGTGAGGGTAAGCTCACCTCTGGTGCTCATATTCTTTTTTTCTTTTCTTTTTTTCTGTAAAGACAAGCGATATCTCTGTTTGTCACAGCCTAAAGTAACCATTTTTTAAGACCTGTGTAATTACTGCCGATGAAACGTCGGCATGTTCCGCTGTGCAGCCCTATTGATCCTGTTTGAAAAAAAATAATTAAAAGTAAGCATGTAGCATGGAGATAATTAAAGTTAATTTGCCATTTTAGTTTCCCCTTTTGTCATATCATATGGATGTACTGCAACAGCTCCCTGAAATGCCCGGACGTAGTTTCGAAAAAGAATGGTCCATTTTGCAGCAACTTAATGCACTGTCCTTAAAGGGAATGGAGACAAAGACGTACCTGTTGCATGCCTCAGTGGAGCACTTAATTCATGATTATTTGGGTCAGAGATCTGTAGTGTGAGTAATATCTGGTTCGAGAGGAAGACGTTTCCGAGTGATGGTGTCAAGGAGAGAGTAGTGCAGGTGTGTGGAGGAATGATTTAGAGTTGGCCATTGATGAATAAGTTCTATTACGTGTACCCGGGGGGATAAGTGGGGCGTACATTAAATTTCTTCCTCCTCCTAAGTGGCCTGTGTGTGTGTGTGTGTGTGTGCGTGTGTGTGTGTGCGTGCCTGCATGTACTCAGTGTGTGTGTGGACAGGATGCTGGCAGTATTTTTAGGACTACCGATCCACACCAGCAACAACTCCCTTTCCTTCAGGCAGTGGTTCCTCTTCTGCTTGACAGATTGATGAGGTCAAACCATGACTTCCATGCAATTGAACCCCGTTCTGCATGCCAGTGTAGTCCAAAACACGGCTAAATGCACATCCAAATTCATCAGCTAGAACGTGACAAACTCAAACCTGGACAAGGGGGGGGGGCAGAGACATGGTCTGTTGAAGTGTTCTTGGTTGCGGTTGACATGCGAAGGCGATGTTGAGGCCCCGGTCCTGGAGGCATTCCTCCCTCAGCGGGACCATGAACTCAGTGCTGCTGGAGAGGGGTTGTGCTGTGCGGTGCGATGCGTGAGAGCAGGCCTGTTCCAGAGTTCTCTGCAGTTCTCCACAGCGCTCCGCCTCCCTCGAGGAATGGCTGGCCGTGTGAGCAGGCATCTTCCCAGCCTACATGTGGATCCAGGAATCTGCAGGCTGGTTAGATGGTTGTCATTCGTCTGGCCCATATCAACAATGTCTTATTTAGGTTCATCAGAACTGGAAAGGGCTCCTTTTCTCTCAGTCGTACAAATGTGACAAAAGCCGGATTTGAATAGCGTTTATGGTCATATTTTACAATCTGAAGACAAATTACTTACATTCATTTTTACCACTTTTCATGAAGAGTATACTTGGGAGCTTTGGAGGGTACAGTGTGGTCCTTTTTTCAAAAAAAAAGTTTTTTAAAGCACTTTACTCTTAAAAAAAAAAAAAAAAAAAATCAGCTGGGTGGTACATTTTCTATGCAGCAAAAGCTGGCTGGGATCATTTGTTGTGAAAAATATTAATGACTTGAATAATTGACACTGTACTTCACAGTGATTTGCAATAACCTGCTCATTACCTTGACTTTTTTTAAAAGAGTAATTGCTTTCTGTGGTGTGGGTTATATATTCTTTGTCTCCCATGATGTAACAAAAATATCATTTCAGTGTCACTCAGATAGGCAGACAGTCACACGCAATCCCATGCAAAAAAAAAACCACCTTCACCTGGAAACCTCCCTTGGCTGTCCCTCACTACTGTAGTTGTAACGGTATTAGCTTGGAGTTTAGAATCATCTGGGAAATCAGGCACACAGCAGAGCTGTCTGAAGCTGTCAGATGCTTTAAGTGTTTTCTGAGAACAAATTACATTGATTTGATAAATAACATGCTATGCCATCAGGGAAATGAGTAAGGCTTCAGAATGATGCCTTCTTTATGGCAATTACGACATAGTTATGGGGCTAATGTGTTTGGTTTATGCATGAGGGCAAACCACAAAAGTCTTTGTATTTTTTCATGAAGGCCCCAGGCTCTTTCACAAACAGCCCGAGGTCCGGCTCTTTTTTACCTTTACTTTACTTGCTCTTGTTGCTGTGCTCACTTCGGTGCACCTGCAAATTTGATCCACCTGTGATTATTTTATGTGCTAAGTCCCGTCACGGTGGCTACGGCCTAGCCGCTGGCTGGGTCTCCTAAAGCGAGAGCCAGGGGAGGCTTCCTGAGGCTCGGGGTCACCGCTGGGCTCTTCGAGGCCTCATGGATCTATCTAGAGTGGTGGAGCTGGATGCTCTGAGCAGGCTCGGAGACCATGGAGGTTAATTTATTACCCTTGCGTTTATGTGCCGGCCCTGCCATAAATCTTCCGTTACAACCTCAAGCTTGATGCCTTAACCAGAGCTGAGATTTTTTTTTTTTTTTTTTTTTGGTGTGTGCGCGTTTCTTTACACAGTCATGTAAAAGTATATTGTTTGAGAAAGATTGAAGATTTTCTTTTTTGTGTATTGTTATGTAGTCATCACATCCTTTGGAAACAAGAGCACTGGCATGTTGATACTTGTCCTCTGATTTTCATCAAAATTGTTTCTCGATAGGCGCTGATGTCCTTGTCCGCTTTCAGTAAGAAAAGACAAAAAAAACAGGAAAAAAAAATGTCATTAGCACTGACTTTCTCTATGTGCAATCACACACACATACACACTCATCACACGTTTCACATGGCTATGTGTGTCGTCACATTTTGAGGGACTTTACACGGCTCAGTGCACACTGAATGACCTATATGCAGAGGTTAAGTCCCCCCCCCCCCCCCCCCCCAGCCCCCCCCCCCCCCCACCCCCCCCCCCCCCCCCCCCCCCCCCCCCCCCCTCCCCCCCCCCCCCCCCCCCCCCCCCCCCCCCCCCCCCCCCCCCCCCCCCCCCCCCCCCCTCCACGTCCACTCCAATACAGTCAATGTTCCCTCGCATCTCAAAACACATTATCTTCTCTTCGCAGCCCTGGCTCTGCTCCTCGCCCTGAAGGGAGAACCTCTGACCCATCTCCGCCGTTCCAGCTTTCCCCCCTTGGGTGGGCAGATGTGAGATGGGGGGGGGAGCGTGGGTGTCGCTTGGTGTGAGCGTAGGTGGACATTTGCGTGAGAGGAGGCAGCATTTGTTTTTGTGTGGACCAGAGCCTGTCCTGGCGAATTAAGGCCGAAAGGCTTTTACCGTTTGGGTCCGTGTCGAACTGAAGCACCTGGAGGACAGTAAAAAGTCCACTGTCTGCACTCCTCTGCTTTGGGCCTCTGTGAGAGCAGCAGGTTTTGAATGGGATGAGTCTGGGATCCATGTGCAACAGAGCAGAGTGGTGGTAAACACAAGCATCAGCAAGCATTGGGGCCCTTGGCAAAGTCGCAGCTTATTAAACCTCACTTGCGCTGTGATGTATCGAACAGAGATACAAAATGAAAGCCGTTTACTGTGAATATCAGTTTTCATCACCGTCTGTTTTTCGATGGACTGTGTATAAGTACTGCTGTTGTTGTATTGACTGAAATTCCTTTAAGCAGTTAGTACTAATTACGGCTCGGAGGTTCCCTGTTTTTCATTGGCGCCATTCCTAACGTACGTCAGAGCTTTTTGGCCTGGTCTGAGCTGCAGGTGAAAAAGCTCCGAACCCTTGGAAGACAGATCTCTGGATTTGACAACTACACATTGGATGCAGGCCCTTTAGTGAGTGACCAGGCAATGGTCCTCATGCTTAGGGAAAAAGAAAAGAATGGGAGTCAACCCGAGGAGTTATTTCTGCCTCACAGCTTGTGTCTGGATCGCACGCTTGGTTGCATCCGATTATGTCATGCCATCCTTGGTGGGCAGGCTGTAATTAGGAGATTAATAAGGTTGGCGTGGCGCGCTGATCTGTCTCTGGTTTTAACCACCACATCCTCTCTCTCTCTCTCTCTCCCTCGCGCAGAGTGCTCTCGCTGCCACACGGTCTCCACTACATGCAACGCACTCCTCTCCAAAAGTGTCTGCTTCGGAGGCAGAATTGCATCAGAAACCTGCAATGCAGTGTACCCCAGGCGCAAAAAAAAAAGAGAAAAAAAATGTAATGATCATGCTGCTGCTTGAGAATATAGAGGAAAAAGGGAGCCATTTTATTCATGAAATCATGAATGATGGTGATGATCCAAAGTTGTGTTTCATTTTGGATTTTGAAATAAAGGTTTATTAGATATGTAATGCAGACTCCTAACGGGTGGGAGGTTTGCTGAGCTTTGAGAAACGTGTGGGTGGACTCCTCTAACCGAAACTGCCAGGGAGTAACTGCAGATATAGATAGGGACAGTCATGAGCTAATGTCTTAGCTAATGTTAGGTCATCCCAGTACACACAGTAATCATCAAAGGAAGGGTGGGCGCTTGGACAATGGTAGAGTGACATTAAATACAAAAAAAGATTTTATAAGATCATCCTTCCTGTTCTGGCAGTGACAATTCCGCAGTTTCAGCTTTTCAACAATGAAAAAATGGATGTGTAATGGCATATGGCACTGAAATGTCTGATAATTTTATTCTAATTAAAAATTATTCTAAATACATCTATTTTCTCAGCCAGCAGAAACACTATTCATAAAACATTTGGCATGTACAATATAATATCCCTTAAAGTTCCTAATGTGAAACAATAAAATATTATTGATGGTATTTGCACAGCGGATTTGTAAGCATGAGTTTTATGGATTTGCCTCTGTAATTTCTACGTGTTAGCAGCCATGGGTGTCCACATTAAACATCAGCTTTGACATTTATTGTGAGTTACAGAGAAAAGAATATTTTATAAGACTCCAATCACAAGCCAACTTTATTTTAACACAGTAGTGAGGCATTCTGTACATTTAAGCTCTTCTTGATTGGTCTCTATATGTTTGATTAGTAGGAAATAGCATGATGATATTCCCCTTAATCACTGATTTACGTGAGACTCAACCATAGACTGCAGTCATGCATCATTCATGATGGCCCAACTCTGCCCATTTCTAATCAAGAACTCTCACATCCTGTTAAAGCAAGATACTTTGTTTTAGGAAGAGAAGAGCACCATTGTTTTACTTTGCAATGCAAACTGCGCCGTCTCCTGAAATTAATTTGGCGAGACAGGCCAGCACCAGCTCTGATCTCTTTCGACTACAGTGTTTTTATCTGTTATCGTCTTGCATCTATATTAGCAGAGCTGAGCTACTTATTTTACCAGGCCTTTTGTTCAGGCTCCACTTACAGGCCAAAGCACTTCATCACCAGATACTTTTGAATCAGATATGCATCTTTACACCCACGTTCGCCAGGAGGGCTGCAGTTTCACACATCTGTCTGGGGTCTGGACGGCTGATTTTTGGGGAGGGAGAGACTTCCCATGTTCCTTGGCTGTGCTGACCTTTTCCTGACTCGCAGTGCAAAAAGACTTGGCCAGAGTCTCAGACCATTATTTCATACGTGTGCTTGTGGCCAACTAAAAGGCTTTGCTTGTTAGGCTTCGTCATTAACCAAGAGCCAGCACTGCCTTTGATCTTTGGGTAATACTATCCTAGCTTAGTAAAACCAATAAAAGACTGGCAGTTAATTTGATAAACCTTTACTGACTGATGCTTTACAAAAAAGCTTATTTATTTTGAAGATGACTCACTTTGACGTCAGTTGGGAAGCTATTGAACATGATAGAACAATTTTATCTGGTGTATGGATGGAAATTGATTCTGATTGTCTTCAGCAGAATAGACTACATAGATGTACAGTGTAAGTGGCTCTATTTTTTATCTCTGTTAGTGCATGCAGATGTTATTAGCCTTGTGTAGAAAAAAAAAAGTAGTTTGAATTTCCTAAATGCGTCGTTTAACATTTATATTTAATGTTTTAAAAGGGACGTCTTGTGGTTTATGGTACAGCTACGGAACACACTCACACACACCTACTGATACCCCTATCTACATCTTGTCATCAGCCATTTTACTTCAGTGCTGTTATTTTTATATTTATGATTTTGTATTTATATTTTTATATTTACAGCTGTATCATAGACACGTTTTATAATGTGATTGCTGAGTGCTGAGGGAAACATTATTTTCGATTTATCTGCATGTCCTGTACATGTGGGGGGAACTGGCAGTAAGGTTGACTTTGTCTTGACTTTGACTGTGGCATGTTTTATTAGAGTGTTTTTACACGGTTCTATCACTTTAGCTGGCAAGCAAAGTGTGTCAGAAAAAGGGTTTAGCATATTTATTGTTTTATGACTGTAAATGTGGGCATGATGTTTGGCTGTGCTCTGGGCTGGCTGTCTAAGCAGAGACTTAATGGAGTTGCCTGTGTAGGTGAGCTGTCCTTGCTGAACTCTTTTTGGCCTCCCCCCTATTACTTCAGTGGTGACAAAGCATCGACTGGGGGAGGCATAGCGATGGCCGCGATAAGCAAGACCACAAAGGCAAGGACAAGAAGGTGGAAAAGACAGACCCCTCTTTCTTTCTCTCTCTCTCTGGGTCGACATTCCACTGCGCCAGTGCTGAGATCTCAATCTGCACATCAGTCTGTTGTGTTGATGCTGGTACCCTTTTAAACCTTTGTTTCTGGTGCCTTCACCCACTCTTTGTTCAACCTCATCGAAATGTTAAAGACAGAAACAGTGTATTAATGTTGGATACATCTACACATAAATACATTTTCTTCGTGTACATAAATCCTCCTCGCGTTTGATGTTATTTCTCATGTACTCTTAATAACGATTTATTTCTCTAACTCCAGTATAGTGCCAGTGCTGCTTCAGCACTGGTTCAAAATGCAGAAGTACTCCCATACTCTCTCTCTTTGTTCCCTCCAGCAGCATATGACTAGCCTTTAAGGAGCTAACTTGGATGTAGCAAAGCAGATAGATTATGGAGCTGCATTATCTCTGGCTCTGACAGCGAGGAAGAGGCCTGGGTTAACTCCCAGTCTTTGAAGTTGTTTAGTCAAGGTCAGTGTGCCTCATTGCTCCAATGCCTTAAATAACTTCAGTCCCAGCCAGTCAAGCCTCTGTGTTAGCAGCTTAGAAGCTAAGATGTAAATAACTACGGGAGCGGCCTTTAAACAAGACGAAGTAAGAACACTCCAGCCGTGGATATGAGCATGTGTATGCAAATGTAAATTAGTACGCGTTTAGGCTCACTCGGGCACACCGGCTTTGAGATGAAGGTCATTTTCAAGGTGAAGGTTAATAAGGTTGGCAAGTGACACCAATGGAAAAAAAAAAAGAAAAGAACGGATGGATGTCTTCCTGTACGTCAGTAATGAGTGGGGATCAAAGGAAAACATCTCTGGACATTTCCCCTTCTGAGATCATTCATTATTTTTATTTCGCCATCACTGCGTTGTGTCACATCAGCAGCACTTGGGGTGGGCACAAACATGGAGCCAAAGACTGCCACAGAATCCTGTCAGGAAATGTATCATTTCTCTGTGACTTCTGGCTGTTGTTAAAAAAAAAGACATTCTATTTTGAATTCTAACATTGTTACTATGGAGATGGAGGGTGTTAAGGAAGTGGGAAGAGAGTGTGGGGGGGTGGGGGGCGGTTTACAGTCATGGAAACGGAAGAGAGGCGCATAGGATGGTGGGGGACGGAATGGATGCAGGATAACGAGGTGTGTGTTTGTAGGAGGGAGACAACTTATTTCTGCACACCCCCCCAGAGAGGAAGTGTCCTGTTGATAAGAATCTTGGGACCCGGCATGGAAGTAAACGAGAGACAAAAAAGAAAAGTCATCTCCAAGGGGTTTGTTTGCCGAGTCCAACCCCTCCACAAACCACATTCCTATGATATCGCACTGTATCTTTACACTTCCCAGTATTTTTTTTTTCTCTTTTATTCTTCTTTCTCTCTGTCTTTTTTGTTTCTCAACAAAAACTCTGCAGGATGTGCACTGTTCACTTCACGCCTCTCCCACAGGGCAAGCTGCAAGTCTCGGAGAACTTACTTTGCACTGTGTGTGTGTGTGTGTGGGTGAGTGGGTGTGTGTTCGTGCATGCAATGGTTTGGAGCTCTTGCGTGTGCCTACTACGTGGGACAGATATAAAGCAGAAGAGATTTGTGTGTGGAGGGGGACTCTTAACAATTCACCCGGCACCGTATGTGGATGCTCTTGAGCTCTTTTTAAACATCACCTCTGGCTTAGCCACCAGGAAGGTGAATGCTAATACCTATTCTCAATGTTGTCACTAGAAGGCTAAAGATTATCTGCAATTGTAGCTTCTGTAACCACAGGGAGAGGAGAAAAAAGAAATAGAAAAAGAAAACTTGCAGAAGAAGAAAAAGAAAGTTGAAATCTCCAGGCAACATTTTTCCTTGAAATGCCAAAATAATGTATTCGGAGTTGGTAGCCACACCTGAGGCAATCGTCTCATAGCCTTGATGCATGTGGGCTGATTATGTAACACATTACTGTTTTTGCAAGGAAATGCCTTTTACTATCAGGACTCTATCAGGACTGGAATGATCAGTGGTGCTGTCATCAAAAAATGCAATTCAATATAACGGTCTACTTATCTTGCATGTCAAAGGCAGCACTAATCCTTCTTTGACAGTTATCTTTCCAAATTCGTTTGGAATAACTGAAATATTAGATGTATTCCCTATATATATGTATTTATTTACTATACAGTGTCCCCTTGACTTTGAATTGGACACTCCAACCTTCGCATTGGGGTCCTGCATCACTCTGTCGGAGCTTATTTCACGAGAATGACCGCCTTGCAGAACATTATCCCTTACATAAACATTAAAGGTCATTACAAGGGTAAAAAGCTTTAAATGTGGACATTTCCCTACAGAACGGTAGCTGTCTGTGCGAGAGAAGAAAGGGCGGCATTGGAAGGTTGTAATGTGTTTAGCAGGCAGACCAAAAAAAAAGCGAGGTTAATTTGACCCTGAGATCATAAACAGTTGTTCATGGCAAAGTGAAGTCATCGCACTGTGCTAGGCTCCATATGGCGCTGGTTAGTCGCTGCTTTATCGACGGGAGAGAGAGGGAGAGGGAGAGAGAGGGGAGGGAGGAGAGGCTGGCCACACTCTCCCTGCTGTACTGCGGTGACTTATGCCTTCAGCCCTGACAGGACAGGCTTCCCGTCTGTGTCTGGATGTTCGACGGCAGGTCTGTCAGGGGGTCTTGGAGGAAGGGGAGGGTCCCAGATGGGATGGGGAGGTGGGGGGGGGGGGTACCTATGCTGGGGCCAGACGAAACTAGTTTAATTCAGTTATGAGAACTGGAGGAGAAATTAAGAGAGAAAGAGCAGAGAGACACCACCACCCTTACCCTCTCCTCTCCCACTGCATTGCCAGCCTCCTTCCACAGAAGAAAACAGAACTCAGACGTTTTTTTTTTTTGATCCCTCAGGAAATGCTTTGAACCATTTGGGGAAGAAGGTATATTACTGTATCCATTCGCTGTAGTGTCTGTCCTGTAGATATTGACCTACTACATGTCCAGTTTTACCAGTTTTTAGTCTTTTCTTTGTAGCAATTTGTAATTTCTGTTCATTCAATCTCCCTCTCTCTGGGTTCTGTCTCTCCCTCCATACCTCACTCTCTTCCGGTCCCGTTTGTTCAGTCTGTCTCTCTTGCTCTCTCAGAGGTCCATCGGCTGAGCAAACAGAATGGCGCTGCGCTCCTTAAATGTGCCCACTAATCTTAGTGTAGCTGCCCGCGGGCCATTACGCTGACCTGTCCCCAGCAGGGGCCACATTAGCCTCCGCCCACATGAGATGGATGAAGACCAAGAGAGAGGGATGGAGCTATACATGACTCACTGGCAGGAATGAAGAATAAAGAGGAAAAAGAGTGTGTGTGTGTGTGTGTGTGAGCGAGAGAGGCAGACTGACTGCTTTGGAGCGTAAAACGGTCTTTCTGTGTATCAGAAGGTAAAGCTGCCATTCTACCTGTGCCGAGAGCCATCACGCATTTCCCTAAAAGCCCAAGGAAATGCAGGCTCTACTATTCGAGACTTTGCAGACGGGGGCATCTGTTTGTTTAACATTCAGAAGAATTATGGACAGAGCACAATAGTCATTCTCTTGGTGCTTTATGGCACATAATGCAAACGGAGCTTTGGGGGGGGATTTTTATGCCTTTGGAAGGAACAATATAATAAAGCCATAGCCAGGTTGAATGGCTTACTATTTCAATTTGAGTATGCAAATGTATTCTTGCCTTTTTCAGGAATCATGTATTACGTATGGCATTTGCGTGTTTAAAAAAAATGGACCAGAATTCCTCATGACCTACAGAGGTCAAGTGTGTTTTTTTTTTTTTTTTTAATAATCTGCCTGTATAGCCCCAACTCCCATCCTGTGATAGACATGACCTTAGCCCTGTGAAAGGTGATGCTGGGGTTGAGTTCTGACGGTTGGTCCCACGACCCAGGGTGACTAATGGCTTTCCTGTCATTAACAGGAAGTCCAGCCCTGCACACACACTGCTAGCCCCCACAGCCCCGAGGCAGTTTTTTGCTTCCCCTGCTCTTTCCAAACCTGATAGGTTGTCATGTTTTTTTACTGCTGTGGCACCATACCTTGGTATCCTGAAAAATACAGCTACATTTGTGAAACACAAGCTTCTGTTTGATGTATGGCACAATATAGCACAAAGGTGTACAGACCTTCCCAGACACAAAATCTATTAACTTGAATTATTGATGGCTGGAAAATAAATATATAAATGAAAAGAAGTGCTCTATAGAATGCAGGAACTCAGGTCTGAAATGCACGTATGATCTCACACTAAGATTAAATTTTTAAACGTGCATTTGCGTTTTTGAAAAGGGCATTTCCTTCGTTAACTAACTGTCAGACTATTTGATTATGTACTTAGTTTCCTAGTCACATTCTTGGCCGGTGCAGCAAGGGCTGCTCTTTCAGGTCTGTGATATTATGCCTTCCAGGCAAGTTCCTCGTAATAAAGTCATGGAAAGTTTTAATGCAAGAGCCCTTCAGACCTTTATGACTGGTTTTTGGCCTCCGTCGATCCGCTGTTATGACAGCATCAATAACCATTGCTGCCATTGTCTCCTGAGAAAAGCCCGAAAGAGGAGAGAGGACAATTCACTTTGTGTTGTTTTTGGATGTGCGTCACGCCTCCGTCTAATAACCGTGTAGAAAAGACATCAGGACGCGTTTGAAGTGTGTGCTCACGTTGATAACTAGTTGGCGCCACATCCTTAGAGCTGGAGTCTACCCCATTCTTGAATGACTGACTGTCTGACTGACCGACTGCCAAATGAACCATTGATGAGTTAATAGCGCTGTGCTTTTTCCATTGACATGGTTTTCAGACAAAATAAGAGGAGGTGCAGATGACATCTTTTAAAAGGTTTTGATGTCATTGAGTTATTCTGTTTTTTCCTGTTTCACATGTAGAGGGATGGAGTAGTCAACCTATTTATTAATGTGAGTGGGTCTTAATATTTTGGCCCATGTTTAGATATCACCTCTTTATATACCTTTAGCTTTTATTTCCAAGCTTGTTGTTTAAAACTCTTGCACCACATTCATACTCTGTTATTCTAATCCTAGCGGATGTGCCTTTTCCTTCTAAGCCGAGTGCCATTTTCCTCAGGCTGTTTGTTCACGCACAGCTGTGCTGTCTGTTGTTCTGCAGTGCTTGCTGTCTCAGCCCAAGTTCTGGGCAGTGGAGGTGGCGGCTCTGGCTCTGAGGACCAAGCTGGAGAGGGGTAGCTCACGGCGAGTGGAACGAGCCATGACGCAAACACAGGTAAGAGTGCCCTTTATGCCACGCCATTACCACATGGACATGCACATACACACACACACACACACCCATCACACATGCAAAAAAACACACTAACACACACCAACACACATGCAGTAGCTATGGGCTAACACCAGCTCAGAGATTCAGTGCTGTTGACTTAGCACCAGTCCAACCCCCCCCCCCCACCACCACCACCACCACCCACCTCGACTCCCCAAAAGCACCCCTTATTGTGTAACAGGCCAGACTGTGCTGCAGTCTGGAACAGTAGTGGTGTGTGTTTAAAAGATATAGACACAAAGAAAACTCATCATCCTGAGAAAGAGGAGGAAAGGAAAGGAGGAAAAAGAGTGAAACAAACAAAAGAAAACACGCAGAGGGCTAGCTTATAGCTTCCTGCTCCCGGGCAGGATATTTTTTTTCACTGCCGTCCCGAGCACTCACCAGCGGCGGGAAGGAGAGAGAGGGAAAGGGGTTGTTAAAGCCTCGGGAAAACGGTGTGATTTAGTGGAGGACCTGGCAACCTGGGAATCCCCGGCCCCTGCTGCTCACTCTGATAACATGGGAAGCAGAGTTTCCTCCGGCCGGAGAATGAGCAGTCATCGGATACTGGAAGTGAAACCAGGGGCGAAGAGATGAGGGGTGGGGGCTGTAAAATGTGTGTGTGTGTGTGTGTGTGTGTGTGGTGGTGTGTGTGTGTGTGTGTGGGTTGAGGGGTGTTTGGGAATAAGAGGTGATGTGCTGAAGCGCATTACATTTGCAGAGAGGAGAGGAGAGGGGAGAGCAGAGAGAATTGTAGCTGGCGTGGCTCTGGCTGTACCCAGGGGTGTAGTACAGAAAAGGGCAGCGGTACGTAAATCCGTCAGTAGTGATGTTAGGCTGAAGTGTTTCAAGTTTTTTTACTGTGTAATGATAGGCCGCCGCGCTGGTAATGTTCCTCACAACACACGGAAATTGGCAGAAAAGGCCGCAAGCTGAAATTCTCTTCAGCTTTGGCAGGTCAGCCACCATGGACTGGAGCAGGTCGTGTGCAAATGGTTTTTTTAGATGCCTTGAGGCAGCATCATTTGTGGCACAGGCCTGACTCTGACTGCGACGATTGTAATTGGGTGGCTCTTTCCAGGTGTTAAACATTCAATTATAGGCTGAGGTAGGATTTCGAAATGCTTTGCGGTGGCCTAAAAATGGTTGATATGGCATTGGAATGAAGGGCGGGTGGTAAGGAGTGGCGTCGGGCGGGGATGGCAGGGTTTCAGGAGTTTCAGCCGACATCTCTGACTCCGACTCCAGAGGCTCCTGGCTTCATCTTGACCGAGTCTGGATGGCTCCTGAAAAACTGGCCTCAACCTGCTCAAGTTTGATAGGAATTGTAAAAACGCAGCGGGAATGACGACAGGCATACTCGATCCCCCCACATATGCGTCCTCCTGCCCCCCTTTTTGAAGTGCTTGCATGCACATCATCATTCTCTAGCTGTTATATGTGTGTGTGTGTGTGTGTGTGTGTGTGTGTGTGTGTGTGTGTGTGAGAGAAAGAGGAAGGGAGAGAAACACAAGAGAGAGAGTGGTCTGGGAGTCACGTCCGTCTTCCTTCTCGAGTTTCTTCACACTGTGCGAGGATGACATCACCCCATGTGCACGCTGCCCCGCGATCACAGGAGCCGGGTCTGCTGCAGGTGTTCGCCACGTCGTCGGCTCCAGACGGGGCAGGTCAAGAATCCCATGTCTGGGGTCGGGGACTCGCCACGCACTGGTTTGGAATACGAGAATCTGTATGTGTGTGTGTGTGTGTGTGTGTGTGTGTGTGTGTGGGGGGGGGGGGGGGGGGGTGAGGTGTTTAAAAAGGGAATCGGTGGTGGTGGTGCTTGAAAGATGAGATTTTTTAGAGCCAAACACTTGTCCATTCGTCATTTCATGGACATACAGGAGAAAGAGGGAAATATGTCTGTTTCCAATTTTCTTTTTTTTTCTTCTTCTTCTTCTTTTTTTTTTTTAAGCTGTCTGTTCTCCCTCTCTGAAATGTTTGCACAGAGAAGAACTTGCTTGGCTATCACGAAGCACATTTGACATATCGCAGTGTTGGAAAAGAAGTCCTGGTGCTGGTGCTGGTGGTGGAGGTGGTGAGGATGATGGTTGGAGGGTGGGGGTTGATGCTGTGTGTGTGTGTGTGTGTGTCAGCCCGAAGGGGCGCCCACCCTCGATGGCTGATGTGACAGCTGTAGGGATGACTCGAGGCGTCATTCCTTGGGGGAGATCCAAGGCAGCCTCGCGTCACCCGGGGGGGTAGAGACCAAACGAAAAACAGAAAGGGGGCAGGGGCTGAGGATGGGTGGGTGGGTGGGTGGATGGGAGAAACGAAGACATCAGGCCTTCACCGATCACTGCTGACACCACGAGCTGTCCCCCCACCCCCACCCCCTCCCCCACCCACCTCATCCCTCGCCATCAAAACCCTAGTGAATCTGACAGCCTCTCTCAACGCCTTCCCTTGGCTCCTCATCCCTGTAGACAGCCAGGATCAGTGATGGATTGACAGGCGACAAACCAAAGCCCAGTCCAAAAGAATCAACAAGGGGAAAAAAAGTTTTCCCTTCATTTTTTTTTTTTTGCATTCTTGCATTCTTTTCTTCTCCTCCACTGGTGCTGTAGGGTTTTGACTTCTAATGTTGCTGGCGGCTGAGAGACAGCCAGAGGGGAGGGGGAAAGGATAGGGAACAGGGAACATGTCATGTGAGCAGTTATTTCATGTCAAGGCAGGAATGATGAAACCGGTACCTCCTCCCTTGTGAGACATCACACACACACACACACACACACATACACACACACGGACACACACTCACAACCGCGTCACAAGTTCTGAGAAAGAAGCTTCGAGAAAGAGAAGCCCAGAGAGAGATCAGCATGTGTGCAGTGTGTCCGTCTCTCCATCTGCTTAGCCTTAATCAATAAGCTCTGCGAAGCAAGCAAGAAGTAGTTGTGATCCTGTTAGTTCCAGATTTCATGTTTTGGACAGCTAAATGGAAGGTGGTCTGCTGGTCCTTCTTAGTGTCTTGGTGATGCCACTTCTTTCTGACACTACTTTGGGAAGGTTGTCCACTTTTTTCCCCCCAATGTATGCTACTGAAAGATAGTATAAAGTTGTGCACCAAACGTCTTTGACGTAAGGCACGCAAGGAAACTAGGGCACTGATCTATGGCAGTGGTTATCTCGGCCTGTATAACATGGCTGTCGAGCCAGCACGACTAATTGCTAACATGCACTTTCTTTGCCAATCAAGCTCAGTCTTTTATTGCAACCGACACATCACAACCACAAATCAAGCAAAACAATCCTTCAAGATTCGGCCCCATTGCGCCTGAAATATTGCATCGCGGTAAAGCACCCTTAGCGATCCATCCAAGTACACGTATAAACATGGCAGCGTCGGTAAATTGGAAGCGCGCCGCCCCATCTAGCCCACTTACGACAGTTCGTCATGCACGAGAAAAAAAGACACAGGCGCAACTCATCATCCACAGTGTTTTCAAGAGTCGACTTCTGGTCACAGCATCTATGAATCCAGCCTCCGCTGGGACCGTCTGAACAGCTGCGAGCGTGATGTTTCCATAGGATTTTAATGGATGATTAATGGCCACTTTTAAAATGGAACATTAGGCTGCGCTGTGAGCATCAAAGCCACAGCGTTTTTTCCACAAAGTAAGACTTCTGTCTGCATGTCTCGAGCCCCTTTTTGATGTTATCTTCCCCCTTGACTCGTCTCTTGTTTGGTCTGCATCTGTCCTGTTGACGTCACGCCTCTCTAGAGCTTCAGGGAGCTGCTGCCAGGGCCTTTCATATCCGACGTGCTGACTGCTTCAGCCCGGCGTGTTCTGACAGTTTTTTTTGTTTTTTTTGTTCTAACTGTGGAACACCACCTCATTTTCAAGTTACCTGGAGTGTCTCCAGCAGTCATTTAGGACACTTTCTGGTGTTTATGTCATCCATGTCAGAGGGGGATTGGAGGTTAGGTTGGTTGCATCACACACTCTAGCCCTGCTACCCACTTAGGGTACTCTAAGTGCTAGTTCTGCCTTAGTGTTGGGAGACAAAGATTCTCCAAATGTGACACTGCTTGTCAATGGCAGTATCCTCTGAATAAGTGTGGATTGTCTTGCAGCTAGGTTATGATGATTAAAGGTGACAGCTTGCGTATTTATTTTTAAACATTTTTCACTGTGTGGTAGATTGCCCTGGAATGTTTTTTTTTTCCACTGTCAGGTCTGCTCTGTTTTTTATTAGCGCCCACAAAGGTCATGGTGATGTGAAAATTTAGCAACAGAACTTTGTCAGCAGGCTCGAGCAACCAGTTATTCTTTTTTACATTAGAGTCTTTCCTTTGAGTTTTATTTATTCGCCAAATTCAGAGAGCCTTACCAAGATGTGCCAGACATCACTTCTGTTTCAGTTTTGCATCAAAAATTAAACCTTTGTGATTCTTTAATTATGAACTATGTGTCAAATAATTGTCCTTAGATTAAAATGGATCTCCTCTCCATATCTGGTAGACAATGTATTAAAACAGTTTCTCTGCTATTAAGCTTTAAGGCAACACCACAGGGCTTACATACACACATTTATTATCACATGCACACAAACAGACATCCTCATATTGTCATTTTCTGAGTCTGAGCACGCAGGCCAGAATGGAGCCAGTTTCTGTATAACTTCAAATATAATTTCTGAGTTCAATCAATAATGCCCCTGAAATGGAGTGCAGCAGTTTTAGTGCCCTGTAAAAGATTTAAACAACCCGAAGAATGATTAAACAAGAAATCCAGGTGCCCTGACAAAGATGCTCTTCTAGCAGCCATTTCAGTTTCGCTTCTTTTTCTGTTTCCCTCTCTTTTAATGTGTTTTTTATTGATGTGCGAAGCCATAATGACTGCATTCTGTGATCAAATAGAAGGCCACAAATAAATTTCGCTGAAAGAAGTTATTGCAAGAAAGGGGTATAATTTTCCTTGGTTTTAATGGGATATACAGTTACTGTTGTTTGTCACGCAATCAAACATGCGTGTTATTGCTTAATCATTAATTAAAAAAAACGAAAAGGCTTTATGGTCAAAGGTGCTGGCTTTCTTTTTGCCTTTTGCACACTCTTAGTATAAGCTATGTCTGTGATGTTTACTTGTATGTGCATGTGCTTGTAAGGCTTCTCATTTCAAATACATTTAAAATTTTTGATGGTGATAACAGAAATACTGCACAAAGCTTATGCCCCCTGCAAAGCATCAACACTGGACTGTAGGCCAGTAAATTAAGCCATTTTGCATTTTGCAGTCACTCCCACAGCCTACTAAAACATCATCCTGTACCCTCTGAAGCGGAGCTTCAGCCAGAAGGGGACAGGGGCCTGTGTGCCAACAGCTTCATGTTTGCCACTGCCCTACACTGAGGCTCTCCTGCCATGGAGGCTTGTGACTACACCAAGCCAAGCAGACGATTACATTTCCAGACTAGAAGAGCGCAGACCTCCGCCAAAGCAGCTTAAGTCTCAACCTTATTATCATTCTCACCTTAACACATTAAAAGACATTAATTAACTTTCTGAATCACGAGATCCGGAATACTACCAGTATCGGGATTATATTCTGGGGTTTGGCAGACCTTTTGATGGTCTTATACTGTACTAAACATTGTGGGCATTATTTGTGGAGTTATAAGCAAAAATGTCCAAATTGCTAAAAACATAACCTTGGCGGAGATAATGAACCTGATATGCTCTTCTTAAACGTCTCCTACGCTTACTTATTCCACAGAGACATCAGAAAACGCCTTTAGAAACCTGACAAAAGCTCATGGTCACAGGCATAATAGTTTGTCAATGGAAATAATGCATTTTCTCTCCTATTCAGTACAGTCAGGGCAACAGGGTATGTTTCTGTCAAAGGCAACAGTGTGGCGCTGCTGTTGCTATGGCCATGCAGTGATTTAGCAGCACCATAAAGCAAATTACTTCAGCGCTGTATTGTTTTTCATATGTCACCGTGAAATATATAATAATATGAAGAGGCAATATAATCATTTTGGAGTGGGTGGAACGGAGGAAGGGAAAGAAAAAGAACTTTAATCAGTAACTTCAGAAGCTGAAGGAGCCATTGCTAGAAAATCTCCATAATCGCCACCCCAATCAGGGCTATTTTAAAAAAAGGACCACGAGCAAGTGTGAATATCTTGCCTTTCTCTTCCCCTCGTGTGTGTGTGTGTGTGTGTGTGTGTGTGTGTGTGTGTGTGTGTGTGTGTGTGTGTGTGTGTGTGTGTGTGTGTGTGTGTGTGTGTGTGTGTGTGTGTGTGTGTGTGTGTGTGTGCGCTGAAAAGGGACCCTTGCAAAGTGAAACAGCGGAGCAGAGCTGTCAGGATGTCAAAGCGCCCGCGGTGACGGGCCGAGTGATTGTCAGATGAAGTCACCCCGATGATTGCGTGTCTGTCTAAGCCTAAACCAGATTCCAAAAAAAAAATCTGACAGAATGGTTGTGTGTGTGTGTGTGTGTGTGTGTGTGTGTGTGTGTGTGTGTGTGTGTGTGTGTGTGTGTGTGTGTGTGTGTGAGAGAGAGAGAGAGAGAGAGAGAGAGAGAGAGAGAGAGAGACAGAGAGAGACAGAGAGAGACAGAGAGAGAGAGAGAGAGAGAGAGAGAGAGAGAGAGAGAGAGAGAGAGAGAGAGAGAGAGAGAGAGAGAGAGAGAGAGAGAGAGAGAGAGAGAGTGAGAGTGTGAGGGTGTGAGAGAGTGAGTGAGTGAGTGAGTGAGTGAGTGAGTGAGTGAGTGAGTGAGTGAGTGAGTGAGTGAGTGAGTGAGTGAGTGAGTGAGTGAGTGTGTGTGTGTGTGTGTGTGTGTGTGTGTGTGTGTGAGAGAGTGAGAGTGAGAGAGGAACTCTCTCTTCCTCTTAGCCTATCTGAGACAGATAGTGTTAGCGGAGTTCATTGTTATTCCTGGGGAGTCCAGAGAGTGAATAAAGGGGGGGAGGGGGGGGCGGGGAAGAGAGATTAGTCCTTGTGTTCTGTTCTGTCGATGTTAAAGTATTGTCTCAAGGACCCGCCTTATACTTCTCTGCTCTGCAGGAAATTGGGAAAATGGCAGCGTAAAAAGGTCTTGGTTTCTAAAAAGATGCTATTTGAAAATGCAAACTTCGTAAAACAAAGAGGGCATGCGGTTTTTCTTGGAAAATGGCACAGGTCCCTAAACCTAGGCAGAGCCAGCATAGCCAAGATGGCCAAACCAAATGACTTCATAAATATCCATCACAAAAAAAAAACACCATTTAAGGCAAAGTAACTTTTGTTTTTGTTGAAGGGTATCGATGCTGGTTTGTTTGTGTCAGGGGTTGCTCTTGTCTGCACAAAGCGAACCGTGGATGTTTGGATGATTGGTGGTTTAAAAAGTGTGTTTATTACCTGTCTGTCCTAGACTGGTGTTAAATGGAAAGATTTTTCTCTAAACAGTCTTTGTAGTCTGGGCACCACACAAACAAAAAGCTATTTTAATATCACCCCATCCTTTTTCCCCAACCCTCCATGATAACAGACCAAGGCTGAATTGAATTCTGTGTTCTTCAAAAACAAAAAGCAGTAGTGCATAAACTATTTTCTCCAGTTGTGCAGTTGGCATTGAGTTGTTTTGGTCGGGTAATTTGTTTCTGCGACACGTCAAAGCCTTTTAAATGTCTGATTAATTGCCATAGTAGTGAAAATCTGCAATTTGCTTGCATTCCATTCCATTACCGAACGTTTTTGAGCAATTTATTGATGTGCAGGTCCAAGCTTGCTTTTAATTTGCGTTTGCATGAATAATAGATTACAAGTTGCTCATTAGGCTAATAAGGAAGTTATTTATGATTTATATGTTATTTATAAATTATTTAAAAGTGTTCCCTAATTGGGAGTGTGGGTGTGTGTGTGTTTATGTGGGTTTGTGTGTTTAAGTTCTTGTTCCTATGTGTGTGGATGTGTCGTTATGCGAATGACCTTATATAGTTAATTTTCCTACTGAGAATGGAACCAAGTCCCGGAATTCTTGTCTCATCTCTCACACTTTCCTTCTCTCTTACCTCTTTTATCTTACCTTTCCCTGTCTGCTGCTCCCATCCTCTCTCTCGCTCTCTCTCTCACTTTCTCTCTCTCTCTCTCTCTCTCTCTCTCTTTCCCTCTCTCTCCTCTTCATCCACGCTGTCGCACCTGAGCCCAATTTCCCCCTTCATTTCCGGGTACTCTGTGCTTGACCATGTCCCCCACCATTGGTCTGTTTAATTAAATGCTTTGTTCTGCACACCCCCTGCCACCCTCGGTCTCTCTCTCTCTCTCTCTCTCTCTCTCTCTCTCTCTCTCTCTCTCTCTCTCTCTCTCTCTCTCTCTCTCTCCCTCTCTCTCTCTCCCTCTCCCTCCTTCTCCTTCCCTCTCTTTCCTCTAAACACTTTTTGCTGCCCTCCTCCTCTTTTATCTCCTCCTCCTCTTTTATCTCCTCTCCTCCTCCTCCTCCCCTTCTCTTGTGATCTCATTACTGTCCTCTCCGTGTCGGTCCCTGTCCTGACTAATGGCCGATGGTGGCGTACTTTGGGGCGGGCCGGGCGACTGCGCGTCTCATGAGCCGTGGGATGATCGGTACCCCCAAACCCCACAGCAAACACCCACCCACCCTCCCATTATTGTAAAAATATCACATCGGAGTTAACTGCCAATTAGGCCCATTTACAAATATGTCTGCCCAGACGACCCAGTCAAATTGGTTCTGGTTCTGTGCTCACTGCATGGCTAATTAAAAGTAAAAAAAAATAAAAATAAAATAACATCCTGCTCAGCTCGACCCAGAGAGCACCATTAGTCAAGCTGTGAGAGAGAAGTAGGATGGGACGTCAAAGCCAGTTGGGCTGGGTGCTCCCAGTGCCGTTCACCAACACTCTGCCTTGTTTATGTTTTTTTTTTTTTTTTTTTCCCTCTCTTCTTTTGTCTCCCCGAGCCCATTCGGAGAGCGTTCAGTGCAGTTGTAATGGCCTCGCCTGTCGCTTGTTACGGATTGGGAGCGAATGCATTTTAATCCTAATGAGGCCGCTTGTTTAGAGGGGAAAAGTCTGCAGGGGAGGTTTTTGTTACGTGCCAAATGTGTGTGTGTGTGTGTGTGTCGTCGTTAAGCCAAGCGATACGCTAATGTTACAGAAACGATGTCTTTCTTATTTAGGACCACCGCTGTATCTCTCCCCTGTGTTTCTGCTGCTAATTTTCCACCCAAAAAAAAGGAACCTAAGTATGACATCAGGCACACACAGACACACACAGACACACACAGACACACACAGACACACACAGACACACACAGACACACACAGACACACACAGACACACACAGACACACACAGACACACACACAGACAGACAGACACACACACACACAGACACACAGACAAATACTTGTACGTACACACACACACAAATACACACACACACACACACACACACACACACACACACACACACACACACACACACACACACGTACACACTCTTCATCAGCACTCAAAAGGATGCCATTACCATTGATCCCAGGCTGAGGCTATAAAATGTCATGAGCTCAATCAATTAATCAATTAACACAATATGCTTTCATTTTCCGCCTGAGTGGAGAGGGAACTGCTCTCTGGCTCCAGCACACACCCCCCCACACCCCTTTGGATGGGCAGTAAACAATAAAGTATTTTCCCATGATGAATATGTTTATTGTTTTCCTCATACACTGGATACTTATGACCAGCCTTCATGGCTATATGATAGATTAGCAGAGAGAGAGAGAGCTGTCCAAAGGGTTTAAATAACCCTAAATCAGTCTCTCTCTCTCTCTCTCTCTCTCACCAAGCCTAGCCCTCTTACAGAATAGCCCTAATGAAAGCTGTGTGTTTGTGTGTGTTTGTGTGTGTGTGTTTGTGTTTGTGTGTGTTTGTGTGTGTTTGTGTGTGTTTGTGTGTGTGTGTGTGTGTATGTGTATGTGTGTGTGTGTGTATGTGTGTGTGTGTGTATGTGTGTTTGTGTGTGTGTGGTTGTGTGTGTGTGTGTGTGTGTGTGTGTGTGTTTGTGTGTGTGTTTGTGTGTGTGTTTGTGTGTGTGTTTGTGTGTGTGTTTGTGTGTGTGTTTGTGTGTGTGTTTGTGTGTGTGTGTGTGTGTTTGTGTGTGTGTGTGTTTGTGTTTGTGTTTGTGTGTGTGTGTGTTTGTGTTTGTGTTTTTCTTCATTTCTCTAATTGTGGTCCTCCCTTGCAGACCATTGTGGACTACTTTGAGGACAAGAGTTGCCCGGTCACTGAGCGGTTGAAGATGTTCTTCTGCTGTCCCGCCCCACCACGCTGGACCTTCCAGGTAAAGTTAGTCACCACCTGCACCCCTGTCTTCCTCTCCACTTCAACTAGTGCTCCTCCAGAGGGGTCGATCCCCGGGTTCAGAAACCACAAACTTTCATCCAACCAGCTCTGAATCAGCTGATCGTAATGAGAACTCAATGATGGGTAGATCAGCTACTCAGTGAAGTCACCTGTGTTGGAAGGAAAAAATGGCAGGGTTTTTAACTTTCTGAACCCGGGATTGACGCCTCTGTGCTTCTCACACTTTCCTATTCGTAACCATGGACATCCAGGGGAACTAAGATCTCTCCCCCTGGCAACGAGTCCAGCTAGGTGAAAACATAACTGCAGCCCAACTGCAAGCCATTGAAATCAGGCACATGCTGGTGTTTTGTATGTATAAGCAGAATCCCAGTCACGCAGCATCAAGTTTTAATTTGGACTGTATCTCTGTTTTGCTTCTCATTTAGGGAATCACAATAACCGTATGCCATTTTGACAGCTAACTAATGGCTGATGGTTTGTTTTCACCAGAGTCTGTTGACATACATTTCACTGTTAAACGTTTTATTTTCACCTAGCTAGACTTAAAGTTCCTGGTTGTCCGCAGTTACGACTGGAGAGTATATATATATATATGGGGAGTATATACATTAGATATTAGATGCCTTTGTCAAGGGCATTTTTGGATGAGCGTGCGGGAGAGCACTAGTCATTCACTCCCCCACCCTGACTGTGGTTTTAATTTGAACCTGTGACCCTCCAATCCCAAGACTCGCTCCCTAACCATTAGGGCAGAACACCCGCCCCCGATTGTAACAAAAAGTGTCTGTAGGCTGCCAAAAAAAATGTTGCATGTTAATAAATACTTCCTGGGCTGGTTAACAGTGTAGGTGCCCTGTCTATTAACCCCCCACCCCCCCACCACCACCACCACACATGTCCCCTGAAAGTGTGGAGGTTATGCTGCCGACATAACAGAACCACACACCTCTTGCGGATTATTGTTTACATCAAGAATCACTGGCCTTTAGACTGCTTGACCGACCCCTGTTTGTGTCCCCGTGGCTCTAGTGATGTGGAATGAGGACGCACTGTGCTGCTCTGATCTGTTCTAGATGCCCAACGCCAGCCAGTGTTAATGTCAATAGCTGGTGTTCAAAGACACACGTGAAGAGTACACACACACACACACACACACACACACACACACACACAAAATATCTCTCTCTCTCGCTCTCTCCCTCTCTCTCTCTCCCTTTCTTTCTGTCCTTTTCTCTCTCTTTCGCTCACTCTCTCGTTTGCCACTTCAAAGCCAAACTGCATGCTGGGGGATAGCTCTCATTTCAGAGTGGACACCACCCAGCAACCGCCCTGAGGATGCATTAGATTTTTTATCTCTGGCAGAATACAACCCCTATAACTGTGTGTGTGTGGGTGTGTGTGTGTGTGTGTGTGTCTGCGTGTCTGCGCGTGTGTGTGCACTTGTGTGTGGCTTACAAGCAGTTAAGTAAGATGCAATGACACAGAGGAAAAGGGTGAAGACAAAGGGGGTGGTCGTGTGTGTACATCATGTGTGTATGTTGTTTGTGTGTGTATGTGCGCGTGCATGCGTGTGTGTGTGTTCTCGGCAGTGTCCCAAAGCAGATGGGAAATAAAATGGCCTGTGATTTAGAACGAATAAGGAAATTGAGGCAGAGAGGCACACACATGCAACTAAGGTGCAAGACCGAGGCAGGGAACCAGGGGACCTTGCGGAGGAATATAAAAAAGAAAAGGAGAGGAAAAAAAAAACAGATAGTAAGAAAGTGAAGGACCACCCTTTTCAGAGATGCCTGTGACAGTCAGCCCACAGTAACACAAACCGATGAAGCTGGAGGGGACAGAGGACAAAGAAAAGAGTGCGGGTGGCACAGAGGAGACGGAGAAAGAAATGAAGACATGGAAAGGCGGGAGGAGGGAGAGGGAGGGAGGGAGGGAGCGGGGTAGAGAGAGAGAGAAAGAGGGAGAGGGAGGAGGAGAGAGGGGGAGAGGGAGGAAGATCAGTGGTGCGGGCGACACCTCCTAGGCCCCGTGTAATAACGGTGAACAGCAATAAAGCTGGAATTGAAGGCACCCTATTGCCGCCTGAGGAATTGAAAGCGCAGCGCGGGTAGGGGAGAGGGATGAGCAGTCCAGTGATGCATTTGAGCGAGGGAACAGGCGTGACCTGCATGTATGTGTGTGAGCATGTGTGTGTGTGTGTGTGTGTGTGTGTGTGCGTGTGTGTTTGAGCATGTGTGTGTGTGCGTGTGCGTGTGTATATGTACGTGTACCCATGCAATGGTATGTGTGCGTGTTTGTGTGGGTGTGTGTGTGTATGGGTATCCATGCAATCGTGTGTGCGTGTGTACGTGTGTACGTGTACCCATGCAATTGTGTATGCATGTCTGCGTTCGTGTGTGTGTGTGTGTGTGTGTCTGAGAGAGGGTATAAATGTGAATATATGTATGTACATGCCTGTTTGGTCGTCGATTGAAGTGATGGCTTATGTTTGTAAGCTTTGCACAGAGAAGAGTGGTATAAATCACCCCTTTATCCGTACATTACTAAGAAAACATGACGTCCCCGTGGTGGATGTGTGTGGGGGGGTTGGAATGAGTGATGCCGAAACAGAAAGAGAAGAAGGGAAGACGGAGGTATAATAATGGAATAGAGGACGAAATATGTGTTTCTACTGCCCTCTCTTCTCTTTTTTTCTGTCCTCTCCTCCTTTCTTGTGTCTTCTCTCCTCTCCTCTTATCCTTCTCATCTCCTGACCTATCTCTTTCCTCGCCTCTTTTCTTTCTTGTCCTGTCCTGTACTTTTCTCTGTTTTTCTTGTCCTGTCTCTTTTCCTTCCTTTCCCCTCTTCTCCCCCTTTCCTCTTTTCCCTCTCGTCCTCCTCTACTGCTCGTTTCTTTCCTCTCCTTTTTTTCTCTCTTTCTTATCTCCTGTCCTCTCTCCTCTCCTCACTTCTCCTGTTTCTCCTCCTTGCCTTTTTTCATCTCCTTATCTTTTCTCTCCTCTTCTCTCTCCTGACGTATCTCCTTGTTTGTTCTTCTGCCCTTCCTCCTTTTTTCCTCCTTACTTTCGTCTTTTCCTCTTCACCCCCCTTCTTTCCTTATATCTTCCCTCACCTCTCATATCTCCTTGTTCTCCTTCCTCTCCTTCCCTTCCCTTCTCTTCCTTCCTGTCCTCTTTTCCTCTTTTCTCTGCTCCTCTCCTCTTTACCTCCCCTCCTCCCCTCCCCTCCCCTCCCCTCGCCCCTCCTCTCCCCTCCTATCCTCGCCTCTCCTCCCCTCCCCTCCCCTCTCCTCTTCTCTGCTCTACTCTTCTCTGTTCTCTTCTCCACCTCCCCTCCTCTCCTCGCCTCTCCTCTCCCCTCCCCTCCTATCCTCGCCTTTCCTCTCCTCTCCTCTCCTCCTGGCTTGTCATTTGCCCCAAGTGTCACGTTCTGGCCGCCGTGCCTTGCGCATCACGTGGTTGGGGGGGGGTAGGGGGAGTGTGGGTGGGGAGGTGTTGACGACAGGCAAATAAATTGGGATTCATGGCCTCCAGTCAGCCATCTGGGACATGATATGCCACCTCCTCAGGGGGTGGTGGTGGGGGGGGGCTGGAAGGGAAGGAGTGGGGGAGCACTTGGAGGAAAAGGAGGGGGGGGGGCCCTTGTAGGTAAGCAGGGAGGAGGGCGACAGGAAGGTCAACACGAGATTGAGTGGAATCGAAGGATCTGCCCACGGACGACGAGTGGTTTTCCTTTGAAAGTGTGTTTCATGCAGACCTGTGCTGTCATTGGTGGTCTAGCTCTGTCTACAGGAATTCACTGATCTCTGGTCAGGTTTAGTGTCGTTGGCTTGAACAATGAGCAAAGGTGTCAGTTGGGTTTTTGAAGCAGTTTGCTGCTGTTTTTTGGTTCTTAAATTCAATCTGGTGCGGGGACTCTTGTCAGTGGTATTTCTGTAGATGATGGTAAATGTCACGTCCTGCATCTTCGTTCGTTCGATAATTACACCACAAGGGAAATGTCAGTGTGAAATTTCAATCTCTTTCTGAAGTGAAAAGGATTCAAAGAAATGGGTGGAGAATGCTTGATGGGGGATTGTTGAAGCACCACTAAGCCACAACATAAAGGGTCCTGTTTTGATAAAATGGCTGCCAAAGATGGCCTGTTCCACCCAAGCACGTTGTCTTAAACTTTATTTATTTTTACTAAGGCATAAATTCCAGCTGTAGGTATGGTAATGTCTCTTTCCTTATTACACCACTAACAAACCATCACTTTCCATTTCTCGGTTATTTACCTAGCCAAAAAAGGGTCCCTGTATGAGAAAAGCATTATTCACAGGTGGTTCTGTGTAAAATAGAAACGAGGAACACACCTACTATGTTATAGGTTAACACAATTGAAGATTCAAGATCTTTGTCATTGAACAAGTGCCTGCACAACGAAATTAGACAGCAAGGCCACAAAGGTGCAAGCATAAAAAGTGTCAAGTGAAAAGAAGTATTGTAAGAGCAAATGAAAGAAGGGGGTACATACAAAGACCTAATAAAATACACTGTCAAACATAGTGAAAATTTCAGAACAATATGTTCGTCACTTTTTGAGTTATTTTCCTAACAGACAGACAGACAGACAGACGGCGGCAAAAATATAACCTCTTTCTTCGGAGGTAATAATAAATAATAAATGGGCTGTTATGTACAGAGGCTGTAAATAATATTGCACTTTGAGGTAGGTATTGCACAGTAGGAGGTAGCAGAGCAAATCCGTATTGACATTAATCAACAACAGCGGCAGTGAAGTGACAACATGGCTATTTGGAAAGCAGTATCCCTGTTTCGCACAGCTCCGTTGATCTATCTGTCAGATGTTTTTTTTTTTTTGAAGTCCACTTGTTCTAACACAAATAAAAAGGTTAGAAAAGCTTAACCCCCTTTAAAAAGAAAAACCTAGTTGTCTGGGAGGCATGTAATAATCTATCTGTCTTCAGTAAAAAAGGCTTACTCAGCAGTAAGCCGTAATGTGTAATTAATGTTTACAGTGATGTATACACACAGTAATGACCTTGTTTTTTCTCGGTTCGCATCTTTTTGGCTTAATGAGACCAAGGCAAAGGAGAAAAGATGTCATGTCACACCAGCACATTTCTGCTTCTTTGGCCAACAGGATATAGAAATACGTTGCATTCGGATTTGCCCCAGGTGTTCAAATTAATCAACAAACAACGTCCAGCTGCCCATATCATGCTGTTACCAGTAGCCCAGTGTTATACACACACACACACACACACACACACACACACACACACACACACACACACGGGTGATGACACCTTAATGTGTGTAAACTCTGTCCCAAAGAACCAATGCTCAGCAATATTCAGTCGGTCTCTGAACTATTTAGTTCTTC
>CM059286.1:9174665-9182165 GCA_030347295.1 Setipinna tenuifilis
TTCTAGAACATTCTGTGTGTGTGTGTGTGTGTGTGTGTGTGTGTGTGTGTGTGTGTGTGTGTGTGTGTGTGTGTGTGTGTGTGTGTGTGTGTGTGTGTGTGTGTGTGTGTGTGTGACCTTCGCAGCCTTTGGTGAAGAGCACTGTTCCTCTTTCATCCAGTGATTATTATGTGGCCTCACGCAACAAGAGCGAGAGGAGCTGTGTGTGTGTGTGTTGGGGGGGTGTTTGTCCTTTATTTATTTATTTTTTTATTTTAAATAAATATTCCTGCTGTGTCGTACCACGGCCGCCTTTCATTGTCATTGAGCCCGTTGGCGAGAGTTGAGATGAGTGCTTACAATGGGCCACGATATCATGCACATCCTCAGATGCTTAGTGTCGCCTGGTACAGCAACTTGTAGCCGCGTGAGGACCAGCATACCAATGCAGCCTCGCGTGTCACAGTCAGCATACTGATGCTGTTTGTAGGGGACACTCGTGCACAGGCAGACACACACACACACTCACACATACACACTCACACTCACATGTGTGTGCGGCCATGCACACACACACTACACACACTAGGCACGTATGCCCACAGACACACACCTGCACATAGCCCAGAGATTTCACTGTCTGAAAGATTTCCCTGCAGGCCGTGTGTGTATTGTGTGTGTATTGTGTGTGTGTGTGTGTGTGTGTGTGTGTGTGTGTGTGTGGACGCTTGCCTGAATTCTCCTGTCCAGCAGGCCTTTTGTGCAGTTTTATTAAATTACCCCCTTGTTTTGTTTTCCAATCTGATTACAGCAGTGCATTCTGGTCAATGAAAAACTCCTCCAAACTAAAAGTATTGGCACGGGGGCGAGCCAGGAGCTCAGGGCAGAAAGCATGATAAAACTACAACTATGCAGCCTATTTGTCTGCACTGGAGTACCTTACCCGCTGTGTCTGTGTGTGTGTGTGTCTGTCTGTCTGTCTGTGTGTGTCTGTATGTGTGTCTGTGTGTGTCTGTGTCTGTGTGTGTGTGTCTGTCTGTGTGTCTGTCTGTGTGTGTCTCTGTGTGTGTCTCTGTGTGTGTCTCTGTGTGTGTGTGTGTGTGTGTGTGTGTGTGTGTGTGTGTGTGTGTGTGTGTGTGTGTGTGTGTCTGTCTGTCTGTCTGTCTGTCTGTCTGTGTGTCTGTGTGTGTGTGTGTGTGTGTCTGTCTGTATCTGTGTCTTTGTCCTTGTGTGTGTCTATGTGTGTGTGTGTTTGTGTTGTTCTTTTTTTTTCTTTTTAACTCCCAACCAAGACACGCTCTGGACCCCATTTGCGGTTTGCTGTCTGCTGTCGTTGTCTGACTGCACACTGAATATGAATGGCTATTGACCTGGCCCTGACTGGGAAAGAGGGATGGAGAGAGAGGAGAGGGATGGAGAGAGAGGAGAGGAGAGGAGGGTGAAAGAGGAGAGGATGTGGCCGCGACAAGAAGAGAGAACAGAACAGGGATGTGGCGATGGGGGGAGAATAAAAAAGAGTGTGTGTGTGTTTGTGTGTGTGTGTGTGTGTGTGTGTGTGTGTGTGTGTGTGTGTGTGTGTGTGTCTAAGTGGGCAAAAATTTCTTTTGGATTTCATTGCAGATATGGATAATAGGATGAAGAATGAAAAGACAGCAAGGGGTTAAGTATGCAATAAACTAAGGGGGTTAAAAGATGTTGAGGCAGAAGAATGGAATGAGTGAGAGACAGAGTGAGAAGGAGAGACAGAGACCGAGAGAAAGAAAGAGAGAGATGGTGTTGAGAGGTCCGTGCCCAGTTCTTACATGGCGCAGGAAACGAAAGGGAGGGGGATTCTGATTGGCTTCTGCTTTTGTTTCTGACTGTTGGGAGAGCCGACGTGTCCTGGAGTGGATAAATAGCATTATTGTGTGTGTGTGTGTGTGTGTGTCCCCGATCTGATTTGCTCCTCCGTAAGATCATTGGCACGAGACAGTCCCTTGTGTAACCCCCTAAAAAAAACTACACCATCTTGCTCCTGTCTAAATACATACATCACAATGTACCACAGCTTTAATTTAACTAACCCGTAGTGCACAATGTTTGCCAGACCCGTAACCTACTAATATGCCCATTTTAAACGGAATCAAAATGGCAGTGAACTGAAAGTGATAGTGTTGTGTAATATAAATGAGGTGTGCGTGCGTGCGTGCGTGCGTGTGCGTGTGTGTGTTGGGGTGGGGGGGGTTGGCTGATAGATGGTAGGATGTGCGATCTGGGACTTGCCAGTCAGACAAAGGGGCCATTGAGACAAGCGTGTCTGTCGTCCCTCTCGACACAACCATTCGTTCGCTCAGGGCCCTAATCGTACCGCACTTAACGCTAATGGGTGTTAATAGCCCAAGCTCTTTAATATTCAAGCTGCCGCCTTCTCCCACTCATTTGGTTTCACAGTCTTGCGTGTGTGTGTGTGTGTGTTTGGTGTGTGCGCACGCGTGTGTGGAGGGGGTGGGGGGTGGAGGGGTGAGTGGATCGCTTGTGCTTTGTAAATGTGTTTGCATTTGCATTATTTTATTTATTGTAAATTAGTGTGTGTGTGTGTGTGTGTGTGTGTGTGTGCGAGTGAGTGAGTAAGAGTATGAGTGTGTGTGTATGAGTGTGAGTGTGTGCATATGAGTGTGTGTATGAATGTGTGTGCGTGCGTGCGCTTGTGCATTTTCACAATGTCTATCACGTGTTAGTACGTGCTTGCTCGCGCATACTCACATTGTGCATCTCCCAGTGTGCGTTCTTGTCTTTGAATTCGTGATCTCAGACAGGAAACGTGTTGTGAAATATTGGCCAGGGCTGGCTGGAGCAGACAGCACTATTTACAGGCACCAAAGATATCACCGCCACCACCCGTCCTCAGACTTTAGCCCTGAGCTAGAGTCAGACAGGTCAGCCGGTTCATCGCGCGCGCTTTACCCCACACAATAAGGATGCCTGGACCTGGAGGAGTTTGGAATTCTTTCACTGTATTATTATCCATTTCTCTCTTCACACACCTTTAGCCCTTTGTCGCTGTGCTGTGCACTCGGTCTCTAAAACTCTCTCTCCTTCTCTCTCTGTCTGTCTTCTCGTTCTCTCTCCCTCTCTTTCTCTCTGTCTTCTCGTTCCCTCTCCCTGTATCTCGTTTTCTTTGTCTTTCTCCCTCTACCTCTTTCTCTTTCTCTTTTTCTCTCTCTCTCTGTATTTCTTTTTTCTGTTTCTTGCTCCCTGTATCTCTCTTTTCCTCTTTCTCTCTCTGTATCTCTTTCTTCTTCTTTCTCTCTCTCTCTCTCTCTTTCTCTTTCTCCCTGTATCTCTTTTTCTCATTCTCTCCATTTCCCTTCCTCGGCTCTTTTCTCTCTTTTCTACCCAGTCGGACTTACAAGGTCACGTGCCGTCAGCTAAACACAAGGTCACAGACAGGAGTCCATGTTCGCACTTGCCGCCAGTCCTTACTGGAAAGGATGCCGCCCTCGTTAACTCCCTACCCACCACCACCCACCTCCCCCTTGCCCCCCACCCTGCCCCCCCTCCCTTTCTCCTTCCCTCTTCCCTCTTCCCCCTTTCTCCCTACATTCCTTTCTTCTTCCTCAGATCAATATGACCTGTGCAGTGGCGCGTGTGTCCCATAAGCCCAGCTGGGCAGACGGTAACTCCTAATCGAGTCATCCCCCGGCTCGCCTGCCGAACCTTTTTACGGGAACCTCCTCCCATTAGAGTGCCAGTGTGAACCCTTTCTTTCTCCACGACCTTCCCTTTTACTGGTCCCCAATTTGTTTTTGTGTACGTGTGGTGTTTTTTTTTTCCTTTCTTTCTTTCTTTCTTTCTTTCTTTCTTTCTTTCTTTCTGTTGTGTCTCGTTGTGTAGCTGTCGCTGATGTTGTTGTTGTTTTGCTTCTCGGGAGACTCACGCCTCCGTGCTGGAGTCTACTACCAGCTCACCTCGACTTCTTTTCCAGCGCAACGCCACAAAGCCTTCATGGACACAAACACAGCAACCCTGCAAGCGCTTTGCCAGACGTGGCTTGTTGGTGTGGAGAACAACAGTGTTTCTTTTTAAAAAGTGCAGACAAAACATGTCTGTTTTATTTATTGTCACTGGTGGTGTGGGAGGAAAGTGGGAGTTGGGGGGGCAGGGAGGAAGTGTAGACTTGTGTGTAGACTTCATTATAGGCATAGCCATCACTTTTTTCTGGAACCTTCCCTGACATTCTGCAGCTTCTCATATCCTCAATGTCTCTTTGTCTCTTTTGATTTTTCAGCCTGAGTCTGTGTGTTTGTGTGTGTGGGCACGCGCTTCGTAGACAGTACCGTGAGAAGGGCCAAGAAGACCAAGAACTGCCTAGCCTATCCTCATGTAAAACACACACTATCTGCTTGGTGAGGAGGTAGTGTGTT
Source organism: Setipinna tenuifilis (assembly GCA_030347295.1). Taxonomy (NCBI): domain Eukaryota; kingdom Metazoa; phylum Chordata; class Actinopteri; order Clupeiformes; family Engraulidae; genus Setipinna; species Setipinna tenuifilis. The sequence goes on from CM059286.1 coordinate 9,179,048, forward strand.
TTTAATGAGTAATGTAAATTACAGTACAACCAAAGAGATGGAAGCAGTGGATGTAGAGGCAGTTGATCAACAATTCAGTCGGACCCCTTTGCCCTCTTCCCAGTACAGGTCCACCTCATTATTGGCTATGCTCAGCTGGCTCTCTCTCTTGGGGAAACAGTCTCTAGTTGTTTTCATGTACAAACGGTTTGGCACCCTTTCCTTCAGACTGGAACACCTCAACAACTGTCTCACAGACACACACGCGCGCACACACACACACACACACACACACACACACGCGCACACACACGCGCGCACACGCACCCATGGACACACACGCGCACACACACGCGCGCACACGCACCCATGGACACACACGCTCAGACACATACACGCAGACACACACACACACACTGAAACACGTTAATTTGCTGCATGTGTATCTTATCATACCATGCAAAGGTGCTCTAGATTACAGGGACTAAACAGTGCCGTGGACTGACAGTTCTAAACACACGTGACTCTTTTGATGGACCATGCCGGACAGCGCCTGATCTTGGACGCCTGTTTATACAGATGTCACCGAGGGCAGGGATGGGCCTTGTGAGCCGGTCTGAGTGTCAGAGAGGTTAATCGGCTCTCTACAGAAGGCATCAAATGTGGGCACGCCAACACATTAGTGAGTTCTCTCCTGAAGGGCATGCCAGTAAAGTTTATGCATCAGGAGATGAAAAGACTCTATTAGGCGTTTTTTTTTCTTTCTTTTTTTTTAAACGAATTCTTGCAGTCTTAATGAGCCTGTGTGTGTGTGTGTGTGTGTGTGTGTGTGTGTGTGTGTGTGTGTGTGTGTGTGTGTGTGTGTGTGTGTGTGTGTGTGTGCCTGTGTGCTCCCACATGTTGTATTTGCGCGTGTCTTTGCCAGCGTGTTAAATTGGCTTATGCGGGGAAAATTGCGATTTTACTGTAACAAGGCTGTAGTAATGATGTTCGGCACAACTCGTGATTAGCGTCGTGAAACTGCAGTGCTGCAGAGAGAGAGAAACAGAGGTAGGGAGGGAGGGAAGGAGAAAAAAGATGGAGAGAGAGAGAGAGAGAGGCAGAGAGGGAGAAAAAGATGGAGCCAGACTTTCTGGCAAGAGCTTCTCCCCGCCAGTCTGGAGAGTTTGTCTGGGGTAGATTAGCAGTGTGCTTGCTCACTCCTTTTACCTTTCTCTCTCTCTGTCTCTTCTCTCTCGCTCTTTCTCTTTGTCTTTACCTCTCTCTCTCTCTCTCTTTTTCTTTCTCTGTCTGCTTGTCGCTGCCATGTTTACCCTCCTTTCCTCTCTGGTGTGGTGGTGTGGTGTTGTGACTAGCTGTTGTACCCTAGCACCAATTTGGCGCTTTCCCGTAAATTGCCCCTGTGAAAAAAAATTCAAAAATAAATAAATAAATAAAAAGGGCGAGGCAGACACTCTGCCACCTCGCAAAATGGCTAACTGGACTCAGCTGCACATCTCACAGTTGTGCGCACATTTCATCAGCCACCCGCTAATTTATGACTCGAGGACAAATTAGGGAGACGCCAGATGAAGCGCTAGTTTTGCATTAGCCCCCAAATTAGTTGTCTGGTGTGTGCCATGTCTGGTCGACCCCACCCCCAACACACACACACACACACACACACACACACACACACACACACCATCACCGCCACCCCCCCCAGCCCCAACCCCTCGCCCCTGAGGTCTTCAGTCTGCTAAGTTGCTGGCGCTGTATGAAAGATGGGCACTACTTACTGTCATCCTTCTTGTCTGCTTATCTCTGAATCCAGACATGGCGTATTGTGTTTAATTTGTAATCCCCCCCCAACTCCCCTCCCTCGTAATTTGGCCGGACGGCAGGGGGCCATATCAGGTCATATCGGCGGGGGCCATATCAGGTCTTGAGGACGACTTTTTTTTTTTGCGCCGAGCCAAGGACGGGGTGTCGGGTTGCCAAGGCCGGAGCGAAGTGAAGTGTGTCCCGTGCCCACCCTGTGCCCACTTTCCCTGGCAGTGCCCAGTCTCTCTCTGAGAAGGAGGCCCCAATGGTCAGGAATGTCATTAAAGATTTTTTAGCCCCAGCTATCGCAATGGCACACCTTAACCCACCTCGACGAAACGATAAGCATGCTAAAGAGTGAGGACGGGGGTCAAGAAGGTGCCCCCACCCCCCTTCCCCACAGTGTGGACAATCTATAGATCTGGAAACCAGATCTAACTTCTGCTTGAATGATGTGTTTGAATGTGTTTTTGACATAGAATGTCTGGTGCACTTTAATACTAGCCTTTGGTATTCTACTGCCTACCTTGAAAAAACTCTTATCAATGCCTGACACGGAAAAACGGTCGAAGTTTAACATTTAAACTAAGGTCTGCCTGCTACTCCAGGTTTGTTAAGGAGGTCCTTGATCGATCTAAGGTTTTTGAGGCATTCAACATTTCATTTTCTGCGGGTTAGAGGAGAGAATAATCTTTTTTCTCTGGGGATCATTCACATGCTCTGTAACTTTTTCAGGGCTTATTTTTTGGGGCATTTTTTGCCTTTTATTCTTCGAGGACAGTGGAAAGAAAGGGGGGAAATGAGTTGGAGAAGGATTAGGAGTGGGATTGGGGCCCGTGGCTACTTGGAGCCATATATGGTCTCAATACTGCTGCTGCCTGCTGCACCACACCACAGCATCTCCCCTTCTTCTCTGCAACTTCATGGAATTTCTTTTCTCCGTATCTTTCTCTCCATCTCCCTGTTTCACCCTCTCTTTCAGTCTCTCTCTCTCTCTCTCTTTCTCTAGCCCTTTCTCCCACTAACTCTCTGTCCCTGTTTTTTCTTTCTCTCCTTCTTTTTCTCTCCCTCTCAGTTGAATTCAGTTTAATTCAAAGTTGCTGTATTCGCTTTAGCATGACTGTTGAAATACAGTGTTGCCAAAGCATAAAGAACAATAGAAAATCCCATCCATTTGCAAAATAACAATTTTCTCTCTCTCCCTCTCTCTGTCTCTCTCTCTCCATCCCCCTCTCTCTCTCCCTCTCTTTCTTTCTTTCTCTCTCTCCCTCCCTCTTTCTCTCTGCCCCCATGTCTCTCTCTCCCTCTCTCTGTCTCTGTCTCTCCCTCTCTCTGT
>CM059286.1:9187165-9189665 GCA_030347295.1 Setipinna tenuifilis
GTGTAGGTATATGTGTGTGTTTTTTTTGTACCATTTGTGTGTGGGCGCATAATTTGTATGGGATCACATTGCTTCGCCACAGTATTAAGATGGACAGTGTGAGTGAAAGGCAGACAGAGAGGGGAGAGAGGAGAGGAGTGGAGAGAAGAGAAGAGGAGGGGAGGGAAGAAGAGAGGAGAGGAGAGGAGGGAAGGGGAGGCCACATCAAGCCAGTGTGGCGGCTGGACAGAATAAAGGGAAGGATGATGAGCAATGAGGAGAGTACTGCCGTCACATTCACATGGCCCCCAGGGGTTATGGGAAATGGGAGCGTTTTCCTTTGTGTGTGTTAGTGTGTGAGTGTGTGTGTCTCTGTCTTGTGTGTCTGTGTATATGTGTCGGTGTTTTACTGTGTGTGTGTGTGTGTGTGTGTGTGTGTGTGTGTGTGTGTGTGTGTGTGTGTGTGTGTGTGTGTGTGTGTGTGTGTGTGTGAGCATGTGCGTGTGTGTGTATGTGTGAGTATGTGCGTGTGTGTTCTCCGCTCCGACTCTGACCTTTGTCCATATTTAATTTCGGGGGTCAGTCCGGCCGGAGGATGCCATAATTGAGTTTACTTTGTACCCCCCCAACGTCGTGACATCCCCCCACCCGACCCTGTGAACCCCCGGCCATCCGGGACAGAGGATCTGGCCCGCACGCAGCAGGCCCCCTTGGCCCCTATGGACTCACTGAGAGAGAGGGAGGGGAGGAAAGAGAAGAGAGAGGGAGGGGAGGAGAGAGAGAGAGAGGACAGATGGAGAGGAGAGAGGGAGAAGAAAGAGGGAGAGGAGGAAAGACAGAAAGAGAGAAGAGAGAGACAGAGAGGGAAGGAAGAAAGGAGAGGAGGAGAGAGGGAGAGGAGGGAATAGAGAAAAGAGAGGGAGAAAAGGACAGAGAAGACAGAGGTAGAGGAGGAGAGAGAAGAGAGCGAGAGAAGGAGAGAGAGAAGAGAGTGAGAGAAGACAGGGAGTGAAGGAGATAGAGAGGAGAGAGAAAAGAGAGGGAGAGGAGGAAAGAGAGAAGAGAGAGAGGAAAGGAAGGAGAGGAGAGAGGGAGAGGAGGGAATAGAGAAAAGAGAGGGATAAAAGGAGAGAGGAAGAGGAGGAGAGAGAGTAAAGTGCTAAATGAAAGACAGGCAGAAGAGGAGAAAAGTTATTAGAGGAATGGGGTGAACGGTGTTGTTTTTCCTCTCCGACCGGGGCGCCTGTCAAAGCTGTCCGCCTGTCTGCCCTCCCCCTTCTCTCTCTCTCTCTCTCTCTCTCTCTCTCTCTCTCTCTATTCTGTCCATCTCTGTGTCCATCTGTGCCTCTCTGCTGGCTGGGCCTCATGTCTGCCCCGCTCATTTTTGTCCTCTGTCCTCTTGCCCTCTCCTGTCCTCTCCGCTGTCCGTCCATCCATCTCTCTCTCTCTCTCCCTTCCTCCCTCCCTCTCTCTCCCTCTCTCTCTGTTTCTCCCTCTCTCTCTTCCTCTCTCCCTCTCTCTCTCCCTCTCTCTCTCCCTCTCTCTCTCCCTCTCTCTGTCTCCCTCCCTCTGTCTCTCTCTCTCTCTATGTTAGGAACGACAAAGTGGTGGGACAGGAGCGTAGACAGAGAGATGGGAGGAGTGCGTGAGAGTGCGTGTGTGTGTGTGCGTAGGGGGGATGGGGGGATGGAGAAAGAGAGGGGTGGGATGTGTGAGAGGTGTTATTGACGCCTGGCTGTAATTTGCATGGACCTGAACCGTCAATCACTCTCTGGGGGCCCCCCGTCCACTCGGCCTGCCACTCACACACACACACACACACACACACACACCACGACAGGTCGGCCCGCACCCAAAGCAAACGCCGGCCAAACACAGAGTTGGGGTGGGCACTGAGCCAAATGGTGTGTGTGTGTGTGTGTTCTCCTTCGCCTCCCTCCCCCCATCCCACCACCACCTCACACACACACACACACACACACACACATATACACACACTTCTCCCCTGTGCGGCACCTGTCAGCTCAGCAGGGGAGCGTTTGAAGGCTGACCTCTTTCTCAGAGAAGCGTGACAGTAGACCTGGAAAGAGAGGCGCAGGCAGACAGATTGAGAGCAAAGAGAGAACGCAAAGCACAACAAGAAAGTCAGGGAGAGAGAGAGAGGGAAGGTGCGAGAGAGGGGGAAAGAGAGAGAGAGAGGGGGAAAGAGAGAGGGAGAGAGATCGACAAGAGACGAGCAGGAGAGAGGGAGAAAAGACTAGGGCCAGATTAGAAAGAGGGAGAGGGAGCATGAGAATCTGACAGAATGAGAGTGTGAATGTGTAAGGGTGTGTGTGTGTGTGTGTGTGTGTGTGTGTGTGTGTGTGTGTGTGTGTGTGTGTGTGTGTGTCTGTGTGTATGTGTGTGTCTGTGTGTAAGTGTGTGTAAGGGAGGAGGTGGCGAGAAGCCTAATGTCATCACTGTGACAGTTTGTCAATGCTTGGGCCACCCTACCTGATATTACATCATTACCCAGCCCACC
>CM059286.1:9194665-9232165 GCA_030347295.1 Setipinna tenuifilis
TAAAACCTGGTTAGCACGGCTAATTCAGCCGGAGCTTTTTGAAGACCCTGCGTTGAATGTGTGAGTGTGTGTGTGTGTGTGTGTGTGTGTGTGTGTGTATGTATGTGTATGTATGCGTGTGTGGGTGTGTGTGTGTGCGCGCGTTTGTTCTCCTCCTGTGTGTGTGGACTAGACAAATGAGGAAGTGCTCTTCCCTAAGTGTATTTGACTTACCGTGTGTATAGCGGTCGCGGTCGCGCCATGACGCGGTCAGCCATATATTAGGTGGACGCTCGAGGAGCATCTTTGGAGTGCTTATTCACCCCCCCGTTATAGCTAGTCGGTGCTTTAACACTGGCGGACACTGAGCTGAGCAAGCAACTGGGGTTCCTTCTGAAATGGTGTGTGAAAACGCTCCTTAGTGTTGATCGCCAGGAGCTCTATGACACACACACACACACACTGTGTCTCTCTTTCTCTCTCTCTCTGGGTCTCACTCTCTCTCTGTCTCTCTCCTCTTGCTCTCTCTCACTCACTCTGTCTCTCTCACTCACTCACTCACTCACTCTCTCACTCACTCACTCTCACTCTCACTCTCACTCTCTCTCACTCTCTCTCTCTCTTTCTGTCTCTCTCTCTCTGTCTTTAAAAGCGTGATTGTGTTCAGCTGGTGCGGTAATGTACCATCACAGTGTTTGAACAGGTGTCCAGGCCTCATAGCTACTGCAGTGAAGACCCAATGGAGTAATAGACAGTAGTTATCATATTTTTGCAATTGGGAGGAATTCAAATGAGGTATTTCTTGTTACGTTTTGAACCCATCATTAAATGTAGTGTAGTAATGGACAATGAGTATTCAGATTCAGCAGCAGAACTTTAATACTCTGTTTCATTGCCTCCACCAAAATGAAAGCTGTTAAACTTACTCAGAAAGGGTCAAAATACTATCTGTTCTCATTTCTCTAAATGCTATAGTGTGTGTGTATATATTATCTCGCACTACTGGTTTTGCAGCTAAACCTTAGAATTACTGCATATTATTCACAAGCCGATATCTGTAAACACACTTCCTCCATAGTAACTGTGAAGCCCAAAACTAATGCACCCTTGGGGACAATAAAGTATACTTTACTTCACTTACTTAGATGCCTGTATAGATCAAGTGTACTTGTGTTGACAGATGTTCTTTGAGCTTAGCATGTGAAGTCACTGTTCTGCCCATGTTGATTCCCCTACCCTCCAATGTTTGTTTCCTCAGGAAAAAGGCCTTCCGTACCCTGCAGGAGGCTCTCAGGTGCAACTTTGAGCACTGGCAGATCTGGGAGAACTTCATCGCCGTCAGCGTGGACGTGGGCGAGTTCTCGGAGGCCATGCGGGCCTACCACAGACTCATGGACCTGCGGGACAAGTACAAAGACGTCGAGGTGAGCGTTAGCAAGCGACATTGTGACATTGCATCGTTGTGTCACGCAAGACCCCGCATTAACGGGTCATTGCGTCATTATGTCACTGCGCCATTTCATTATTGTGTTCAATTGCTCCGATGCCATTGGACTGCAAGAAATGTTGTCTTGTTGTGACCTTGCCAAACTCTAAAGCACTTTGACCTGCATCTTGTATGTATGAACTGTGCTATACAACTAAAGGTTATTATTATTATTATTGTCATCATCATCATCATCATCATCAACTGCTCTCTGTGCTTGTCATGTGCTTCTGTTGTGTTCCCTCAAGAAATGCGCAATGGAACGAGAGATCATATTCCAACACCTCACGTTCCCGAGCATCAGCCCCCCCCCCCCCCCCCCATCCCTAAAGGCTCTGCTCAAATATCACCTCCATTCGTCTTCTAGAAACTAATTAAATCACCTCGGACCTAGCGTCCATTAACTCTGGCGTGAGGGCTAGCTGTATCTCCCTTATTACAGTATGTGTGTCTCATCGTTTCCACTGTGGACTGCAGCTTCTTTTTTTTTTAATACAGGAGCCTGTATAATCAATTGGGCTGTAAAGGCAGCACAGTTTCAAGCTTCATATGCGAGCAGCCATAAGGCTTCTGTCCTTTTAACACCTGCCCATATCCTCGAGTGCCTACTTAGCACAGCCTTCGAAAGAAAAAGGCAGAGCACACACACTCTCACACTCTCTCTCTCTCACACTCACACACACACATTCACTCACACACTTTCACACACACTTTCACACACACACTCTCTCACACACACACACACACACACACACACACACACACACACTCACACACACACACAGACACACACGCACACACACACTCTCTCTCACACTCTCTCTCACACTCTCTCTCACACTCTCTCTCACACTCTCTCTCACACACTCTCTCTCACACACTCTCTCTCACACACACTCTCTCACACACACTCTCTCACACACACTCTCTCACACTCTCTCACACACACTCATACACACACACACACACACACACACACACACACACACACACACACACACACACAGCTTTCTTTTATTGAAGCCCTAAGCAGAAGCTGTGAAAACAGCCCCACTGTCTCCCAGCAAGCTTTGACAGGAGTGTGGATTAGACTGTCGGCCATCTTTGTTAGAGGTGTAGGCTCCCGGGCTGCGAACTTTGACCTTGGGACTTTGTGACATGCAGAGTGGAGAGGACGCCACACAGCCATTTTCAAAATGGCCGCGTCTCTGCTGCAGTTCTTGGCAGGCGTAAGCAAGGACGGTTTTTGTGTAGGTGGCCCAGGGTAACATTAGCTGTTAATCGCTGCCATTGTGTATGTCTTTCTCAAACAGCGGGCATAATTTCTTCTGTGGAACTCTCTCTCTCTCTCTGCCCTACCAAAGCACCTTTGAATACTAAGCTGATGTAAACAAATGACCTAAAGTAAGCAGAGCTGGAAGGCAACTGTATTTATTTAGTACGCAGCCAAAAAAGAGTGTGAGTTTGTGTTTGTGTGTGTGTGTGTGTGTGTGTGTGTGTGTGTGTGTGTGTGTGTGTGTGTGTGTGTGTGTGTGTGTGTGTGTGTGTGTGTGTGTGTGTGTGTGTGTGAGTGAGAGGAGTGGTATTTGTCTGAATTTGGAAAGCGAAAGAAAAAACAGCTAGTAAGTCCAAGTTATTTCTGAGCAATTAAGTTCTCGCAGGAGGAGCCAGGCACAGACAGAGCGATCTACATTATCAGTCGAGTCGAGTTGGCGCATTTGAAGTTAACAGCTCTGAAACGAGAGATGGGGTGTTTTTGAGGAGCGGAGAGTGGAGGAGAGTGGAGGAGGGTGGTAAGGATGTCTCATCCAAAAAAATTCTCCTGCCCGCATGAAAACTACACTACACTACACTCAACCATGCACCACCACCGTGCAAGCCCAAGGCCCTCCTGGCTCTCACTAATTAGGTTTTGCAAACCCTGTAGAGGGAGTTTCTCAAATGTGTCCCCCCCCCCCTACCACCACCCACCCCCTCCTCATTCTCTGCATTTTTCATTTGCCCACCCCTGCTAACCCTTCCCCAGTGCGAAAAATTCTCCTCCCTTCTCGCTCATTTCCCCCGCTCGATGAATTCATTTATGCTTGGCAAAAAAGCTGCAAACACTTCTGCAATTAGTCCTGGAGAGGTTTTAAAAAAAATAAATAAATAAAAAAGCGCAAAGCGAGTTGAAAAGGTCAGTTCCGGCAATCCCACTGCTGCCGAGGATGGCTCCCCCACTACTAATTGGGACATTAATGCACCTTCCAAACTTTTTTTATGTCTTTGTCTCTCCTTTTTTTTTTTGCTGTGTTCTTCTTTCTCCTCGCAATCATCTCTCTCTCTCTCTCTCTCTCTCTCGCAATCATCTCTCTCTCTCTTGCAATCATCTCTCTCTCTCTCTCTTTCTTTCTCTCTCTCTCTCCCTCTCTCTCTCATCTTCCTCTCCCTATTTTTTCCCGCCCTGCCCTTCACACTCTGTCAGGTTAAGATGTCTGAAGGCAAACAGGGTTCTTTGGCCCAGGTACTTCAGGTGAAGGGTTGCCTTTATGCTGGAACCTGAACCCCTGATTAATACTGATACTAATACTGATACTAATACGGTCATACCTGTCACAGCTGGTGGTGTCTGTCAGACATACACATATGTACACTCACACGTCACACACACACACACACACACACACACATCGGGATAATATTATACACACACACACACACACACCTCTTACACACATCAAACAACACATACACACCACAAATGCATACACACACACACCTCTTACACACCTCAAACAACACACACCACAAATGCACACACACACACACACACCTCACACACCTCACACAACACCAACACTACACACAAATGTACACCACAAAACGCACCACACACACACATACCACAAATACACACACACAGTGACAAGGAGACAGAGATGAAGACATAACCCAATTTCCACAAATAAAATATGTATTTAACACCTGAAAGACGTTTACATCTTGAAAGGCCCTTTTGCAGTCCTATATTTGAGACAAGATGTTCATCTTGGAGACATTTCAAAGCTGAAAAGGCACAGAAGAGGAAGTGTTGCTTCTTTTCAGACTGCCATCTTCAAAAAAACGTCTTCGGTCATCTATCTGAAGGCATTTTTGAAAAGCGGCTGATATTTCTTTTTTGTAATGTTCTATTTATAGGGGGCTTATAAGAGGCAGCTCGTCGAATAATTTTGAGAGATCGCTATCGGAAGACTTTTTTGGCACAGAGCTGAGCGCAGCCTTTTAGAGTCTGTTTTTGGCAGCAAGAGCTTTTTGCCATCGTGCCATCATGCCGAGCATTTTCTCCTCTTTTGTCTTAAAGTCTGTTCCCATTTCCTCTGCCCCCCCACCCCCCCATGGGATCCGTTCACTTTTTTTTTGGTGGCATTAGTATTTATTTTTGGGAAATTCATTTTTTAAGGGAGAGTGTACAGTATACACACACACACACACACACACACACACACATACACACACATTTTACTTCTTTATTTCTGTCCGCAATTCAAAATAAAATTACACAAGGACACACAAATTTGGAAGTTGCAAGAGTTGCCAAATCAAAGTAGCACACACACACACATACACACACACACACACACACACACACACACACACACACACACACACACACTCTGTGTACAGTGAGAGGTTAGATATGTCAAGTTTGGGATTATACCTGATAGATAAATTACATTTTATGTTTGACATTTGAAAAACAGGGAAAAAAAAGAAGCTATTATATGTTGTAATGTATAAAGTGTGTGGGAACATACTGTCTATGTTTGTATGTGTTTAAGTCCATCACAGGCACCTACATTACTGAGACCCACACACATACCCACACACATACGCATTCCTTGAAGACACCGGAGAAAAATGACTCTTCCACTCCCTCTCTCCCTCTCCCTTCCTCCCTTCCGCTCTCCTTTAGTCTCTGGAGAAGAAGAGAGCAAAAGGCGCATTCAAATTGGATCAAATATCAACCCTTAGCCCCTCACGCACGCACACACACACACACACACACACACCAGCTCCCAACCCCCCCCTATACCGAACATATATGATCCTCCCGCCACTTTGAAACATGCTTTTTCCCCGAGGAGGATATTACTTTTGCTCTTAATTTCACGCTATAAGGGGATACCTCAGGAACATTACTGAACCATCCCTTCAATCCTGCCCTCTTTAACCCCTCTCTCTCTCTCTCTGTCTCTCTCTTTCTCTCTCTTTCTCTTTCTCTTTCTTTCCTTTTTTCTCTCTCTCTTTCCCTCTCTCCCCACGTTCTGTGTGTCTCTCTTTCTCTTCCTTTCTTTCTTTCTTTCTCTCTCTCTCTCTCTCTCTCTCTCTCTCTCTCTCTATCCCTCTCTCCCCACGTTCTGTCTCTACCTCTACCTCTCTGGAGACACTGTGGCGGAGTGTCAGGCTTTCCTCCCCATGAGCTTGAAGGCCCATTTAAGAAATGTAATATGAAATACACTTCCATCTTTATTGCGGCAATCATTACCGATATCGGACATGTACGGGCCCTCCTCGGATGAGTGAACCGAGCCGGCTGATGTGAAATTAACAATGGACAGTTACAGTAAATGACAAAGCGAGCGAGAGAAAGAGAGAGAGAGAGGGAGGGAGGGAGGGAGGGAGAGAAAGAGAGAGGGAGAGGTAAAAAAGGGGGCGATTGAAAGGATGAATTGGATAAAAAGGGAGCGAGAGAGAAGGAGAGCAAGAGAGAGAAAGAGGGGTTGCAGTCAGTTTCAACAGCAAACAGGGCCTCAAAGACAGGGAGAAAAAAATATTCCCAGCATTCCCTGCAGGGGTTAGGCAGCATGACGAGCACCAGATAAGTCTGATACGCACTGCACGAGCATGGCGCCTTAAAGGGAGTGAGAGAGAGCGAGAAAAAGACAGAGAGAAAGGAAGATGAAGAAGGAGGGCGGCGGAGAAAAGGAGCCCGTGGCGATCCATTCACACGTGTCTCTCTCGCTCCATCTCTATCTCTTGCTCTCTCGCTATCTCTCTCTCTCTCATTCTCTCTTGCTCTCTCTTTCACTATCATCTTCTCGCTCTATCTCTCACTCTCTTTCTCTGTTTCTCCCTCTCTCTCTCTCTCTCTCTCTCTGCCCCCCCACCTCTCTCTCTCTCTCTCACTCACTATCATCCTCTCTCTCTCTCTCTCTCTCTCTCTCTCTCTCTCTCTCTCCCTCCGTCGTCACATCCCCGCGGCTGTGCAGGGCGCGTGATGCATGTGTCCGTCCGGCGTCCCTAATGGGCGCCATACGCTCTGCTTTATGGGGTAGAAAATCACTGCGAGGGGGCCCCCGCACATGACCACAGACAGGCCCTCAAGGTGCCAGAGGACAGGTACAGCGGGGTGGGATACGCTGGGGTGGGTGGGGATTGGGGGCGGGTGGAGATAGGAGGCGGGTGGAAGTAGGGGGCGGGTGGGGATAGGTGCGGGTGGAGATAGGGGGCGGTGTGGGGATTGGGGGCGGGTGGAGATAGGGGGTGGGTGGAAATAGGGGGCGGGTGGGGATAGGGGTGGTTTCTGAAGGGGACCAGATGGAGTAGTATGCAGGGGGGGTAGGTTAGGAGTCACCTCCCACAACACACCGTAGGGAAGTAATCCCAGACACGCCTGCAGACACACACATGCGCACGCACGCACACATGCGCACACACGCACAGACACACACACACGCACAGACACAGTCACACACAGTCACACACAGTCGCACACAGTCGCACACAGTCGCACACAGTCGCACACAGACGCACACAGACGCACACACACACACATTTACACAGTCACGCCCACACACACACACTTACACAGTCACACACACTCACACAGACACACACACACATTTACACAGTCACACCCGCACCCACACACTTACACAGTAACACACACACAGTCACACACACAAGGTTAGTAGGGGGAGGGGCCCTGTGCAGGTGATCGGCAAAGGCTGGAATGTCTTGCGCTCTGCACGTGACTGGAGTGAGAGTGAGAGCGAGAGGTTGGATATGAAGAGGTGTGTAACGGAAGCTGCTGGGTGCTGAGAAGCGTGGTGTGTGATGGGTGGGGGTTAGGTCTGTGCTGACAGCTCATCTGTTACCAACAGACAGCGAAAAAAAAAGACATCATATCCTCCAAACTGCATGGTGTGTGTGTGTGTGATTGGTGTGTGTGTGTGCGCGGCTGTGTGTGTGTGTGTGTGTGTGTGCCTGTGTGCGTGCGTGCACTGTAATATTCTAAAACGGGTTGTCTGTGTGTGTGTGTGATTTGGAGAGAGAGAATGTCAGTGAGACAGAGAGAGGGAGAGATGGAAAGAGAGAAAGAGGGAGAGATGTGGAGGGAGGAAGGGGAGATGACATGCCCTACAGGGAAGCTTGTTATTGTAGCGGCTGAAACAGACGGGCGGAATCAACCTTGATTCACCTTGATGCTTCAGCAAAAAGACCTCGCCCGCTTATACACACACACACACACACATACACACACGTACACACACATACACACACGCACACACACACGGACCATATGCTTTTTATTTCACACTGAGCGCCAACATGACGAGGAAGGAAAAAATGTTCCGCTAGTTCACCTATCAGCATATAAAGTACAATATTGCTGATGTTCTAACACCGAGTAACATCTTATTTAAGGGGTGTATGTATGTGTGTGTGTGTGTGTGTGGGGGGGGGATGGGGGGGGGGGGGGGGTCTTCTTAGCTTTCTTAGTCCAGTTATATCAGCCTGCAGAATACATTGTTGCTGAGGTTTTAACACCCAGTAACATCTTATTTAAGGGGTGTGTGGGTGGGTGTGTGTGTGTGTGTGTGTGTGTGTGTGGATGGGTGTGTGGGGGGGGGGGGCTTCTTAGCTTTCTTAGTCCAGTTATATCAGCCTGCAGAATACATTGTTGCTGAGGTTTTAACACCCAGTAACATCTTATTTGAGGAGTGTGTGTGTGTGTGGGGGGGGTGGGGGGGTGGGTGGTCAGCTTTCTTAGTCTAGTTATATCAGCCTGCAAAGTACATTGTTGGCGAGGTTTTAACACCCAGGGTGTGTGTGTGTGTGTGGGTAGGGGGGTTCAGCTTTTTTTTTGTCTAGTTATGTCAGCCTGTAGAGACTCCCCAAAGCCACAGTAGCTAAGGCCTGGACGTACGATTGTGGGGTAGGGAGAGAGAGAGAGAGAGAAAAAAAAAAAAAAGACAAAGAAATATCCACAAGACACGGTCCAAAAAAAAAAATGGCCGCCTATCCCTGATGAAGTGCAGGAACGCTAGCCTGTTTACACAGGGAGCCTAACTAGGCCGATAAGGAGAGCGCAGCGCACTGGGGAGGTTTCAGCGGCTAGTCTGGCCGTCGTCGTCCGTGTGAGCCTGGGAGGGATGCCTGCATCCATTGTACAAGTTTGTGAGTGTGTGTGTGTGTGTATGTGAGTGAGTGTATGTGATTGTTTGATTGTCTGTGTGTGTGTGTGTGTGTGTGTGTGTGTGAGTGAGTGTGTGTGAGTGAGTGTATGTGATTGTGTGATTGTCTGTGTGTATGTGTGCGTGAATGCGCACAGCTGTGTCTGTGTGTGTTTGTGCCTGTGTGTGTGTGTTTGCGCCTATGTCTGTCTGTCTGTCTGTGTGTGTCTGTGTGTGTGTCTGTGTCTGTGTCTGTGTCAGTGTCTGTGTCTGTGTCAGTGTCAGTGTCTGTGTGCGTGTATGCGCGCGTGCGCCTGTGTTGTGTGGATGGCTGACTCAGTTCCTAGGTCCTCCCTCGGTTCTTCTTTTCAAGTAAAGAGGCACCGGGACGACCCAGCGTCAGTCAGCCAGCGTTTTTTCCCACGCACCAGTGCCGAGGGGCCGGCTTCGGCTTCGCTTTCTTGCTCTTTTGCGCTGGAAGTCTGCCTGGAACTCCCTGGAAGCTGGACGGAGTTCAGAAGCTGTTGTCACCTCTCGCATGTCTTCAGTCTTCTTGATAATGAAGGAGAAACCCCCGGCTAATTAGCGCCAGCCAGCGCTGGAGCACATCGTTTACACACACACACACACACACACACACACACACACACACACACACACATACATACACATATACAGTGCTGTTTTGTGTAACGTCAGCAAAAAAAAAAGTTGTCGAAAAAAATACCCGAAAAAAAAAAAAAAGATTGGCGTTAGTCTTCGTGTTCCTCCTGTGTGTGTGTGTGTGTGTGTGTGTATTCCACTGTACTCTCCAAGCAGGGATGACCTTTTGAAGTTTTAAAAAGCGTTTCATTTTGAAGTTAATACATTTATTGACCGTGATAGGGTGACGTCAGAACGCAGTGAGTTTGGTCTTAATGGTCTAATTAAGTTTCGGTGCCTTGTGTGGAAATGCATCTGAAGTGCGTTTGAAGTGCTTGGCACTACCACACACAGACACACACACACTCGGGAAGACGACTTTCTGGATCTTTCTCACAGTTCAGCTGGCGACTTAATCACACACCCACACACACACTCATACACACACACACGCACACACAAATGAGTTTGGGATCCCCCCCCTTTAACTCACAAACTTGAATGAGGTTTCTCTGTACCTCTTTCTCACACACACACACACACACACACACACACACACACACACACACACACAGTTGTTAGAGTCTACCCACCACACCACCCTGACAGTTCCCCTTGTAAAGCGCAGGGTTGTGTATTTTAGAGGAGACACCCCACCTCCCTCTTACCCAGACACACACACACACACACACACACACACACACACACACACACACAGCGGGATCAGAGGAAAGGCAAGTAGCAGAGGCAGGGCTGAGTCAGCACACACCTGTGCCTCAAGCTGTTCCCCTAACAGGCACCAGTGCTGCCTTACAGGGCGGCCTCCAAAGCCAACATGGGCCCCCCCACATACACACATGGCCAGGAGACAGAACACACACACACACACACACACACACGTGCGTCACTCTTTTATACACACATTTATTCAAAAAGCACACACACACGCACACAAGTTAAATGACACACAAGGTGCTATTGTAAAACACATGGGTTGATGTGGTCACCTCAAGACTTAGATGTGTGTGTGTGTGTGTGTGTGTGTGTGTGTGTGTGTGTGTGTGTGTGTGTGTGTGTGTGTGTGTGTGTGTGTGTGTCTTTGTCTTTGTGTCTTTGTGTCTGTGTGTCTGTGAGAGAGTCTTTACCACCCTCATCCTGTACTTCCTGGTTCTCTGCTGTGTTGTGGCTTGGTGGTTGTGTGTGTGTAGTGGCAACCTGGTATTGTGTCTGCTGGTCTGGTGGGAGACTGCGGTGCGTCACGAAGCCTCTGTGCCCCCACACAGACAGGAAGTGTGTGTCATCCCCTCTGGTCCTCTCCACCTTCCTAAGCGACCCCTCCTTTGCCTCACGGTCACAATGGCTTTATCCCAAAGGGGCTTAGCTGTTGACTATTGCCATTTTTGGCCTTCCCACAGCTTTGACTACAGTTTATAAGTTGTCGTTGCTAGGTGCGGTTATTGACTTCATCCCGTTTTTTTTTTTGGTTACACTTTTTTACTGTCACTATTACGTCAACTAGGTACAGTATAACTGTGTAACAATGTGGCATTATGTGCTTACGCTGTATCATAGGTTTTAGAGTTAGTGTTGGGTATGTAACCGTGTAAGTTTCAATATATTACGTGTGATTACATTTAGATACACTAAAGGAAGGAAGTGTAAAAAAAAAGTACTTTTTATTAACTTTTTGGAGACTTTTATTAACTTTTATTATTTTTCGGCCTTTATTGTTGTGGATGAGGCCCTGAGATGTTCTACCATGACCTTATTTCAGCCCACCTCCCTTAACCTGCTTGGGTTACACTTTATTTTACTGTCCCTGTTACATCGATTAGGTACAGTGTAAGAAAGTGTGTAACATCATGTACTTACACTGTACCTTGGGGTTACGGTTAGTGTCAATATTACGTGTTGTTACATGATACACTAAAAAAAGAAACTGTAAATGAAGTGTTAACCCTGCTTGTGTGTAGGTATGTCATAAATGATCATTGTCTGAAGTAGAGTGCTGAGCCCTTCTTTATAGGGAGAGTGTGTGTGTGTGTGTGTGTGTGTGTCTGTGTGTGTGAACTGTTTCTCTTGGATATCTAGAAAGCCAGCTTTCCCCGTCCTGTCCAAACTCTCAGCACAGCGGCAGATGGAAGGGAAGGGAGAGGAGACGAGAGGAGAGAGGAGAGAGGAGACTGGCCAAATCTAGATTGTCCTGCCCTTCTTCTCCTCCATTGCCTTAGGCTCTTTCTCTCTGTCTCTCTCTCTCTCTCAGTCCATGTTGTTTCAATCGTGCGGAGGGGTGGGGGGGTGTGGGGGGGGGGCTCGGGTTGGACCCGGCCCCGCGCTGGCCCGCATTCAGCTGGCCCGTAATTAGAGCGCGCCCCCGGATTGAGCCGGAGCACAGTTAATATTCACCGCTCGGCCGCTGCCAATTATATGGCACGGGGAGAGAGAGCGGAGGGGGAAATGCCACGCGTTTATCCGAGTGTGACTCGAAATCAAACGCGAGTGAGGGAACAGCGCCAGTGTGAAATATCTCACAGATGGCAGTCGGTAGAGAGAGAGAGGGAGAGAGTTTTTTTTTTCGTTTTCTCAGTGTGTATTTGTGTGTACGTGCTTGTGCTTGCGTGCCTTGCGCCTGTGCCTGCGTCTGCGTGTGTGTGTGTGTGTCTGTGACTTACATTAGGGTGACGGAGAATCCTGTCCGGTGGCTGTCCTACAAAACTGTCCCCTAAAAATGTGAAATGGGCGCACACCAAAGCCTTTAACTCATTCCTGGTATGGCTTTACCCCCCCGTCCACTGCATATATCCTAATATTGAATAAAACGACTCTCTCGCCTCTCGCTGAAGGCATAAATTTGCCTCTATAGCCCAATGTGTGTCAGATCCGTGTGAATAATATATCCGCTTAACGGGCGTCGGACTCGAGTCAGTCCTGGAGAGGGGGCCGTCCCTCCAGTGGGGCTTGTGGGTACAAAAAAATAAACACAGCCGTCTGGGGCGCTCCCTGAGGGACGGTAATGAAGTAATTGTGCTCTTATGTAACTCGTATGTTACTTTTGAACTTGATGGCCGTTTGTGTAAGTATGTCCTAATGCATGTACTTGTACGTGTGAACACACGTCATGTACGATTGCCATGTTTGACAAGATTCTCACGCCCCTTGTTTTTCCACCTAAGGCCAAATACTTATTAGGCTGGGTACTTGTTGATGAATTCTTTTGTTGGACTACAGTATATTGACCATATGTTTATTTTTAATGTGTGTGTGTGTGTGTGTGTGTGTGTGTGTGTGTGTGTGTGTGTGTGTGTGTGTGTGTGTGTGTGTATCTGTCTGTCTGTCTGTCTGTGTGTCTGTCTGTCTGTCTGTCTGTGTGTCTGTGTGTGTGTGTGTGGGTGTTTGTTTTTCTAGGTGCTGGAGATTCTGGTGCGGGCTGTGGTGGACAACCTGACGGACAACCAGGGCGAGCATGCGTCCACGCACAAGTCCAAGCTGAAGGAACTCATGGGCCGGGTCACTTCCTCCAACAGCACCGACGCCCAAGTGTGGCGGCTCTACGCGCGTCTCTATGGCGACGGACACAGCAACAACGCAGAGGACAATGAGAAAGTAAGTCACAAAGCACTTTAAGAATTCTGACTGCGTGATTTGATTTTTCAGACATTACGTCTTTTGTGTCTGCTGAACTGCAGCTGAATTTCAATGTTTTAAACCGCACAGCCTAAGCCATATTTGTCCTTTTTTTGCTGTTGTATTACAGTAATATCATACATTAATATCAAACATATCACCAAGTTTTGGTAACCACCTAAAAAAGGACCTTTCAAACACCATCAACAGTCTCCTGCCCTCTCAAAAAATTATGCTATTGTGCTAATTGACATGCTTTGGTGATATTAACAACCTGGAAAGGCTTTCCTTTCGTGAGGTGTTCTATCCAGAGCCACTGAATGCATAACCTGGACACCTGGGAAAGACAGTCATTGTCACATTTACTATTTACTAACCCTACAGGAGAAGGCACCATTAGTGTCTATTGACAACAGACATACAAAACGTGGTCAATTGTGACATGGTGTTACTTTGTAATTGGCACACCTATCCACCTAACATGTTCTCAACTCTAGCACACCACCTTGACTAAAAGAACTGGCTGCAATTACCCTGGCTGTCGCACCAGGCTCGTAGACGGAGCTTGGTCTGGCAAAGATCCCATACATAGAAAGTTCTCAGAGGCAGGTTCAACAGGCGTCTATCCAAATGCCTTTGTATACTACCAGACAGAGCTACAACCAATCAGACGACTGATTCCGGTGACATATGCGTACCGCTCGTTTGACTGGTTCCGGTAACATGCGTAGCCTTTGTTTTTCATTGGTGCCCGATTTCTCAGGGCAACGTAACAGCCTAGAATAGGCAGGTTGGCCAGACTGACTTAAATGCAAACTTCTATGCAGTGTCACAGGCAGTATGGGTGGGCCCCAGGCCAGGCTGCAATAGCAGTCCTGTCACTTTCTGATCAAGCTGCAGTCATGTATGTCCCTGAACGTAGCCAAGATGAGGAAGATAGATGACTTACTGTACCACTCAATACTCAATGCCAGCAGCCTTCACTTACATTGATGACCTATTTAATAGGCTCGTTAATAACCGAGGAGTGGTGGTGGTGGGGGTGGTGGGGGGTATGAATCTCGCCTCGGCCTAGGGGTTGATGTATAAGCCCAGTGCAGATTAAGCTTGTACGTAATGGGCCGTTGATGGAGACGTCCTTTAATCAAGTACCCGGCGCAAACACCCACCCCACCTCAACCCCCCACCCCCCTCACATCGCTCTCTCTCTCTCGTATTAATTCCTCTGTCCTCCCCTTGTCCTTCACTTCTTCAGCACTCTTCGTTAGTCCCACCCTTCAAATGTCAAACTACATCATCATCATCATCATCACCACCACCACCATCGTATTGGTGCTTGGAGTTCTGTGTACGTGCTGTGTGTAATCTTGTGAGGCCAGAGGCTCACTCTTTCTAAGTACACTACTAGACTATTTAATTTCCATGTGTAATGCAGCATGGGTATACTGTATCTGTGTGAATGTGGGCTTGTGTGTATCTATCTGCCTGTTAACTCTGTTTGTCTGTGTCTGTGTGTGTGTGTGTGTGTGTGTGTGTGTGTGTGTGTGTGTGTGTGTGTGTGTGTGTGTGTGTGTGTGTGTGTGTGTGTGTGTCTGTGTCTGTGTCTGTCTGCCTGTGTGTGCCTGTCTGTCTGTTTGTGTGTGTGTGTCTGTGTGTGTGTGTGTTTGCATCTCTCTGTCCCCTCAGGCCCTGCAGTTCTTGAGTAAGGCCCATCGGTGTGAGACGCAGGTCAGCGGCTGGGAGAAGGAGTCCAGCACCTTCCGAGAGGTCATCAAGAGAGCCGTGGACATGGCCAACGGTGAGTGTCAATCACAGCAGCGTCAGCCAATCATCTCTTGCCCTTACAGCCTTTGACCCCCCCACCCCCCAACCCCAGAGGCTTCTGGAATCCATTCCCCCCCTTACATTAGGGAGATTCTGCGCTAACAACACACTGCACTGTCTGTTTCCAATTCTGGTCAGATTTAGTTTTTTGGCCGACCATTAATGCAGACAGGCAGTCTTGACACAGACACACAAGGCTACCTTCCAAAAAACCCTGTACTCAAGTATGCATACTTAATGGACATCGTGTCAAGTGCTCTTCCAAAATTTAGCAGGAATCTAAACAACGTGTCCTCCATTACCCTCGTTAGTATGCAAGGGCATGCCTTGGCTGTGAGTGACCGCTCGCTCGCTCGCTCGTTGCAGAGGTTTGACTTGCTGAAGTGGCTGAAGACGATAAACATGGAGGAGAGAGGGTGAGAGATTAGAGAGGGGGAGCCTTACGTCAGCTTGGTGTTTTGAGGGACTTAAGTGTGTGGGGGGGTTTGGTGAAGTGGCCGTAGCAACATGTGTTGGCAGCTCACAATGTTCCATAGGTCCCCTCCATCAGCACCTACTGTAATGCCACCCTACCGGAGCCCCTCGTGCTGAGGTCATCTGGTGAAAACCAGCCTCTTGTACTACACTGCATCTCGTACAGAGGGTCTGGCTGTGGTTCCATTAACATGGTTGTCTCCGATAGCATCCTGCCGGACCAGTCCGCGAACAGAGGTAGTGTTCATGAGCGATGACGTCGACTTTGTGTGCTACATTTGAATTGTAGTACGTAGTACTAGTACGCTTAGTACGCTTATAGCCATGCTAATTGTATATGTCATGACCAGACGTTAGCAGTTGGGTAAAGGCAGATCCAATTGTTTTAAACTTCAGCACAGTGTATGTCTCCAGGAGGAAAACGCTTCTCAATACAGCACAGCAGTACAAGACAATACAGCCGACTAGTGCCTCTGCTCAATTTTATTTACCTCCAGCAACTGCGTCAGGGACCTTGAACATAAGTTTCAGTTCACGCCGTCCCAGAATGTGGATGGGCCATGCGAACAGATGGAGGGCTGAAAACAATGATGTTGAACTCAAGCTTTTAAATTGAGGATTTAAAGCCAGAACAAGAAGAATGCTTGAGGAATTTTATTGAGGGGGAAAGACATTATTCATCTACTTTCAGGTTAATGCAACAAGGAGCATCGGTTGTTTAAAGCGACTTATAATGCATTCATAAATTCATAAATGCATATTTCAACTTGAAGTGCCACAGCGCATTCTTGATTATAAAGTTCTACCTGCCTACCAGTGCAGTCATGAGTATGTATTGAATACTAATTTCCAACATTATTAAGCTTTATCAAGGCTTTTCTTATGAATATAAGTTTCATAGAAATTGTCAGCAAGCCTCTTAGCCCAGTGTCCTCAGCTAGTAGTAGAGAAGCTGCAGCGGCACACAGCTATAGCCATGGCAGCCGCTGCAGAGGGGGGTTGGCACTGCCTCTGCCCTGCTCCTGCTTACAGCTGCATGGCATGGGGGCTGTTCATCTGCTAGACTCCTGAGTAGAATCTCTCCTGTAGGTCTACCTTCTCTGTTTTTCTCTCTCTCTGTCTGCCTCTCTCTCTCCTTACCTCGCTCTTTCTATCTTTCTTTCTTTCTTTCTTTCTTTCTTTCTCTGTCTCTTTTACTGCTACTCTACCTTTCTCTCTCTCTCTGCCTGTTTCTTTCTCTCTCTGCCTCTTTCTCTCTCTCTCTCTCTCTGTTCTCTTAGTCCTTTGACTTATGGGACACACTGAATAAAACAAAAGTGGAGCGAATTGAGAATGGGACCTGCCGCCGCCGCCGCTGCTGTTGCTGCTGCTGGACATGGGAAATGGTAATCGGGAAGGGGAGGAGGAGAGAGAGCAGATGTGTGTGACAGTGGTGTTAAGGAGCCAAACCCATAGGGTCGATTTCTCTCTCACACACACACACACACAGGAGACACAGAAAAATAAGCAGACACTTACCTACACATGCATGTACTGTATGTATGTATGTATGTATGCATACATGCCTGCATGCATGCATACATACATATGTTCACACGTACCGCATTCTCACAGCCATATAAATAATCTGTCAGCTTAAGGTGGTCTGATCTGATCATGTACTTTTTACATTACATTACATTACATTGCATTTGGCAGATGCTTTTATCCAAAGCGACTTACAAAAAAGGAGGACATAAGTGTACTTTTGCACACCACCTGTGGACGGCTATGCTGAATAAGGTGCACAGGGTCACCAACGAAGCTGACTCCCGCACACCGTCCTCATTACCAGTGGAAGTAATTTATTGTGCAACATTATGGTCAGATGACCCCATCATTAGGCAAATTGCCTGATGATGGTTATTTGACCTTAAGGTGATCTCAAACACACACACACACACACACACACACACACACACGGTCATGCATCATTGACACTTTAAGGCGTCCTCATCTAGCACATCCAGCTTGTTTAAGCTGCACCCCTCTCTCCACCATGCAGATCACAATGCCACATCTCTGCTACCCTTGTGCCCTTCGAGAGAGGACAGCCAGGCAGGCAGACAAACAGGCGCAGGGAGTGTGCGTGCGTGAGTGGGTGGGTGGGTGGGTCGGTAAGTGTGAACGAGAGTGTGTGTGTGTGTGTGTGTGTGTGTGTGTGTGTGTGTGTGTGTGATCAGGCGTTTCCATCTTAATGATTTATAAAGTGGGGCCGGCAATGCAAATGGATCATAGCTCAACGAGACTCAGCCTGCCCTGCCCACCTCATTCAGGTCCTTTGTTTCACACACATACAAACACACACGCGCACACACACACACACACACACCCTTTTACAGACAAGCGAACAGGCAGAGACTCCCAACACACACACACACACACACACACACACACACACAGACACTTACTCACATTAATATTCATAGATGATACAAACTGATGCACAGACACACACACAAACACAAGCGCACAATTTTTTTTCATACACAGACCCAGACTCAGACACTGGAAGGGGCATTTGTTTTCACGGCTGTGCTGTGTTTGTACCAGTCTGAGGAAGAGGAGGGTAAGGAGGAAGAAGAGCGGCTGGAGAGGTGACACCAAGCCATTAATCACAACGCCCTGACCTTTCCCCTGTCTGCTGAGCAGAGAATGAGAAAGAGAGAGAGAGAGAGGGATGGAGAGAGAGAGAGAGAGATGGAGGGAGAGAGAGAGAGGGATGGAGGGAGGAAAGGAGAGAGAGAGAGAGAGGGATGGAGAGAGAGAGATGGAGGGAGGAAAGGAGAGAGAAAGAGGGACGGAGGGAAGGAAAAAAGAAAGAGAGAGAGAGATGGAGGGATGGAGAGAGAGAGAGAGGGATGGAGGGAGATGAGAGAGCGAGCGAGAGAGAGGGATGGAGGGAGAGATAGAGGGAGAGAGGGAGGAAGGCGGACTGTGGTGTTTGTTTTTTGGTTGTTATTGTTTTGTTTTTGCTCCTTGCCTCGTGTGTGCCAAGCAGATAACGTGCAGTGCTAAACAGGCATTACAATGAGGAACACTCCGGGCCACAAATAGGGGGCCCTTCTCCCTCCTTTCTTTACCCTTTCTCCCTCTCCCAGCAACCTCTGTGCCCTGAGGAGGGTCTGGGTCTGTCTACCTGCTGACTTGGCACTAATTCCCCTGCCATTTTATTTATTTACTTACACTGGGCATTTGCTTGTAGTTAATGGGTCCAGTTTGTGTATGCGTATAGCCTTAACATGAGATGATGCGATGGCGATGGTGGGGTTGGGGGGGGGTTCTTTGTCGCGGATCACTTAACGCGGCGGCCGGTAGGGTCTTCGGGACGTAAGGCACGTAGGGAACGAGGCAGGCAGAGGAGGCGTGACATTTGGATCACATTATTATGGTGATTGCCGTGGTGATTGAGCAGCCGTTTAGCAAAGGGCACTGGCTGCCGCTGCCACTGCCACTGCCGCCGCTTGATTTTGTTCCACAGTGTCCGTGCAGCCAGTGGTGGTGGGTGCTCGGCATAATAAGGCGAGAGATGTTCTTTACACACACATACACACACACACACACACACACACACACACACACACTGGGGATGAGACAGTTACAGATTTTGATGGTACGGTTATTGTCTAAGACATAAATAGCGATTATTATGCAATGATAAACTTAATCAAAAAGTTTGTTGTTTATTAAATGTAAACAAGAAATGAAGTATTCATTCAGATACCACAGACAACACTCATTCTTGGAATAACCAAAAAACTGGCAGTTTCGTGCAACAGCAGTTTCGTGTAGTTGCCTCTGGCACAAGTAGGCCTGAAGTTTCAGCTACTGGCATAATACATATACATTTTTAAGAATGCCATGACTATGTTGGGCAGCTTAACACACACATTTGTGCACATACACACACATTCACGCACACAAAGTGATGTGAATTACAAATACAACACAACACCTAGCATAGAATACGGATACAATTTTTGTCAGGAAGAACACTGGGGTTTAAATGGCGCACTCTAGCTCTGTACCGCTCTCTTTCTATCACACAGCCACAAACGTGTGCACACACACGTTACACTTAGCAGGTTCTTTTATCCCAAGCAACATACAATAGTTAGATATATGCAGAGGAGAATGGAGCAAACAAAATCCTAAGAAAGTTAGTGCAGCCAGTGTACAGGACTTTCTTGATAAGTGGAGGTTAGCATTGTTAGGAAGGGAAGTACTCCAGGAAAAGGGCCTTTAAGAGCCTCTTAAAAGCCGAGAAGGATAACCCCCCTCTGGTAGCAACTGGTAGCTTGGGACAACGATGGAGAACAGTTTAGAGGGCATGTTGGTTTGTTTGACAAAGACAAAGAGAGTTTGTTTGTGAGGATCGCAACACCCTGGATGGGACATAAGCCTTTATTAAAGCTTTCAGTTAAGCAGGGGTGGACCCCGAAGTTACTTTGTAGGCTAGAGTCAAAGCCTTGTGTTTAATTCAAGCAGCCACCGGGAACCAATGCATAGTTTGAATGACATAGTAGGGTTGAGAGGTACTGACATATTAATGTAATATTGTAAAAGGTAGTACCACCCACCCCCTCCCTAATTATGGAGGGGTAATTCACACTCTGCACACAAACACACACACACACAGACAAACATTCTTGCTCTGGAGTCGGAGGAATGTGTGTCCAAGTTAGTGTCCATGTCAGTGTTGGTTCCAGTCAGTAGGCCACCCTAAGAGCCTGTTGGCCCCCAGCAGCCCTCCCCCTCCTCCTCCTCCTCCTTCTTCTCCTCCTCCTCCTCCACCACCGTAGGTCATGTCCCTTTCACCCGCATCTGCTGCTGAACAGGGAACCTTCTCCTGCAGGTCAGATGGTCTCCTCAGCCCCCTGCATGTGTTTCAGAGGTCAAGAGGGTCACCACCGAGGACAAAGTGCTAGTGCTTTGACCTCGGTCGACCTTTTAGACCTGACACACACAACACCCCTACTTGACCTTTCTGTGCCCGGTGGCTCCCCCAGTGGGTCACCTGCATCATCATGGGGGTGGTCAAGGCTTTGCCCTCTGAAGATGCTGATACTGCTTTTATTTCGCTTCTTTTTCTTACCCTTGTTTTCTGTCCTACCATTCCCGTTTCCTCTTAAAATGTCTCTTTCTCTCTGTTTGTCTCTCTTTCTCTCTCACTAATACACTTACTTACACACACACACACACACACACACACACACACACATACACACACTCACACTCACACTCACACACACACACACACTCACACTCACACACATCCATTCACACATGTGCACAAACACACACACACACCATGTAGTCTCTCTCAGCTGTTGTAGGGTGAAGACCAACCACCAGGAAGCAGTCCAGTTGCTCAACTCGGCTCGTCTCAGTCTGAAGAGTCTGGCCAGCAAAGCCAAGGTAGGCCCATCCAGTCCTGTCCAATCCCATCCCGTCCCATCCCGTCCCATCTGTCTGCCAGAGCCCTGTCTTAGTCTGTAGAAGCCACACATCCACAGCAAGAGCTTAAATGGAAAATAAGTTCCAGTCAAACACTCCCTCTGTGCATGATGTGCTCAATTTAATTAAAATCAGATATGTGAATAATTTACTAATTTGTCTGAATTAATTGAACAGCTGTACTTCTTGGATGGTGTTCACATCAGCATCCAGTATTCTATCAAACCCGTTTTTTTTGTTCTCACAGCCATGGACTTGTCTTATACATATTATTTACAGTCTCTGTAGATTTTAGTTCAGTACAGTACAGAGGAAGGGTTGGAGAATGTGGGAAGGTGAACTCCTTTACTTACAAAGTGGATGATTTTCCCCTTGTGTGCTTAAGATTCTTTTTGTCAATTCCCTTCCAGCAACTGTACACAGATGTCGCCACAGGGGAGATCCAGGCGGACCTGAACGATGATGTCAAAGAGCTCGAACAGCTAATCAAAGAGCTGCAAGATTTGAGTGCCCAGCTGCGCAGCCAATAACAGCGCGGCTCTATCACCACGTAGCCCCCGCCCCCTTCGCTGGAAGGAAGCTGCAGACGTGTCAAGATAATCAAAACCGAAGGAAGATGGCGGCAGGATAGGGGCCTGCTCATCTGGAGGCCTTAATATCTTTATATCCTCTATTTTTATATTTTAACCAAGTGCATCATGACTCAGCAGATAAAAAAAAACTCTTAAGTGTGTCAAACACAGGACAATTACTGGAGGAGATGTGAAAATGAGATACGAACTTCACTCGTACACTACTCCAAATGCCACTTCAAGCATAACACACAAACAACATGTTGCAGTGTTTAAAGTATGCCCTAAGATGGATTGTTTGCGTCCCTTGTGCGATATCTCCAAACATGGTTTGGTCAGCTAAGCCCAAGCTCAATGGTAGGGTCTGTTGTACATACACGGCGACACCTTGTCCCTTGTTTTACAGAACACACAACTATGTAAGTGGACACAACGGCACTGCGCTGTAATGAGAATAAATTCTTTTTCTGTTGTAAGTGGTCGTGATTCATTCGGGGCCATCTGTCTGGACACACACACACACCACACACACACACACACACACACACACACACACACACACACACACACACACACACACACACACACACACACCACACACTCTCTCTCTCCCTCTCTCTCTCTCTTTCTCTCTCTCTCTAGGCAACAAATGATGGTTTTAGTGGAAAAGAACAGTCTAGACATATGAATTTATCAACAGGCCGCATATGTAATAAAAAGAAAAACGCTATGCATGGAGTCTTCTTGATGACATGCAGAAGTGAAGGGGAGGGGAGAGGGGATGGGAGGAGGAGGAGAGAGGTGTGGGGATGGAGGGCAGTGAAAAATGGAGGCTTGGTTGGGGAAACATAAAGGCTTTATAGACATGGAGACAGGCTAGAGCGTCTGTTCATCACCAGAAAGGCAGTGAGCCATGAAAGTGTTGCTGAGAGAGAAAGAGAGAGAGAGAGATGGAGAAAATGTGAGAGTGGATGAGTGCAATAAAGTAAAAATTGAGAGAAACTGAGAAGTACAGACAAAAAAAGAGAAGTAGAGAGAGAGAGGGAGGGAGGGAGAATGATGGAGATGGTGGCAAGCCGCACCTTTTGGGGTGATGGAGAATTCTTTGATGTCCTTGGCAGGGCAGAAAACCATTCCACCCCCCAAAAGTGTGTGTTTTGGGGTCTTTTCCATGACATTTTGTGTTACTGTGGCATCTCACAGATCTAGGTTGATTTCAGCCATTTCTTGTCACTCTGTCTTCAGTGGGAGGCCAACGCTCCCACAGATGTACATCTGTGGGATGAACCAATACATGGAATTGCCGCAAGTAATTGTAAAAAATGTGCTGTTAGAAACTCAGAAGCGTCTTGACTTTCTGTTTACACTCTTAGGAAGGTTCCGTTGAAGTAGGCAGTACTTATTTGGTCATAACTGGCTGTGGCACCATTCTTTGGAAGATGTAGAGCCAGAAAACTATCCTAAGTTATACCATCACTGACCAAAGTTGATCAAATCAAAGTTTTTAAATTCTGTATTATGTCATGGAACACAATAAACTGTAACAGCACATAGTTTCAACACAAGATCTATCCATAATTTACTTCAACATAGTGTATGGGTATGCTGGCACAGAACACAAGGATATGTAAGTTATGGTGTTAACATTTGAATGTTTTTTCCAGCTGCAGCCCGGCTACAACTGTAAGACTAATTCTGCAGTACTGTAGTTCATCATTGGAGGTGTTCATCTGACTCCAAACAAAGCCGTGTTTTCTGTATAAAATAATTCTTACCTCTAATGCACCCAGTGAATGTCTCTGCATTACATTACCGTAATTGCGATTGGTTGCTAAATTGTTAATGATTAGGAATGTTTCTGAAAACTATTTTTATTCCTGCGTTCCCTCAAAAGGTTGAACATGTGCCAGGTATTCTTTTAACTCTTCTACAAAATTAATAGTCCTAGTAGTTGTATTTTAGACTAATATTTGGCCGAACAATCTCAAAGAAACATGAAGGGATTTTAGCAGTACAAAAGTCGATTTAAGGACGGGATGCGTTTTAGTGTGTGGGTTTAAGCGACGATGGGTAGTTTGTTCATAAACAGTAGGCTACAGACTGCACATATTTATCCCTATATCTCTAAGGAAACTTTGATAAGGAAACTATAACTTGTCTTCTAAAACATGATAAAATAAATTGTCTGCTGCCTCGACTTGACACTTTAATAATAGAAGAAAACGTGTATTGTTGTAAACTTAAGTGTAAGGAAAAATGTGTTTATCTGTCGCTGTGTTGGCGTTTTTTCTGTCTTTTTTTTTTTTTTTTTACAAACCACATCCTAATGGATTCCCTTCAGGGCCTGCCGGCATCTCCGCTATCTTGAAAGGACCGTGGAGTGTGCGTCACCGCCCAGCAATGTAGTACCCAGGGGTCGCTGGTAAGTCGGCTGAGAGTCTAGGAAGAGACTGACTAAAGGACAGTATTTAGGATTTAGTCGCGAAGGCAGGAATGCTCGTCGTTGCTCATGGTCTAGTTGGCCTGTCGGTGTTTATTGTTAGTAAAATGGTAACTGCGGATGTGAGCCCGGCTATTTTAAAACTGAATGTGTTAAATGGCGCCTGCGGATTCGTAGACTAAAGTTCCACCATGGCTGTCATGACCAAAATAACAACAACGCATTCAAATTGGGATGACAGCATCCACCAGCAATAAACAAACTATGTTGGCACAAGACCAGTTCCTTATGAACCAAATTAGTCGACAAATATTGCAGTCAACATGGAAAACGGGTTGAGCCGTCTCACTCAATCTCGACATACAAAGTTATGTACGTTCTACAAATTTATAATGCACCATGTAACAGCCTTTTGCCAACTGTAATCCTTTTGCCTATAGAACAGCGTAAGCCTATTCGCTGAGTCGTTTGGTCATTGTGCCCAATTAAGGTGATCTTGATCGTAATGCAGGCCTTCCGCTTGTGACCAATAACTTTTTAAGAATCAAACTTTGATACCCTACCAGTCACCGAACCTCTATAGGATTTATGAAGAAAGCATGCCAAACTTTTTAGGGTTCAGCCCCACATGTGTCCCAATAAGAAGTCCCATTCCTGACGTCATGTCTGCTTGAGATTGGCTGTTCGACTCTGACACACTAACTCCTGCTCTTACACACACAGGGAAACTTTTTAAACAGTTTTCTATCTCATCTGCACTCACTAATAGCGCGCAGTCGATAGGCATATAGCAGCCGTAACATCTGCTGCTCAGCACCGCATCTCTTCAGGAATAAAACGCTGCACTCTATAGTTTTTTGCACGACTACAGCGCCTTTTTGTCATTTTTATTTTCAGTTTTTTTTTGTTTGACGGGAATTTCAATGCCTTTGGAAAATTTAATAGTCTGTTTCCTTTAGTTTGTTTGGCATAAAAAGAGCGAAGAGTAAATGACTGCGTCCAGGACTACTTTTGCCGTACTTTTTCAACTTGCGTTAACTTGGAGTTAATACATTTTCAAATATCTCCTCACGGACATCGCACTTGAAATCAACATTCAACGTGTAACTTTTTCATCTCCTAAAAGTTTCTGCTTGCAGGATTTCAGAAAGACTGTGGACGGATATGGCTTTTATCAGATGGAACCTTTTGTTTTCTATAGGTTTGTTCGTTTCACCGGTGTTTGTGTCCACGGATCAGAGCGGTTTTAGGAGATACTACGTGTTGCAACCGGGACCAAGCGGTACGGACAGGGTGCATGTGAGCTCCATTTCATCCCGCCCGGGAGCCGCGGGACAACCACAAACCTACAATGTGGAGCTGACGGCCAGCTTCGGCGGCCAGGTTCGGACCCGTAGGATGGGTAATCAGGCGACCCAAAGTATCCCGCTCCGGCAAGACACACCGTTTACGCAGCAACAGATCGTCCGACACACAAGTCACCAAGTTAAACTAGCGGGGTAAGGAGTGGAGTGAAGTGGAGTACAGTGCAGTGGGTTTCTCCCTGCACTGAGTGAACGTTAAAACTTTTGTGTCCCAGTTGTACCGGTAACTCCGCGGTGGCATAAGCTTCTCAATAGCTTCTTAAAAGCTGCACATAACTCTTTTAGCAAATGGTCAAATGCACTCACTGTGTGGTTCATGATAGGCTTCTGTAAAGGCAAAGGGAAATAAGTAATTATCCCAAGTTCAAGAGCTTTGGTTATCGACATTTGTACGGCTTTTTCTCACTATACTTGTCTTTAATGCAGCAGTGGTCAGTGAGATTGTAATAGAATCGAGTGACAAACAGTATGAAAAACATATCACTTGTATGGAGGGGTGGAAAAAAGACAAACTCCACTGTCCATGCAGCCTTTAATTATTTTCCTATTGCTGTACACCCAAGTCACCGTTTGTACCGGCCCAACACTTTATCTCTCCTCGACCTTTCCTTTCAGTCTTACGTGCAAACAAGACAGTCCCCATGTTGTTTGTTTTTACCAGTGTGGCCTCAATTTGCAGGATGCCACTTGCAGCTCTGAATGTAGTCGCCGCAGCGCTGCCTACGATTGTTACTGTGGGAAGTTTGCCCAGCGCAGACCACAACCACCCAGGGCTCACCCAGAAACACAGAGAGAGAGAGAGAGAGAGAGAGAGAGAAAGAAAGAGAGAGATCAGCGCTCAGATTAGGACCAGAGCCATTGCAGGGAGTCTGGACAGGCCACCAGCATTGATTGTCAATTGTGTGTGTGTGTGTGTATAAGTTACCAGAAATAGGGTTTTGTTTGGTTAAGAATGTATTTGTTTATCATGAGTGTGTGTTTGTGTGTTGGTGTGTTTAGTTTGTCCCTATGTGTGTGTGTGTGTGTGTGTGTGTATGTGCTGAGAGTGACCATGTGCTCTGGGTGCTGTTGCAGGGTGAATGTCTGTGGAGGGCAGTGCTGCCACGGATGGAGCAAGGCCCCAGGATCGCAGCGATGCACCAAGCGTAAGTATGACTATGGCTATGGGTAACACACACACACACACACACACACACACACACACACACACACACACACACATGCAGCTGGCATCAGCTCTCTCTCAGTCTGCTTCCTGGCCTTCACAGATTATTTTCCTCCAGAATACCTGCTCTTTTAATAATGGTAGTCATGTAGGGTCTTCACTGTGTACCCCCAGGCAATACTTGTGTTTTTTGGGCATGCGTATGTGTGTGTCTGTGTGTATCAGTTGCATCTGTGTTTAAGTGTGTGCCCTTGTGTGTGTGTGCATGTGTGTGTGTGTGTGTGTGTGTAAGTGCGTGCGTGTGCATGTGTGTATCAGGTGTATCCTCCGTGTGCGAGAGAGGTACAGTCTGAATTACAGTCTAGCATTTATTTTAAATGAGTGTAATTTGCACCGGATTTACATTCATTAAGGCCCCATGTGTCAGGAGAGGGAGCCGCTTGTGTGTGTTGTTGTGTGGGGCCCCCCGTGACAGCAAGGTGCCTGGGCCCCCCCCTCGCACCCACCCACCAGCCCCCCCACTTTTTACACCCAGACTGCGCCAGCCTCAGGCTAACTGTACCCCCACCCCACCTCATGACTGGTGGTGTTGCTTTAATAGAAGAAGAAGAAAAAAAAAACAGAAAAAAAGAAGAAAAAAAAGGCTAGAACCTTCCGAGACGCCGGGGTGTACACGTGTCTGAGGTTTCGGCCGTCGCCTTAGAAAATATTAACACTGACAGATATGAGCTGTACCCCCCCCCCCCCGTCTGACACTCACCCCTCCCTTTCCTCTTTTAAGTCCCCCACCACTCAACACTCAACACCCCCCTCAGCCACACGCAGGCCCACACACACACACACACACACATATATATATATATATAAATATATATACATACACACACACACATGCACACACACACACACACAAATGTATAAATAAGCCATATCCTGACAAAGGAAATGTCCACCTGTAAACAATGATAGGCATGTCTGTGTTAGCCAGGAGCGTCCAACGGAGTGTTTAGCTGCGAGGGCTAGCGAGCAGCTAGCGCAGGTTTAGGGCGGTTGACACAGTGGTTTGGGGGGGTGTGGGGTGTGGGGGGGGGGGTTGCAGGGGTGTTATGCCTTTTGGCTCAGGAACAAGGAAAAGTGGGGGGGGCTCAGTTTCTTATTGGGCTGTGTGCTAGCCCAGAGTTATATAAGAGACGGACAGCTGTGTACGTTAAGAGAACCTAACCCCCCTGCCCACACCCCCCCCCCTCAAACACACACAAACACCCCTCCACCCACCTACAGTAGGGGAAGTGCTGGGGTGAAGTTTTTGTCTTTAGACCCCACACTGTGTGTGTGTTTAGCAGGCGTAGAGGTGTGTGTGTGTGTGTGTGTATATAGTGAATAGTGTATTGTGTGTGTGTGTGTGTGTGTGTTTGTGTGTGTGTGTAGTGTAGTGTGTGTAGTGTATAGCGTATAGTGTGTGTGTGTGTGTGTGTGTGTATAGTGTGTGTACAGTGTGTCTCTGGGTACGTGCCGTTTACTACGCTGACTTGTCCGCGTTGCTGACGAAGGCCTTTTGTTGGCTTTTTTTTTTGCTGTCCTCATTCCTCTGCCCCCACCTCACTAACATGGCACACACACCCCTCTGCCCCCACCCACCCACGCACCACCACCACCACCACCATCCAGCAACACCTCCATCACCAGCACCCCCACCCTGAGTCATAGTGAGCGGAGAGGCTGAGAGGACTGATGAGGGGCAAGCTCTGTGTGTGTGTGTGTGTGTGTGTGTGTGTGTGTGTGCCCTGGCCTTAGAGAGCAGAGCAGCAAGCACCAACAGAGAGAGAAAGAAAGAGCCCCTTGTTGTTTACATGGGCAAAGGAAACGCTTAGCAAGGCCTTTGGAGAGGAACCAGCTCCGAAACATTCCTTCTTCTGTAGCGAGGCCTTTTATTCTTGCAGCCGAGCGCCCCTTTGATTGCCCCCTCCACCACCCGCACCCCGCCCCCCCCACCCCCCCATTTCCCTTTGATGTGCGAGACCACCAGCCCGGGCCAAGCAAGCAAGCAAGCAGGCAAGCGCGGCGTACGGCCCTGCAGAGTGGCAGACTTCTGAAACCGCTTCAATTTTCAATTTTTGACGAAGTCCAACGTGGTGTTGTTGGGAACTCCCCTTAGCTTAGGGTGTGGTGGGTTGAGGGTGTGTGTGTGTGTGTGTTGGGGGGGGGGGGGGGGGGGGGGGTGTTGAGGGTTAAGGGTTTGGGGGCGGTGGGAATTTGGCTCTCCCTCTCTGCCAGACCCAACATAATCAGCCACTGCTACCACTGCCACCACCACCACCACCACTACTACTACTACTACTACTACTACTGCTACTGCTGCTGCAAGGCAAGTCATCGAGTTCGCCACCCAGTCCGGCAATACCTCACCGTCTCACCATCGCCGGCAGTAGTGTGGGGGAATATATACTTTCGCACCCATTTTAAAGCACGATGCATAGTGCATAGTGATTTATATACACACACACAACAAATGGTTTCTCAGGCAGGGTAAATCTCCCAGGGATTCAGCCGCAGACGCCAGTGTGTAGTGTGTGTGTCTAGCGTGAGGAATGGGCCCGCTCTACTTTATGAAATGGATGCTATCAAAATACACCTTTTTCGTGTGAAAAACAGCCACTTTTATAGTCTGTGGGTGGCTGTCACGGTGATTACAATTAGTTCGTGGGAGCGTTTTGCATCTGTCCGCACCTCACAGTTGTCAGGACTGAGTGTTGACGCCCCTTGATGGATAGGGGTGTGTGAAGTACACACACTTGTGCTTTTTCGTTTAACGTTTTTCACACCCTATATTTTTTGCCTATATGGAGTGAATATGATGATGTCAGTTTTGTGCTATAGTCAGTCATATGCTCTCTCAGCTTTCTCTCTCTCTCTTGCTCTCTCGCTCACTCTCTCCCTCTCTCTCTTTCTCTCTCTCTCTCTCTCTCTCTCTCTCTCTCTCTCTCTCTGTCCGTCTGTCTGTGGATCACCCTATATATCTTTTGCTCAATTTGTTTTTCAGCTTCGTCTCTTAGGCTTCTCCTCACCTCGCTTGTCACGGGAGATAGACCATGCCATAAATTCTCTCACTAAATGTTTAATGGAGTTTGATTTTCAGCTCCCCACCCCCCCACCCCTCCCTCCCTCCCTCCACCCCTCCACATACACACACACACACACACACACACACACACACACACACACACATGCACACACACACACACACACACACACACACACACACACACACACACATACACACACATACACACACACACACACACACACACACACACACACACACTAGCCCCCAATGCTGTTCAACTCTCTTCCCCACCCACGCCAGCCCTCCTCCTAAACCACCAACCCACCCACCCCCCCACTCCCCACACAAACCCCACCACCCACCCCCCCTGCCCCAGGCTTCTCTTAAAAGTGCACACAAAGGGGATTCTTAATAGAAATAAATTTGGTTGCTTTTGGCAGAGTCTCGTGCACGCCCCATAAGCCCTGTACATAAAGTGCTCTTTCAGGGCGTCTGTCAGCTCTCTCACCCCCGCCACCCCCTCACCCCCCACCCCCCACCCCCCACCCCCCATGTGCCTGCGGGGGGGCTGACTCTGTGGGTTAATATTAAGGGGTGCAAAAGGAAGCTGTGATAACTGACCTCTCTGTTCTTGTTCCCTGGTGTAGACCCCCCTACCCAGTCCCTCCCTCACACACACACACACACACACACACACACACACACACACACTTGCTATGCAGTGATGGGAAGATCTGAATCACGGCCTCACACTCCCATACTGCTGAGTGTTACCATAAGGTCAAAGAACAATGGTGGCTAAAGCAAGGGCCCCATTTTGGCTGGCTTTCAGCAACAAACCTCTGAGATATTGATCAAACGAGGCAAAAAAACACACTCTTTTGGTCAGAGTGAGATACACTGAACAGGAAGTTCAGAGCATTGATTTTATTTCTCGCCCGAAAGTCAGCTTTAGAATATCTTCATCATGTTTACATTCAGCGGGCCGTCACATGAAATAGATACAGTGTGTGTTTCAGAGAGAAGGCTCTCGCTGCCCCTTTAGGGTGGAAACAACATGGTGTTGGATGTATTACAGCATTCAGCAAAAGTTGTGTTGGCCCTTGCCCTGTGATCTCTTACTTTATGATGTACCTCACGCAACATACTGAAGTGAAAGGAAACCTTCCAGCACAAGATAGCTCACAGAACAGCTCACATCTTCGTTTTGTTTTGGCCTATTACTTACTTATTACATGTAGTCTAATGTACAGGGGCAATGCCTTGAAGTCGAAGCTATTTTTTTAAAATGTGTCAGCTTTGGTTTATTATGTGATATCATATGTGATATGTTTACAGCCATTAAAATTAGAGTCAGTTTTATTGGCCAAGTATACTTACATATACAAGGAATTTGACTCCGGTAAATGTTAGCTGTCATGAGATAAATACAATCGTATGTTTTATGGCCCATCGTTGTCTGCTCTGATTTTTAACACAATCGTGGGCAGACGGTCCAGGAATTTGTACATGGGTGTCGTGTTTGCGGGCTGGGATGGGGTGGGGTGGGTCGGGACAGGACGGGATGGGATTTGGGGGGTGATGGCAGGCGGGCTTTGTGTGTTCACTGGCGAGGTGTGACCGCAGGGATTTATTCGTCCCCGGGGCGATCTCTAACCTGCGCAATTAGAAACAGTTTGAAATAAGCCCACGGGCACGCCAGTATGTCAACAGAGCTTCTGCTAAAAAACGGAGGGAGATTTACCGCCCGGGGTGGGGTGGATCATGTATATAACTATATATAAAATAGGGGCAGGGGGGGGATCCACTGTATGTACTCTATAAGTTATGTCAGCAATACTCAACGCCGAATACTCCCCTACTGTTTTATGCCTCCTGCTGTCGTGTTTGGATTCACATACGGATTTACGGATTTCATTTACATACATTTAAATGGCTCATAAATGCCATAGGCACTCGCATGTCCACCATGCGTATCTCTCTCTCTCTCTCTCTCTCTCTGTCTCTCTCTCTCTCTCTCTCTCTCTCTCTCTCTCTCTCTCTCTCTCTCTCTCTCGCTAGCCCAGTGACGGGGCGGTGGGGGGGTTTGGGGCAGTGGTGGTGGGAGATGCAGACTCAGCCCAAGCACTGAATGACTGAATGTAAATGTGATTGCGTGTGAGTAGGTGCTCTTCCCCCTCCCGTTTCCACAGCTCAATAGCAGTCAGCAACACACACACACACACACACACACACACACACACACACACACACACACACACACACACACACACACACACACACACTCACACACACGCATTCAGTGGACTTAACACTGTGTGTTTGTGTGTGTGTGTTGGGGGGTAGCATATGCTCCTTGCCACACAGACAGATTCCACGAATCAAGACATACACACACACACACACACACAAAAGACGAAAGAAGAAGAAATTGCTTGCCTTCACACCTTTATTAGTTGTCTTCTATTGTGAGCGTGCACAGGGGGTTGGGGGGGGGGCTGTATGATGGGGTAGGATGGATTGCCAGACTTCTGAGCAAGGAAGGTGATCACACACACACACACACTCACACACGCACACAAGCACATGCACACACACACACAAACACACAATCACACACACACAAACGAACACACAGACACGCACGCCTACACACACATACACCCATACACGTATACAAACACGCACACAAACACACACACACCCACAGACACACAAACATACACATACACACACACACACACACAGGCTTTGACACGCCGCACAACCTCCTCGTCCTCCTGCGGCCCCAAGTGAGAGAGCAGCATAGAGCAGAGCAGAGGAGACCAGCACTCCCTCCAGAGAGGAGAAGGAGGAGGAGGAGGAGGAGGAGGAGGAGGAGGAGGAGCAGGCGTCCAGGCCAAACAGAACATGAAGATATTTCACTCCAGGTCTGCTCGGCTCGCTTGCTTTGCACTGCTCCACTCCACTCCACTCCACTCTGGAGCACGACAACACCCTGTCTCTCTCTCTCCCTCTCTTTCTCTCTCTCTCTCTCTCTCTCTCTCTCTTTCTGTCTCTCTCTGTCTGTCTGTCTCTTTCTCTCTCTGTCTCTCTCTGCTGCACTCACTCACTCACTAGCGAGCGTTTGCTTGCATTTTTCATGAAGGATCCTAGCAGACGACCCAAAATAAGGAGAGAAAATGGAGGGAGGGTGGGGTGGGGGGTGGGGTGGAGGGGTGGTTGGGGAGCTGGAGGTGGAGAAAGGGGGGAGGTGGTGGTGGGGGGGTTTCAATGGGGGGAGAAAATGAAGACAGCGTGATGGGCTCAATAGTTTCATGAAATCCCTGGCTACTTTTTCTTCCTTTTCGTGCCCCCCCCCCCCCTTTTTGGGTAAAGGCTCTGTGCTTCGCGTGTCTCTGAAGGACGGCCTCGAGACACTCTGAAACACACACACGCAAGCACACACACACACACACATACTCACACACACACTCACGCACTAATGCACACACACACTTACACACGCATACACACACACACACATGCACACACGCAGGAGCCAGATGATTATGTGGATAGGCTTACAAAGGTAACTTTGTGCTGCCGCTCATTCTCCGCACGCTGAAAAGGAGGAAAGCGAAGGCTACACTGGCCCGCTTGTGCCAGTCATCCGAGTGTGTGAAAATAGACAAGCTATCCACAGAATGTGAATTGGCCCCGGCCCGGCCTGGGCCTTCATTAAAGACTCCAGAGCACAGGCACAGGCAGAGTAGAGCGGAGCGGAGGGAGAGAGTGAGCGGAGTCGCCACTGACGACAACAAATGGCCCCATTCAGCACATCCGAACGGCACCTATTCCCAGGGCCCAGGTGTGTGTGTGGACACGCATGACACGCAAATCTACTTCACGACACGACACGCCAGTCTAATCCATAACACGCAAGTCTACCCCCCATGACGAGCAAGTCTACTCCACCACACGCAAGTACTGTACCACACATGACATGTAAGTCTACTTCATGACACACAAGGCTACTTTACGACACCCAAATCTACTCCATGACATGCAAGTCTACTCCACGACACCCATGTCTACTCCATGACACACAAGTCTACTCCATGACACACAAGTCTACTTCACGCCATGCATGTCTACTCTACTTCACGACCCCCAAGTCTACTCCACCACACGCAAGTCTATTCCATGACACGCAAGTCTACTTTACCACAAACAAGTCTACTTCATGACACGACGACATGCAAGTCTACTCCACGACATGCAAGTTTACTCCACGACACCACACTTAAGTCTACTCCACGCCACACATGTCTACTGCATGACATGCATCTATGCTACTCCATACACACGTCTACTCCATGACACACGACATGGCACGACCCCGTGGCCCATGGGTGCATGTGGTTTCGTCCTAATCAGTAGGGAAGTAAAGAGAGAGAGGGATGTTGTTAAATCTCATCCCCTTTCCTGAGGAGTAGAGTTAATGCAGTTATTACCCACCCCAACCAGACTCCCATTCCCTGGCCAAAGACGTTGATGCATTCACATTCTCCCTCTCTTTCTGTCAATTTCTCTCTCTCTCTTTCTCTGACTTCTTGATGATTTTACTGCTCTCCCGGGTGTCGTTGTCACCTGCTCACCTGTGTAATTAGGTTAAAAGCAGGTTGCAATTTTTGTTGTGTACACTGTGTGCTGTGTTGTGATCACAATGACACTTGGGAATTACTTTTTCAAACCAACCTCTTGATTTTATACATTCATCTTCTCTCTTCATCCGTCTCTGTCCTCTCTGTTTATCTATCTGTCTCTCTCTTCTTTGCGTGTGTGTCTTTAGCTCTCTTTCTTCCAGTCTCTCCAAGTTTCTGTTACTCACTCTCTTTCTCTCCTTTCCTTTCCTCTCCTCTCCTTTCCTTTCCTCTCCTCTGGGTTTTCTGAAGGTCCACTGCTGCAGGTATGTGTTTAGTCTTGGAGTGCCGGCCATAGTACACATGCATACCATGCATTTCTCTGCCATCACAGTCCACTGCCAAGAGCAGGCAAGCACGCAGGAGAGAGGAGAGCCTACTCCTCCTTTGGCCCTTAAAACACAACAGGAGACAGAGAGAGAGGAAGAAACGAGAGAAGAGGGGAAAAGAGGAGAAAAGGGAAATTCAGAGAAAGACAAAAGGAAAAAAGAGGATTTAGGATGAGGACCAGAGAAGAGAAGAGAAGAGGAGAGAAGGGAAGAGAGAATGCGTGAGGGATCCTGATTGAAAAGAGAGAGTGAATAAGAAAAAGAGAGAGTGGTTTTGATTAAAGAATGTGACACAGAGCGAGTTGAAATAGCGTGTAAATGTAATGGAGAGTGTCTTCTTAGTGAAAGGATTGACAAGGACAGAAGAAAAGGGCTTTATCCTCATTTCCTCCACCTTCTAGTCTAGTTTCGAAAGCGTCTGTCTGTTTGCTGAGAGGAACGCTGTGGCATCTTGTTTATTCGTGGGTGTGGGGGCAGGGGGGGGGGGGGGGGGGGGGGTGTGCGGTGATGGGTTTGTGTTTTCATATCGGGCGCTATCAAAAGATGCATCTTCGCTGGCATTTAAATAGTCTATCAACATTGTGTGCACTGCTTGGGATTTGTGTTTTTTTTTCTCTCTCTTCTCTCTTCTATCAACTCATCGTTTTCTGGCGCACCCACGCAGAGAAATCCTGTCAGGAGGCATAAGATAAGATTTTGATACAAGTTAACAAACTTTCAGACAGCAGTTTTTTTGGCGATAAATGTGATGAAAAAACATAATTCATAGGTAATGCCAAGAAAGACAGAGAAAGCACAACTGTTTAATGGAGCCCAGATGCTTATCCTCCATCTTTTTTTTTTCAGTGAAGCTTACTGTCTCCATTTTCACACTTTTCTTTCTTACTTTCTTTCTTTCTTTCTTCCTTTGTTTGTCTTTGTTTTTTTAAAACACATCCCAATCTACCATTTTCTATGTAAGATTCTATGCTTCTTTCTTTCTTCCACTCTTTCTTTCTTTCTTTCTTTCTCTTTCTTTCTTTCTTTCTTTCTTTCTTTCTTTCTTTCTTTCCCATTTTTTGTAAATATCCACAATGTACCATCTTCTGTGTTAGTTTGGAGAGTCTGGTCCAGAGAGAGGCAGAAATCTGAGAGGGTCAGGGTGTAGTAGTCTAAACTATGCCCTGTATGGATGTAAGGAGGGGGTGGAGAGAAAAAGGAAAACAATCAGTAGCTCTCTCCTCACCTGTGCTCGATGCCACTCTGTCGTGAAGTGCTGACTCTGTAGGCGTCCAATGTGCCTTTACTCGAGAGTAAACAGTGAGAGGCGTACATGCTTTATTTGAGCGGAGAAGAGAGGACGGAGGGGGGGGGGTTAAATGAAGGGGAGAGTAAACGTACGGGAAGCTGTACTGTACTGTACAACGACAACGGTTGGACTGGAATGTTCCGTGGCCCTTGTCGAGCAAGCTCCTACATCATACACAAATACACACACATACACACAAACACACTTATACACAGACACACACACCAACACAACCATACACA
Source organism: Setipinna tenuifilis (assembly GCA_030347295.1). Classification (NCBI taxonomy): domain Eukaryota; kingdom Metazoa; phylum Chordata; class Actinopteri; order Clupeiformes; family Engraulidae; genus Setipinna; species Setipinna tenuifilis. The sequence goes on from CM059286.1 coordinate 9,230,776, forward strand.
GGCACGTACTCACACACACACACCTCCATACACACACATGCGCACACACACACACACATCCACACACATCCATACACAGACGCACAGACACACAGACACACACACCCATACACACATACACACACACACACACACACACACACACACACACACACACACACCTTGATCAGCGGGTGTGTTTTTGTGCTGTGGCAGCAGCACCGGTGGTCGTGTTCAGCGGTGCCCTCTCTGTGCCTCATTTCCGTCTGCGCCTCTCTGCGCTAGGAAGGAACATCTGCGTCGGCCATATGCTTCACCGGTGGGTGAGTAGGGGTGTGGGGGGGACGTATGGGTTTCCCCATAGCGGTGGGGTTGAGGGGGGCACCATCGCGCATCTGGTACTGGGTCTATACCCCCCCGCAACACCACCCACCCCCACCAACCCACCGGCCCCTGGAGGTTTGTCAAGTTACTGTGCTGGCAGTAGCTGGCTGGCACCGAGTCGGCCGTGATCCACAGCAGACTAAATACATGCACCACACCACACCGCACCGCATACGCACTGAGCACACAACACAGCACAGCACACAGAACACAGAACACTGGCCCTTTATGTTTCTCCTGCGCTGGACAGATGTATGCATTGTAAAGAAAAGTCTGTCTGTGTGTTAGTCTGGGGTGTGTGTGTGTGTGTATGTGTGTGTGTGTGTGTGTGTGTGTGTCAGAGTCAGAGACAGTATGCTCAAAAGTCTGTGTGTATGCGTGTCTGTATGCTGTGTGCAAGTCTCTCTGTTTTTGTGGAAGTCTGTTTGTGTGTGTGTCTGTGTGTGTGTGTGTGTGTGTGAGTGTGTGTGTGTGTGTGTATGTGTGTGTGTGTGTGTGTGTGTGTGTGTGTGTGTGTGTGTGTGTGTGTGTGTGTGTGTGTCAGAGAGTGAGTATGCGCAAAAGTCTGTGTATGCGTGTCTGTATGCATGTGTGCAAGTCTGTGTGTGTGTGTGTGTGTGTGTGTGTGTGGGTGTGTGTGTGTGTGTATGTGTGCGTGTGTGTGTGTGTTTACTGACGTGTGCGTCACAAGATGACTTGGCATGAAGTGCAGCATTCAAACAGTATTCCCAGGTACAGAGGGCTATTCTGCCATGTAAATGCAAAAGACCGTAACTTCGATTTCGGGCTAAAAATGAGTTATTGTCATTTTTGGAACAACCAGGTAAACATCAAGTTTTATCATGTGGCGAAATGGCTTGAGTCAGTGTTGTTGTTGTTGTTTCTGGGAAAAATAAGATGTTTTTCTTTGCCGTGATGCTGAAAACACATGGAAGCACGAAGATTGTTAAAGTAATTTTTCGCAGTTTCACACACTGGGGTGTTAAGGGCTTTTTGCCTTTGTAGGGCCGTATTTCTCCCTGTTTTT
>CM059286.1:9237165-9238919 GCA_030347295.1 Setipinna tenuifilis
GAGAACCTGTGTGTGTCTGCGTGTGTGTCTGCATGTGTGTGTGTGCGTATGTGTGTGCATGTGAACTTAAAATCGGAAGAGGTGGAAAAAGAGTAGATATATGTTAAGCTGTGACGCTGGCAGGGCTGTGGAAACATCCACTTGGACTGCGTCTCCTCCGTCTCTCCATCTTTGCGTCTCCTGCGTCTCCTGCTCTGCTCTGCACTGGACCGTGACACACTGCCACTGAGAGGAGCCCTGGCGGTCCAGGCCTGCAGCTGTGAGCAATCAAAGCCCAGCTCCTGGCCTGCCCGCTCAGTGCCCAGTCCTAGTGCCAGGGAGAGGGGCAGCGTCTCTCGCAGACCAGGCGGATGCCAACCAGCCATCCAGCAATCCAGCCAGCCAGCCAGCCTTGGCACAACCAACCCAGGGGCACCGGCGAAGGCCTTGACAGAGTCTGTCTGTGGGCCACCATTTTTGTGTTTTTTTTTCTTCATTATTAACATGGCTGATGTCCTTCAGATGGCTGTGGTCTCACACTACTTTGTCTGGCTTCTTGAAACGACCTTTGTGTCTCTGACGTGTACACACACACACACACACACACACGTCATGTCTTGGTGTACACACACACACACACGTCATGGCTTGTAAAGTCAGCGTCAGGCTGTAACCTGTGTCCAGCGTTTCCATAGCAACTTGATAGTCATCTTCCACTTCCTGGTTAGAGAGTGTTTGGTGGTCTGTCTTTGAGTTGGCGTCTTCTCGTTCTGGTTTTGGCCAGTCATTGGCTTTGTCCATCATGCAATCTTTCTTGACTGGACCTTAAGTCACCGTTGAGACAAATTGGCAAACTAACTTATGTGATGAACGGAGTCCCCATCTTGGTATGTGGGTTATGGGGTGGGGGGGTGTAGGATAACAGCCATTGAGACCCTGATGCACCTTCACCTCATCAGACAAAAAAATAGCAAAATTGCCCCAAATTGAGTCGTCCACCTCTTGATATGCATAAATAGTATTATGAGTGATGTACGTGTGTTGTACGTCAATGTATTCTTTTTTTCTATGTGTGAGTATGTGTCTGTGTGTGTGTGTGTGTTGTCTCAACGTATAACACTGGGGAGTTTTCATGCGCTGTTCGAGCGCTAGTAATTGCTCCCAGACCTGTGTCCTCGAAAGCTGCTCTCAATTTCCACAGAAGTTTTTTTTTGTCGTTTTTTTTCTTTGCTTCTCCCAGGGAGGCATGTGTCTATGGCTTTCAGTTAAAGGAAGAACACGTCACCAGCCTTTTTTTTTTTTTTTTGGGGGGGGGGGGGGGGGGGGGGGGGGTTGTTTTAAACGAACAGGAAAACAGAAAACAGAGCCCCATTAAGCTTAATTATTAACTGTAAAAAAGGGGGAAAATATTCAAAGGGAAAACAGACATGAAAAATGTCTTTTAAGAGAAAAATACTTTATGATCCAGCCATCCAGTGGAAAGCATTAATCCTCATAGGCTAATCCTAATGCCATCCTTGTCCTCTGATCTGGCAAGACGCTGATAACTACGACATCATTTCGTTTTTTTTTTTCACCATTTTCATTTTCAAAGCAGCTGTATCTTTCCTTTGCTTCATGTGCTGTTTTTTTATTCAGTCCACATTTCCAGGGGTAATTTATTTATTATCTCCCTTGGCTCATTTTCAAACTAAAGGGCCCTGTACGTATGGTAGAGAGGCAGAGAGAGAGAGGGAGAGGAGAGAGGTAGAGGGGTAGAGGGGTGGAGGGTGGAG
>CM059286.1:9249019-9264019 GCA_030347295.1 Setipinna tenuifilis
GATTTTTATTCTGTGTTTTTCTTGAGGTTATGCAGCCGGTGGGTCAGAGACTGTGGGACTGTGAGTGAACTTTAGAGAGAGCTGTAGGTGTTATGTACACACATCTTAAATGGATTTGTTTTATTGCTCTCAGGAAAAAAAGGGTTTGTAAAAATGACTAGCAGCAACGCAATCTTCTCGCCCATTTTAGCAATGAGCCCATTGTACTCTAAGGGTCATGCCGATGTTATGGTAAGGTATTCTTTTCTTTCTGGCCACGTCCAGTTGCTGGTACCACATAGGTATGTCTCGTTATGGGGCAGCTTGTCTCAGATTTACGCAAGTGTCAAAGTAACTTGTCTCAGTGTTTGTTTGGATCACTGAGGTACTGTTCAAGTCTTTAAGCATTCCTTCTCAAAAGAAGTCATGTTTTCCTTCTTGCCTATAAAACAGAAACCCTAGACATGGTCATACCAAAGCCAGCCTCTGTCTCTTCTGTCAGAGTATTTTGCGCTCTTGGATGCGACGAAAATTCTGAGGTAAAGACAGAGAAAGAGATGAGGGAGGTGGGCGGGGGGTGGGTGGGGGGGTTGAGGGTGAGCATATGAACAGAAAGGAAGGAAAAGCATCAGGTTTATCCCAATCCTTGTCTACTTGTCTACCAGCTGCTTTAGACGTGCTGAAAACGTTACTCTGTTTCCTTTGATTGATTTTTTTTTTCATAAACGTGTCAGCAACTAGGTATTAAGACACTCGAGCCCTCCCAGTCATGGCGGTGGCCTGGCGGAGAACATCAGCCCAGAACCGCAGACTTGCTGGAAAGTGCTAGGACAGGGTGACAGACCAAACACCAACAATCCTCCCCCTCCACCTCACATCCCTCACTCCATCACTCCATCTCCCCCCTCCACCACCACCACCTCTCCCACTCGTCTACTCGCTTTAGCGAGAGCGGCACGACGGGAGCCTGTGTCAGCGAATTGAGCTAAGCCAATTACAGGAGGGGTGTGTGTGTGTGTGTGTGTGTGTGTGGGGTGGGGTGGGGGGTGAGGGTGAGGTGTGGGAGTGAGGGCTGCTGGGATCGACCGTGTTTGTTATTTAAAGGTCCGAGACGAGACAGATCGCCATCACTATAAATCACTGCCAAACAGGCATGCTAGCTTAATTAGCTTGGTAGGTTTTTGTCATTATTATTTTGGGCGGCGCCCATCTCTCACATTTCAGAGGTCTGAGCGCTGTGGTTTTTTGGGAGCTGTTCTACACTTTACATACCCCCATGTGGCGAAGGCTCGTGTACCTGTTATTAACGGAGGCAAATATTAAAGTAATTGAGCCAAGGGGGATTTAGTTATATGGGTCGCGCTTAAAAGTTATATGGGGAATTGAATAAGTTATATGGGGCATTGGATGCTTGGTTGGCCAGTAAATACTGGCGTTGATGTAACACTGTATGGGGGCGGCTGAAATTAGCTTTAGCTGGCTAACCTCGGCTGGCATAGCAACAGGAAGATAGAGCTGGAGGGCATCATTAGCGGTGGGCGCTAGCTGCGGGAGTTTGTTTTTAAAGTAGCGTCAGCTACATAAACCCAGTGTGGAAGCTGGCTGGTGTGCTAGGTGGTTTCACCTCCGCCGAGGACTGTCTGCATATTAAACACTGCCTGTTCTGTAGGCTAGGTGTCTTTCCTCTTAAGTGGTGAGGCCCAAACCACAGCAGATAAAACAGCCTGTAATTATCCTGGTGAGAGGAACAGATGAACACTATTGTCTGCTTGTGTAGGTGCACGCGCGCATAAACACACACACATATTTACACCCTTTTATTGCCCTCTGACACACAAGACCTCATACAGGATAATGATTGGTTAAAAGCATCTCTCTCTCTCTCTCTCTCTCTCTCTCTCTCTCTCTCTCTCTCTCTCTCTCTCTCTCTCTTTCTCTCTCTCTCTCTCTCTCTCTCTCTCACTTACAGACAGACACACACACAAACAGAAACACACACACACACACTCACAGATATCTACACCTTATACTGCCCAGTCACAAACAAGACCTCATCTGCTGGTTGGCTTTGTCTTAAAACACACACACACATTCTCTCTAACTCTCTCGCACACACACAGACACGCACACACAAACTCGCACACACAAAGTGTGACATTTGCATGCTCATCTACTGCAGTGGTAGAAAGGTGAGCGTAGTTGGCACGTAGAGTCTAAAACCTGGGCAGCGATCTGGATTTTTTCCTATTGAATCTGGGACAGTAATGACATAGAGACTGAAGCACAGGGGCGGACGAGGGACCCTGCTGCTGCTGCTGCTGCTGCTGCCTTTACCACTGCTGCCGCAGTCACAGCCTCAGCCTCAGCCTCAGCCTCAGCCACAGCCGCCACCACCACCACCTCCGCCACTTCCGATGCCTCCGCAGCCTCAGACGCAGCCTCAGACGCGCGCCGCTGTCACGGCTGAGTTATTAGCTCTATTTTCACTGGGCCAATTTCAGATAAAGCTCCAGAGCAGGGTGGGGTGGAGTTGGGGTGGGGTGGGGTAGGGTAGGGGGAAGAACGAAATGACAGACCACAGCGATAAACTGTGTCAGGCAGCAGGAGCAGCCTTTAAACAGCCACAGCTACAAGTGCCAGAACGCTTGAGAGGAGACTATGACAGAGAAGAGAAGAGAAAGGGGGTAGAAGGGGGGCGGGGGCGGCGGGAGGGTAGATGGATAGATATTTGAAAAGGGGCGGAAGAAGTTGCCGGACGTAGATTATCTTCCCTCATGCAGTCTCACAGCCCCTGTCCTACGAGTCTCGCCGGCTATTATTATTCATGATGAGAAAAGATGCACTGCCATAGTCTCGCTATTCACTGCCGCTCGTTGAATAAGCTTAGCGACTCAATAGAAACTCATGGAGGCTTTTGGAGACGGTTAAGCCGTGCTGTCCCGTATCAGTTTGGATGAATAAAAAGGGGGGGGGGGGGGGACTCTCAAGGAGATATATCCAAATATCCTTCACCGTTGCTTAGAGGAATGTCTCAATCACACATCTAGAGCACTTCTCACCTTTGTGTTTTTGTAAGCCCAAACATCAAACATCAGCCTGCATCAGCCTGCATTGTGTGCGTAAAAGACTCCCGCATAAACACAGCTATATGTAGAGGACCTGGCAGACACAACAACTCCTAGAAGTGATATGGTACGTGTGTGTGTTTGTGTGTTTGTGTGTGTGTGTGAGTGTGAGTGTGAGTGTGAGTGTGAGTGTGTGTGTGTGTGTGTGTGTGTGCGTGCGTGCGTGCGTGCGTGCGTGCGTGCGTGCGTGCGTGCGTGCGTGTGTGCGCGTGCGCGTGCGCGTGCGCGTGTGCGTGTGCGCGTGCGCGTGCGCGTGCGCGTGTGTGTGTGTGTGGTGGTCATGGTAATGATGGTAGATGGTTCAGAAGACCACCCCACACAGACTTTTCTTCTTTCCCAGGAATTTGGCACTTTAGCCCCTGAGCTAAGCTCTAAACAGATGTGCATAAGTGAGGATGTTTGTCATAGTTAGTTCAGAAATGTCCATATATCAGGGGACGGGGGGTAGTGTTTGAACTAGAGAGAGAGGGGGTGGGGGGTTGGGGGGCAGGGACTTAGAAAGAGAGAGAGAGAGAGAGAGATGGAGAGAATAAAAAGGAGACTGGAGAACAGACTCATAAAACCACCGTCTGGAAGAAAAAAAAAGGCTTTAAAAGATGGAGGGTGGGCAAAGAGAGGAAAAAGACATCTTATGAGAGAGATTCGTTCTTATGGAAGATTATTAGAATTTAGAAGTGCAAGGGTGACTTGGGCTCTATCCATATGGCCACACTCTTGGAAACTAAATGCTGTTCTCCATATTATTTTATGATAAGCTCAGCAGTCACAATGGCATCCATGACTCCACATCTGCAGGCTTCATACCCTGTCTATTTCTGTATGGTTGCCTACTCTGTCTTTTACTTAAACACGCACACACACATGCAGACACACACACACACACACACATACACACAAACGCAACCGCCCACACACACACACCTTGGTGTCACACATACACATACATATACACAGATACATCGACACACAAATTCACACTGAGTCGCTCCCACACTCCTCCATTTTTTGTTTAAACTCTTTTGTGTGCGTACGTGCATGCGTGTGTGTGTGAGAGAGAGAGCGCACTAGCGTTCGTCTGTGTCTGTGTCTACACGTGTGTGTGTGTGTATGTGTGTAAGTGTGTGTGTGTGTGGCGTTTTTAGCAAACCAGAGGAATGTTTGTGTTCTTTAAAGACGGCTGGGCTTGCTGCCTGCCTGCCTCTCCTGGCCTCTCCTCCTCCTCCCCTCCACTCCTCTCCTCCTCCTCTCCTGTCCTCCCCTCTCCTCTCCTCCTCTCCTCCTATCCCTTCCCCTCCTCCCCTTCTCTCCTCTCCTCCTCCGCAGGTCTGTCCCACGCGACAGACGGCCTGTCAGCAGCTAGCTATGGAGCCCTCGCCTGGGATATCCATTCCTCCCTCCCTGACCGCCCTGCTCCGTCTCTCTCCCTCTGTCTGTCTCCTCTTTCTCCCCTCCTCCTCCTCCACCTCCTCCTCCTTCTCCTTCTTCTCCTCCAAGGCTCTCGGCGGGCCATATATCCTGGTGTCCTCGGGCTAGGAGCCGGCGGTCCCTGTGTGAGTCTGCTAAGGCTGCGCGTGCCTGGCGCAAGAGAGAGAGAGAGAGAGAGAAGGAGAGAGAGAGAGACAGAGAGAGAGAAAGCGAGAGAGAGCTGGAGCGTCACTGTTGCGTCCCTTCCATCCCTCTTCCCCTCCCTCTCCCCGTCCCTCTCCCCACCCCCCCACCCCCCAACTTCACTAGCCAGACGTTTCCTCGACACTCTCACTTCACCTCTCTCCACCCGTCCACAGGGGCTCTTTTTCACCGGGCAAGGTGTGGGGGAACTCACTAATCTAACTTAGCCCTGCATGCTGCATCTTCCATCCTTCCACCCATCCATCCATCCATCCAGGCCCCAGTGTCTATTTTGGCATCTCCCCCCCGCTGGTGGCTTCATCCACAGCAACTAATGGAAGCTCCTGCTCCTCTGTTTTTGCCTCTCTCTCTCTCTCTCTCTCCCCCACTCCACTTTCCTGTCTCTGCCTGTCTATATTTCTTTCTCTCTCTCTCTCTCTCTCTCTCTCTCTCTCTCTCTCTCTCTCTCTCTCTCTCTCTCTCTGTCTTTGTCTCTCTGCCTCTCACTCTGTCTGCCTCTGTCTCTCTGTCTCTCTCTGCCTCTGTCTCTGGCTCTCTCTCTGTCTTTCTATTTTTATCTTTCTCTCTCTAGCCTTCTCTATCTTCTCTCCCTGTTTGTCCATCCCTCCTCTTGCTCCCTCTCCATATGCTAGATCATTAGAGCCTTGTTGATCTGGAGCAGAAGGGGCTGGTAGGAGTTATTTGAGAGGTGGCCATGTTGTACTCCCAGGTGGGGTGGGCAGGTGGGGTTTGACCCGTTGGCAACTGGAGGTAGTGAGGGGTGCTGGGCCATAGAGGAACCAGGGTGGATGCTACAGCAGCCAGCTGCTTCACCGAACAACATTGGCCCAGATCCACATCCAAATTAGATTGATGGAGATGGAAGGAGAAAGACAGCGAGAGAGAGAAAGAGAGAGAGAGAGAGAGAGAGAGAGAGAGGGAGGGAGAGGCCAAAGAAGGTGTAATTGCTCGGGGAGACAGAGTGTTCATTGCAGCTGTTGGGATCTGTCAGTTTGCAGTTATAGTGTAATTGCTCCAGCACCCAGAAGTTACAGGTCTTCTAAAAACACCTTTACCCTTTCACACCATTTTGCCTCAAGAGAAACTGCTGTGTTTTCATGTTTTTTTTTGTGTCAACCTTTAGTCTTGCCTCCACCTCGAATGACATGGTTCTTTAAAGGGATATTCCAGAGTTCCAGACATTCTGGGGATATTCTCAGATAATAACCAAACTTTGTCCAAACTGTGTTGGTTGCGAAGCGTTTAAATTAGTTGATTGCCAAATGTCATTTACTGAGTGTTTGGTTCTGCATTCGGCAATCAACTTTTACGGATATTTTTAAGGGAGACTTTAGGTGAATGAGCATGTGTTGTTGCGTGTCTTTGTTTCCCAACCCCAATGTTGCTAGATGTGAACATGACGTTATAGGCATGGCTGCTTTGTAGGGTAGGCTAAAGTCGCTACTACCTAGCGTGTGTGCGTTTGTGTGTCGAAAAAGTGTTGCTGGTGTGAGTGCTCTGAGAAAAAATCACCGGGTTTGGCCACCGCAACACTGTCATTTTTCACAGTGATGCACCGACTTCAGAAACAGTTTTCTTTAGATTTTATCTGTACAGTTGCAAAGTTAGCTAAACTTTGGTTTGTCTATTGGAAATCTCACTAACACAATAGTGAAATGTTATTTTGAACCTTACAGTGGTTTGAAAAAAAAAACTGAATTGGTTGTGGTTTTGCTAATAACACAAACTTTGAGCTCGTTATCATCCATAAGTAGCCACAGAGTGTATGGAACTCTAGACTATCCCTTTAAAGGAATGCTGTATTTTTTGGAAATAGGCGCATTGTTCAACTCTGTTAGGGTTGATTTTTACCATTTTTAAACTCATTCAGCCAATTTCCAGATCTGGCAGTTGGATCTCCATATCTGTCAGCAGCACTTCAGCTATTAGCTTAGCATAAGTCATTGAAGTGGATTAGGTCAGCAGGGTGCTAACTGGCAGACTCAGAGATCCTACTGCCAGATCTGGAGATCATCTAAATGGATTCAAAAACGGTACAACTCAACTGTTTAACTCTAATGGAGTTATAAAAAATAAGCCTATTTCCCGAAAAAGTGGAGTGTTACTTTAAGCGTGTTCTGATTAGTCCGGACAGGTGAGCGCAAAGCGACCCAACAGAAACCCTGCTGTGGGTCCCGGATACCAGCAGGGCCTGGAAGTGACTCAGAGACATGTCAGATTAGAACCTTACCAGTATTAAATCAGGGACTGACTCAACTGGAGCGCTCCATGCTGGGGCCGGCCACCAGTCTTAAAGGGGACCTCGAAGGCTCATTTTTATCTTTTACAATATTTGGCGATGTCAGTTTTTGTGGTGTATTAACGTAGATTAGCAACTCTCCAACCAAACATTTGGTCTTTCTCATATCATCTCTCCTTTCCCATCTGTGTGTTTGTGTGCGTCTGTGTGTGTGTGTGTGTGTGTGTGTGTGTGTGTGTGTGTGTGTGTGTGTGTGTGTGTGTGTGTGTGTGTGTGTGTTATGTGTGTGTATGTCTGTGTTTGTGTGTGTGTGCATGACCGAGACTTGAAAATATGCAAGCCTAATATGATTAGATTTCTTAGTGTCAGGCAAAAATCTGTCTGCCTTTCCAGTTTCTAATCCTGCAATAAAGTGAGATCATAGTGTTTATGTCTGCCCGTCCATCTGGCTATTGGCATGATTAAATAAAAAACAGTTTGTTTTGAATGCCTGTGAAGACATGTTTGCTTGGTGATGTGGTTGCTATTTGGCATCAGGGAGAAGCTACACTGACATCAAACTTCATACTGTACTGGAGTGGATAGCCATGCACCTGCGTTGTTGACATCACAGAAAATCACAAAGCTGCAGAGAGAGAAAGGATTTAAGGTGGCAACACTCTTTGCCAACTGCTCTAGAGTCAGTTTAAAAAGTTATTCTTTTTCAAAAAGTAAGCTTTTGGCTAGCAACTTGACATAATATACTGTAATGTTCAATACTAGACACAATATCAGTTTTAAAATTAATCTGGCTCTTTGCCAGCAACTTTGACATAATATAATGTTTAATACTAACACATTAACTGAACTGCTCGTATGTGGAATTCTAAGTGGCAGTCATAAGATATTTAATGTAAACGTCAACGTCAGTTATCACAAAATCACATCTATGGTATGTAATAATGTTATTTATAACATCATTTTAAATAACTATATATCATTTATTAGCCACAGACAGCAGCTGTTGTTTATACGCTATAGGCGTGTCTGTGGTTGTCACCAGTGGCTGCCATGTTTTCACCGTCCAGTGTGGTCAGAGAGACACAGACACCAGATGCAGACGCAGGCACAGACAGGAGGAGTGCACCCAGTGGACTAGACTGCTAAACCGGACTCTTGAAATACACACACACACACACAAACACACACACACACACACACACAGATGGGGACAGCCTGAGGAGAAAGGCGTTGTAGAGTGTTGGATGGTGAATGAAAGCCACCGAAAGACACACTGAGGGAGAGAGAGAGGAAATGACGGACACTTTGGGGAGCAGCGGGGGAGAGGAAGAGAGAGAGTGAGGACGGTAGAGAGAGAGAGAGGGAGAGAGCGAAAGAGAGAGTGGGGAGGGGAGAGAGAGGAAAGAGAGAAGGATCTGTCTACAGCAGCCTGCGTCATTAGCGGAGGGAAAAAGCGTGCGGCGGAGTGCAGACGGTGATGGGATGTGGTAGACCTGAGACAGATGTTTGTGGAGAGTGGCTGGGATCACTCACCCTCTATGTGTTTATCTAAGTGTTTGTGTGTGTGTGTGTGTGTCTGAGTCTGAGTCTAAGTGTGTATATGTATATGTGTGTGTTTCTATTTGTCTGGCTGCACGTGTGTGTTTGACTGAGTGGTCAAACAGACTTATGGGTGTGTGTGTGTGGTGTGTGTGTGTGTAGTTGAGACACTTGTGAAGTGTGGAAGGATGTTTAAAGGTTAGAAAGTGGGCTGAGACTCTTGAGACTCTTTCTGTAGTTTCTGTGGTCAACAGTGACGTCATGACCATCTCATCTCATCTGCAGGCTGATTTATTCTTGATTTAGTGCGCCATTGGTTTGGGCCACATCCCTGATATGGATGTTGCAGTGTGTGCATGTGTGTGTATTTGTGTGTGTATGTGTGTGCGCGCGCGCATGTGTGTGCGTCTGTCTGTGTTTGCGCGTGTGTGTGTGTCAGGGACAGAAATTCGCACCAGCCACCAGCCACCAGCCAAATGCTGGTAAAATATGAAAGTGGCTGGTAGATTTCGGACACAATAATAATTTACTGTTGAGCAGCTGGTAATTATTTCCCTTTATTTGTCAGTGTCGGGTAAAGAAGTTAATTTCCACCCCTGTTTTGTGTGTGTGTGTGTCTAAGTGTGTATGTATGTATATATACTGTATATATATACGTATATATATATGTGTGTTTGTGTGTACGTGTGTGTACGTGTGTGTGTGTGTGTGTACGTGTGTGTGCTTTTGTTTATCTGACTGCACATGTGTGTTTGCCTGAGTGGTCAAACAGACTTACGGGTGTGTGTGTGTGTAGTTGAGACTTGTGTGTAGTGTGAAGTGTGGAAGGATGTTTAAAGGTTAGAAAGTGGGCTGAGACTCTTGAGACTCTTTCTGTAGTTTCTGTGGTCAACAGTGACGTCATGACCATCTCATCTCATCTGCAGGCTGATTTATTCTTGATTTAGTGCGCCATTGGTTTGGGCCACATCCCTGATATGGATCTTGAAGTGTGTGTGTGTCTGTGTCTGTGTGTGTTGGTGTCTGAGTATGTATATATTTGTGTTTGCCAGAGTGGTCAAACTGATGTGTGTGTGTGTGTGTGTGTGCGTGTGCGAGTGTGAGCATGAGCGTGTGCACGTGTGCGTTTGTGTGTCTGTGTGTGTGTGTGAGCTTGTGTTTTTGTCTCCATATGTGTGACTGAATTAACCTGTGTGTGTGTGTGAGAGTGTATATGTGTCTTTCTATGTGTTTTTGAGTAGATGTGTCAAGGTAAGTGAAAGAAGGAGATAAGCATGGCAAAAAACCTGAAAGAAAGTGAAACAGACAGAGATAAGAAACAAGAAAAAGGACAAAAAAGGTATAATGAAAGGCGAAAGAGCAGGAGGAGAGAAAAAGTGAAAGTAGACAGATGAGGAAGAGGAGGAGTGTGAAAGGTGAGAGATGAAGATCAAGGAAGGGTAGAGGCAAAAAGGGGAGGGGGGGTGGGGGGGGGTGGGTGTTATTTCGTCCAGACGGTCTGCCATGTCCCAATCTTTGTCCGGGTGGTAATAAAGCATGGCATTGTGATCTGCCAGAGCCTAACTCTCTCACAGTCTGACTTCTGCATGAGGGATTGGAGTCTGTCCCAGAGTTTTGTTTGCTGAGCTCCTCTACCCCTCTCTCATACTCTCCCTCACTCTCTCTCTCCCTTTCTGTCCCTCTCTCTCTTTCTCTCTCTCTGTCTCTCTTCTTCTCCCTCTCTCTCTCTCTCTCTCTCTCTCTTTCTCTCTAGGTCTCTCCCTCTGTCTCTCTGTCTCTCTCTCTCTCAATCTCTTTCTCTCTCCCTCTCTCTCTGTCTTCCTCCCTCTCTCTCCCTCTTTCTCTCTCGATCTCTCTCTTCTCTCTCTGTCTGTCTTTCTCTCTCTCTCTCTCTTTCTTTCTCTCAATCTCTTCCTTGGTCTGTAACCCCCCCCCTCTCTTGGTCTCTGCCCCCTCTTCTCTCTCTCTCCCTCTCTCTCTCTGTCTTCCTCCCTCTCTCTCTCCCTCTCTCGCTCTCTCTGTCTCTCTCACTCCCTCGCTGTCTTAATACTGTCCCACTCACTCTTCAGTTTTTTCGTTTTCCCTCCTCGTGTTTCAGAGACGCCAACAGATTTAGAGGAAGAGAGTTTGAGTGAGAGAGAGAGAAAAAGAGGGGGTGAGACAGAGTAAAAAGAGTGAAAAAAGAGAAGAGAGGGCAAGGAAGAGAGACAAAACAGGAGCGCACGTGTGGAGGCAAAGAGTGGCGAGCGAGAGGAACGATACTTAGATACACACTTCTTTTTTTCCCCTTTCTTTCTTTTTTACTTCTCTCTCTCGGTGTGTGTCAGGGTTTTCTCCCCTCTCTCATTCAAACTGAAACATCTCAGACGTGATTGTCGCTAACGGAGAAAATTGGAGCTCTTTAGTTCATTTTATTTTATTTATTTTTTATTTTTTTTTGTAAAAGTTGAGTGTAGTAGTACTTTTTTTTTTTCCAATGGACTCATCCGGGCTGACCAGACTCCTCTTCCTCTCCCTCTCTCTGCTCTCCTCTTCCTTGGTGCTGGTTCTGTGCCGGGCTCCAGTGCCAGCCATTGGCAACCAGACGGGCAGGATAAAGGTGGTCTTCACCCCCACCATCTGCAAGGTGACCTGCATGGGCGGGCGCTGCCAGAACAGCTGCGAGAAGGGCAACACCACCACCATCATCAGCGAGAATGGCTACGCCACCGACACCCTCACCGCGCCAAACTTCAGAGTCGGTGAGTAGCCCCTTTTTGGTGACCTCCAGCCTTTGCTTGTTGTTAATCCCCCACACTACTACAAGTGGAGTTGAAGGGGTGTTTGGGTGGGGGGTGGGGGGGAGATTTGAAAAGTTCACCGAGCTCCTCATCCAGCTGCATGCTGCTCCACCTCAGCTCTTAGCTCTGTGCCATTTCCCAAGGCATTATGGGATAACAGCCCCATTGTTTTTAAGTCTAATGCTTCAAGATGCCTGTTGTGTTTACTTGTGCTAGTTGCTGGACTCATGGGTAATATACATCATGTCGACCCAGAAACCTGTTGTTGTGACCTGTCATAATATTATTAGTTGTTTTTCGTCTCAGAGACAATATGGTTTTCATAAGCCATTGTTTGGGCTAGTTTGGAGCTAATTTCATGTGCAAGTTAAATGCTCTCTTGTTATACGTAGAGAATGGTACAAGTAGGCTTTTGTGACCCTAATAGGAAAAGTATGAAATTATACAGTGCCAGTTTTTTTATATAACTTTTTTATTGTATAGCTATGGCTAATAAATAGAAAAATGAACCGTAGATCTTACTTGTAACTTTTGAGTACGAACATAAAACTCCTGTGTTTAAGAAACAATGACGTGAAATCACATGGACACTCTCTTGCGTACGAGGTGGATTTGTCTTGTGTTTATATTTGGGATGAAGTGTTGGATGAAGTACTTTGTCTCTCCTGCTGCTTTTGCTAGAAGGTTTAGGTTATTCGAGGTTGAACCGAATCTATCAAATGGACAGAATAAGTCCCAGACTTGGCAAACGGGAGACACACACACTCCAATGGCAGTCCCCCTCCTACTCCTCGCTGGTGAAAAACGTGTGCAGTAAGATCCAGCGCCTGGCCGTGTTTGCAGTGTCTTAACCTGCCCCAGATCCTTATAAGGCGAGCGCAGCACTATCCAACAGATCTCGACACAGCAAGCCATACTTTACGCAGCTGAGGAATGAGCAGTCAGAGGAGAGGAGAGTTAGGCAATCTTTTTCACCCAGGATATTAGGGGGGGGTGGGGGGTATATGGACCAGGTGGGACAGCCAATGTTCCTACTGTGATGGAAACCATTAGCATTAGACATACTCCTTGCTCTCCAACCTGTAGGGCACAGAACAAACCTGTCTGTTCCTTTTGGGATGCTGGGTAGCATTGAAACCCAATGTTAATAACATATAGTTACTGCTATTCAGTATTAAGTCAAGTCAGGTCGAGTCCGGTCAAGTTTACTTCAGTGGAACATTTATAAACAACTAAAGTTGTGACCAAAGTCCTGTTTAGTGGGAAGTCTGGCCAAGTTGGGGCTGCTTGCAGAGGAACAGTGTTGGTCAGTTAGATGATCAGCCATGCGTTTGGTTTTACAGTACGATGTCAGTGTTCCTGCCTCAGTCTCTGTCTCTCTGCACTCATGTCAGCCTGTTGGAGTCTCTTGTGTGTGTTAGACAGTGCCACTCTAATCTCCAGCTGGAGGGAATACAGTACATGCGCTGCCCTAGTAGAGTGCCAGTGGCTGGCTGCTTCAGTCAGAGCAGAGCAGGGCAGTATGTGGTATGTGTGCTAGTGCCCCAGCCATTGAAAAAAGGCACAACTGCTGAGACGTCTGAGTCATGGAGCTTTTTGGAAAGGGGGGGTATCCGGGGGAAGGGAGGGGTGTGTGTGTGTGTGTGTGTGTGTGTGTGTGTGTGTGTGTGTGTGTGAGGGGAGGTGGGGGTGGGTGGGTGAGGAAGGAGGGTTGGTGAGGGTAGAGGGTAGGGTAGAGGGGCTGCTGGCTGGTGTTGCTTATTAAGACGTGGTGCATGGTGGTGTTGAGGAGTTTTTTTGGCTCTGTGAAGTTACTGCCCCTTTAAAACAGCCCCGAACCACGCTGGTCTTTGGCAGGCAGGCAGTGAGTGAAGTGTACCTGTCAGGGCATGTAGCCGCGTTTACAGTCTCCCACTCTGAGCTCACCGTCTGTCTGAAAAGGGCCAGGGGATCGACAGGGGAGAGAGCAGCAGTTGTGTTGTTTTCTCTTTTTCGTGTTTTATTTTGTTTTTATTTTATTTTATTTTATATTTTATTTCTCGTTCGTTCTTTCTTTCTTGGCAAGACATGGAAATGTTTCTTATTTATGCTCTTGCTCTGCTCCGTCTCCCAAACAGACAGCAAACAGAGTCCAAATAAAATTCCAAGGTTGTTTATCATTCTTCTGCCATGACATAGATGGTTTTTCTCCCTCAGGAACAGGAAAAAAAAATAGAGCGGAGGAGGAAAGAAGTACTCAAGTGTACATACTTGAGTTGCTTAGCGAATAATGAAGGAGAGGTTTGTTCATACGTGCTCCAGGGGTGTTGAACAATTAGTGTTATTACTCACTGTGTAAAAGGCTTGAGCTATTTGTAAGAGGTGACTCATTTAAATAGGGGTTGAAGTGCTCAACCACTTCCACACCATGCCTCATCCTCATGCTTGCTCTCCCTCTCTCTTTCTCTCTCCGTCTCTTTCTCTCTCTCTCTCTTTCTATTTTTCTCTTCTTTCCCTCCCTCTCTCTCTCTCTGTTTCGCTCTCTCTCTCTCACTATGTGTATGTGTGTGTGTCTGTCTGTCTGCCTTTCTTTCTCTCTCACTCTCTCTCTCTCTCTCTCTCTCTCTCTCTCTCTCTCTCTCTCTCTCTCTCTCTTACTGTGTGTGTGTCTGTCAGTCTGCCTCTCTCACACTCTCTCTCTCTCTCTCACTGTGTATGTGTCTGTCTGTCTGCCTCTCTCTCTCTCTCCCCTTGTCCCTCTCTCTCTCTCTCTCTGCATGTGGAACATTTTCCAAGTGGGAGGAACAGGGACATGGGTTGGGCTGATAATGAAGGTTGTAATTACCGCAGCTCCATTAGATTAAAATGGGGGGAAAAAACACATATATAGCATTTCCACCACCGAACAACCATTACCCCAGAATAATCCAATATTGCCGCCGCCGTAAAAAAAAAGCCAAAAAAGGTGCACTGCGCGAAAGAGTGGAAGAGTGGAAATACCCCAGAAAACCACCACTCAACCACTACCCTGCCCCTCCACCAACCCACATCACCCCATCCTCTCTCCATCCTCCAGTCTCGTCCCCTCGTCCACCCCCTCCTTTCCTCTCCTCTCCTCTCCTCTCTCTCTCTCTTGCGAGATGATTTTTGCATCCACTCGATTTGCATGCCTCGGTCTGTCGGTCTGCGTTGGGTCTGCGAGTGGATTCCTCATGGGCTGGCCATTGCACTGAGTCAGCATCGGAGTGGCTGGAGTGCCGGTGGTTTGCGGCCTCCCCACTCCCTGCTCCTGCTCTCAGCCCACGACGGCCCCCCCCCCCCCCCCCCCCACCACACACTCACTCCCAGTCTCAGACACATAACCAGCCCCCACCAACACACACACACACATAGAGACACACACACACAGGGTCCCAGACGTAACCAGCCCCCAACACACACACACACACACACACACACACACATACAGTCCCAGACGTAACCACCCCCCAACACACATACACACAGCCCCAGACGTAACCCCCCCAAACACACACACACACACACACACACACACACACACACACACACACACACACACACACACACACTCCCAGATGTACCTCCCCAACCCCAACACATACACAGAAACACACATACACATGGTTGACGCACACACACACACAAACACACACACGCATACACACTTCCAGACATACCCCTCTACCCCAACACACATGCACACACGCAC